>CM062813.1:390393553-390993553 GCA_031772625.1 Pinus tabuliformis
CTCTGATATTCCTGATGCGTCGATATGCTAACCTCTGACATCTTATTCTCTGATATGTTGATGTGCCAATATGTCGACCTACAACACCTTGTTCTACGATATGGCAATGTGTTGATATTCTGATCTATGATATTCTAATGCACTGATATGTTGGACCTCCTTCATTCTGATCTCCAATATGTCGATATGTTGAACCTCCAACATTCCGATCTTCGATATGCTGATATGCTGGATCTCCTAAGGCTTCAAATCCCTAAACTTCATCAGGCCATAACTTTTGAACCGAGAATCCATTTATGAATTTCCATATATTGTTGGAAATCATATTTCGAGCAATTTCAAATGGAGAGGGTCCAATGTAGGATTTAAGCCCATCTTGTACCTCTAATATGACAACAAGATATTGACATATAGCTAATGACTGCAATGGAATTTCATCCTGTAATCATAATTTTATGGCTTCTCTAATAAGTCTGCTACTATGATGATTCTATACATGAAGCTTGCAGCTACCATAGGATTTCATCCCTCAACAAGTATCTATGCTAGTCTGGCTGACATCAATGGAAACACTCCTACCAATAGTTAGATAATTCCAACTCCCCAACACATCTCCCTAGCATGACTGTTGAAATCAATGCCAACACACTTGCAAATATCTTCATTAGGCCACTGGCCATCCAATCAAAGTCAATTTTCCAACATTCCTAAGGTCAAATCAGTGGTGGAAGTACCAATATTAAGAAACCATGGAATGGATATGAAAACCATTAAAGACCGAGAAATAAGAAAATTGATAGGATGAAAGAATTAACTTTAGAGTCGGATGCTTATAAAAAGGAAGCCAAAATTTTTCTTAGGGAATCATTGGGGTTGTGCATACCATTTTTGCTCAATCAAACAGAATCGGTGAAAGAAGGAGAATAATTGATTGTTTCTGAGGGTAAAGAAGCAAAGTTTCTAGAGTAGTATGAAGGAGTAGTGGAATTACAAGAAGCACAACAAACCCCTGAACTTGAGGGATTAGTAATGAATAAGGTGGTAACAGATAAACCTAGTTCTAGTAAGCAGTTTAGAACAAAGAAGCTTCGGTACTAGGCTAAAATGTTTAAAATTCAATGTGCTCAGTTAAAACTAGAAAATCAGGGGTTAACAAAGATGACGAGTGCCTGAGGAAGCTTCGAGATTGATAGGTTGTTTAGAATTGGATTCTAGTCAAGAAAGTGGAATATTGGCAAGGTAAGAAAGAATGCTTGGTGGAACATTATAAATGGAAGGAGCTTAAGTATTCATAAGAAAAATAGGATGGAAATGAGGAAAAAATTTACCTCCTTGTTCAAGCCTCATAAGGAGTTGAGTACAAGGATGTGTAACAGTTTGGGCATAGGGTAGATGAGGAATCTGAAATTCAAACTATCCAAAGTACCTCCCAAGCATCCTTTGAGACCCAATTACGTCCATTTTATATTAATTTTTTGGTAGGTAAGAACCCACGGGGGTTTGAACCAGTGACCAATCGCAAGGAGTGCCTTAACAGTGCACCCATTCACCCTCAATCCAAAGCCCAGTGGGCTACCTCCATTTCATATTACATTTCCCTATACATTGTTGCTTTTCTTATCAATATTATTATTTTAATGGACTTCAAGTTCTAATGTGAATATATATAATTATTAATCATTTCTTCACTATATCAATCTATATTTTAAGTGTAATTAGCTACCTAACTACTTTGGGACATTAAAATTTATTTTCTCAAGCTATAGGAAGGATGATCACTGACTACTAGACCACATGAAACTGTGCCTTAAGCTCAAGTTACCATAAGTGGTCGTCACTGGAGTTGCCAGGAGAAGGAATGATCAGACAGACTAATTTCAATCTTGATATTCACGCCAACAATCTGTCCAGCTTAAGGCAATCTTAATTTCTGTTTTCAAGGAATCTTTTGAGTACCAGATAATCTTCTTAGTTGCGAAAATGATTTTATATATTTCTTGTTTTTTAGATGGTTGCATCCTTTTTATATTACTTTTGTAATATTGGCTGCACAATTATAATTGTTTACGTATGTCTTTCGACAACACTTTAGCTCTCTCAAACTATATATATTTTTGTAATTGGCCAAATAGGTTTAGCTGTAATTGTCATTTTGAATTGTATTTCCTTTCAGATGTTATAATATATATATCAAGGCACTGTTTCTAGTTCTTATCATCGTGTGGATTTTATTTTCATCTCCAATGCTCTGAGTCAGGTAGGGCCCCCTATACTGGGACACACTTTCAATATCATAGTTATTTGAATGCGTAATTAGCATGATTTTCTTTACAATGCTATATGTTTAAGTTCTTAAGTGAATTCTTATCTAAATTGATTGGAGATTTGTGTTGTCTATGGTTATTTTTGTTGCTACATTTTGGATTGGATTATTTAATAGAATAAGGGCCCTTGTATAGAAAAATGTCAACCTAGGGATCCATCGGAATTTTTGTACACAACTCCATGACTCAAAATGGTATTCTTCAATTAATAAAATTATTTTAATAGCCACCATCATTGTGATTTTTCTAAGTTATTTGTTTTATTTAATGGACTGATTTCCTGTTCCTTTTATGCTCATGAATCAAATGACTTTTGTATTTAAATATGTAATTCTTTCATGTGACATAAGAGGGATGATTTTATGCTTTGTTACAACATATTAATGTTAGAATGTTGTAATTACCTTTGATTTATAATTAGCCAGTTAGATCTAGTTCTGTATATATTTTTTAGGTGTCTCATCAGTTTACAATTCCCTGGTTGACAATTTAATGTACAACAATTTAAGTAATTAATTTTCCCATCAATGGTCACTGATATCCACTTGGATCAACCCTCCCCCTTTAAGAAGCATACTATATATTACATTTATTTCCCCAACAGATGTGGAAAATTATGTTGAATTTGTGTAACAACCATGATTAAAAGACTCATGTAAAAATATATAAGACGATGGTTAATGGGACATTTATTCCAAGTTGAATGGTGGGAAAGATATCCTAGTGTGGGTGTTCATTTGGTTGTTTATGGATAAGAAGATTGGCAAAGGAAATGGCTAAGGCTTTGGAAACGCATGAGGCGTTTATTGGCATTTTATTTATGAAAATAATGGAAATTAGGAGAAAAAGGAGGTGAAAGGTCACAGATTGCATGTGAGGTAGAAAATGAAGGAAAATAATGGGAAATGAAGAAATTGGAGGCCTCATTAATAAAAAGGCTTCTAAGGACCAGTTGGCAAGCTCTTAATCAGCGTTAAACTCTTAGTCAATGTTAAGCTCTTAGTCAGTGCTGAGTGTAAGCTCTTGGATCAAGTTTTTTTTCTATGGTTTTTCATGGGATCAAAGAAAGGAAAAGAAGGCAAGAGGAAGAAAAGATAGAGTAGGGAAAGGCAAGATCAAGCAGCTACATCAAGATTCTTTGCAAGGATTGATTTTCCTGTGTATTTCCCATACTAGATTTGGCATGCATGGAATTGCATGTGGTTATTTTTTTGTTGTGGCATTAGTTTTTCTAGGTGTAACAATGTTTTCAGCCTAGCCTTTCCATTTCCGGATAGCCATGGTGTGATGGGGTTCTCATGTTTTGTTTGATCTATATTTCTAGATGGATTCGAAGCTAAGTAGGGTGGATATATGAATGATATAGCACATGGTCTAGTGGTTGCTAAACCAGACTATGGATCACGGTAAAGCCACCCACCTAGTGACCCCTGAGCCAGGCTGTGTGTTGCGATAAAGCCAGGATTGTGTTACCTCGTTGGGCATAGGAATCCTTGCCAGTAAATGACAGGATATATGGTAAAGCCAAGAGGTGGTTTTATCTCCATTGGGCCTATTAATCCTAGGTTTGGGATATGTGGTAGATCCTGGAGAGTGGGTCTTGGTTTAGGGCCTAGTGATCTGGGTTTGGATTACGATAAAGCCTTAGAGACTAGGAGACAATAAAATTCCTCACGTTGTAGGTGGAGAAATCTAGTGGCATCCATGTTTGTTTGGCCTAGTGATCCGGTGGATATCATGGTAAATCCTATTATGATGTGTTCATTGTGTTGTCCTATTGATCCAGGATGGATTACGGTAAAGTTTGGTTTCTATTGATGAGGGTGAGGTGGTTTAGCCTCAGTATGCCCTTGTTGGTTCTTTTGGTTTGAGTCCCACATTCAAGCTTGGAATATGGCACGGGGGTGAATCGATGAAGAGAGATTTGACTCAGCCATTCTATGGGCAGGTGGAACGTGGAAGTCCCATCCTGGGTTTGGTTTTTGAATCATTAATGAAAGGTTATTTCTCGATGGATTATATGTGGTTGATATGGTTGTACTTTCATGAGTATTTATGTTGTTATTATGATGGCTATATGTATGTTTTATGACAACATCTATGTATGGCTATTAACATTTTTTTACTTGTAAATAAATGGATAATGTATCTATGGCACAATAGATGGTAATGCAACAAATGGAATGAGGGAACAATGGTTCTTAACGATCCTCAAACAAGTACGATATCCCTATGTTTAATTATGTTGGTTACACTAGTAGATTACATGCTTGCGACATGTTTCACGAAATTCTTGTCATAGCTAGTAAGGATCTGATTAATGTCTTGTTTAACTTATTATTTTGCATCATTGTTTCCCTCTTTTACTACTCCTAAGTTATCATTCCATTTTTGGCAGTGACCTGGGCTTTGGGCCTAAAAAAGTGGCTGAAATCCTGAGGGCGTTGGCATATCACTAACAAATTGGGTCTCTGGACGTTGCCAGGCAAGCCTATGAGAACGAATTTTGGTTTCTGGATGCTATCAAGCCATAGCATGAGAGCGAATACGGCTTAAGATGTCCAAAACATCAGTGGGACCCAAGGACTGGATGTCTGAGTGGCTGACATGTCTCCTAAGGGTTCTGTTGCTGATGTGGATAGGTTGGTTTATGTGTTCCATTCATTCCACTTCCTTAAGTTCACATAGGAGGTTGAATCCAATCATAGTAGCCTCTCATTGCATGTTTACCCTGGCTGGATGGTTACTTCAGTAGATGTGTGAGGAGGGTGTTACACAATGGTATCAGAGCATGGTTCACCCCTTAGACTGGATGGGTGGTGTGTGTTGGTCTTGCATGGATGTCAGTTTCATGTGTGTCCCTTACACTTGCATTCTATGTGCTTGTTGCCTTTGCTAATGTCGATCTGGGTTGCAGTGATGTCGTCATATAAAACTTAAGATTGTCATGAGGAACTTGATGTTGATTTTGGTGGAATACATTGTCATGAGTATGTGACTGGTTACATATTGTTGTATGTCACTTACAAGTTTATTATATGTCGCTTAATTACATCCTTGTATGATTGGTTAAATTATTTTATGTTTTATTACATGTATCAGTCTTGTAGGTTGGTTACACGAATTGATCGCTTATGCTCAACTACATGTGTTCATGTGTATGTGTAGTTGATTAAGCATTGCTTATGCATGTTGATGGTTTCATGTGGAAACGTGTATAATGGAGTGCTGGTTTTTGTCATGCATGAGATCATGGTTTGTGAAGTTGATATGGTCATGCATTGATGACTTGACTCTAGCTAGAATGATGTGAATATGGTTTGGTATTCATGTGTTATATGTTTATATGCAGTTGTCATGCAAGTATGGTATTGGTTATAGTTATGCATGAATAGTAGGTCAAACATACCTTGTGAAGTCATGGTATGCAATTTAGGTCATCAAGGTGATATTGGTATGTTATGATGCTATTGTGTTGGTTGAGATAAAGCAAGAGATGCATATCATCATAATGAGGTTGCAACATTAGACCTCGAGGAAAATGTCATCATATAGGTTGTATGTTAGTTACGGATTTTTATATGCATTAGGGTTATATACATTAGATTTATGTACATGTATTTTGATGTTATGGTTACATACATGACAGATGATAGTTGATTAGTGCAGTCATATGCAAATGAGTTAGATGGTGAAGAATGATGGTAACTTGTGGTTGTATGCATTCTTATTGTTGTTTTAGATTAGATAACTTGATGATTAGGTTATATGATGTTGATGAGCATGATATATAGATTATTATTGTTATATATTATTAACTTGATGATTAGGGTTATTTCACTGAGATCTTGATGTTGTAATTTGGATTGGTCATATGCGTGATGGTTATGTTCATTGCATTGAATATATTGATGTTATATGTATTGTGTTAACCTAGTTTGACCTATGCATATGGTTATGGTTGCGATATTCAAGTATGAGCCGACATATTTGTGATATGGTGTTTTACTAATCTAGATTGATCGTACATATGTGATTGTTACGCATGAATGACAAATCCTTATGAGCTTATGATGTGAACATGTTAGTTAGTTACTATTATGAATATCATGATTTATGTTTGAGTTGATATGTTGTTAAGTTGTATCATTCTAACCTGGATTGATTGTGCAAACAAGACCACCTCCCCTGAGATGCATTAAGGTATGAGTTTTCTTATGTCGTATATTTGGTACTTGACTCTTTGATTATGTTATCTAGTTGATTTATTTAACATGGTATGGTTGCAAGTTTGTTGAATGTTTGATGAATTGCATATTATGAGTATGTGTTCAAATGATCTTGTTTTAAGATGGTTGTACTTATACATATATGTTGAGACATTTGATATGTACTTGAGTGTAGTAGGTAACAGTTGTAGCATTATGTCTAATGACTATGAGTTGACTATGGATTATGACATGATTGTTAGTTTGGGTAAAGGTTATATTTCAAATTGGTAGGTATTATTGTCTCAATATTTGGAACATGCACTTGATATGTGTGAGTAGTTTTAGGAAACATGCTTGGTATTAGCATGAAAAGGTAATAGTTGACGTGTTTATATAACTAAGCCTTGATTGCAACAAGGTAAAAAGGTAAAAGAAAGGAATTGGGCAAGAATTCCTTGGGCTATGTTTGGAAAACCTAACTCCAAACGAATGAGTGCTTTGCACACAGGAAGTATTCTTAACCTTGATTTTTCTGAAATTATGTGGATATGTGCTATATTCATGGACACATATTTCACAGGTATATTAGCTAGTCTCTAGTTACAGGTGGACTTGTCAAGGGGATTGGAGTCCCTTGAGAGATGGCATGGACTTGTTCAACTACAAAGCAATGTGCTTGGAAAAACAAGATAAGGTATCTGGAATATTGTTATGTTTATTTATGCAATGATAGTTATGTGTTTATGGCGGTATGATGCAGGGGATTGCATGGAAAAGGGACTGCCACGAAATCTTGAAGAATGCTCAGGTTGAGATTTCCTTTTGAATCACTGGGAACCATGGGGATTGAGTCACGGTGTCTATTGTTAGTCTTGTATTTTTGGTCTTTTATGATTTTCTTGTGCTTTATTTGTAGTTTTGTTATGTCTAGTGCATGATCACGCCACTTTGTTTTTGGTGTCGTATAGTTGTTGGTTTTCCATGGTTTTCTTCTTGTTTTCTTCTCAGTGTTTCCTTTATTGTTTTGAGAGTGTTACACAAAATATTGTCACCATGACATTCTACAGTTAGTGTGAGTCTATCACCACTCATACTTTCCTCCTATGCAAGTCTTAAACCTCAGCTCTTCATGTCAAGTCTTGAAAATGAGAGAAAGCCCTTAAAAATCTCTAAAACTCTAGTTCCACACTTTCTCTTAGCATTACCTGTGGTCCCACACCCCCTGGTCATGTCCCTTACGGACCTGCCCGCTCTGTTTCTGTGTAAAGGGTGCGGACCCCTGTAAAAGTCAAAAAGGTGCAAGTACATTCTCAAAAACTCACTTTGGGTTATTTTTAGAAGCTTCTAGAGGGAATCTTGAGGTGGTTAGTTCGCACCTTTGAGGTTCATGCATCCCATAACTAAAGGAGCTAACCCCTTGATGTGAGGAGCTTATCCCTTTGAAGGAGGACTCTATCCCTTCATAGGTGGACCTAGTAACTTCCTTCCTCTGCACTATAAAATGAGGCATTGGGCTGGTTACTAAAGGGGTTAAAAGCTAAATATTTTTTAGGGTAAATGCTATTGGAATTTAGACTTCCTAATTGAGCTTGAGAGGAGAGATTACATACCTTTTGATCTCATTGGGAAGAGTGTGAAGCTTGTCAAAGTAGAGGAGATTCTTGCTTGGACCCTGGGAGGAGCTTGTACAACATCAAGGCACCAAGGTTGTAAAGTTCTTCTTTGTTTAAAGTTAATACAATCAAGTTAATTTTTCTCAATAAGTTGTCTTCTATGGTTTATTTCATGAATTCCTTGATCATCATGATAAATATGATTTATTATATTGGCTATGCAGGTGTTATTTGATGTGTGCTTGTTTGTGTTTCAGGTTCTTTAAAAGGAATCTCATTTGGACGGTCGGAGCATGGCTGCCACAAACTAGCGTTGGACTTGAGGTAGGGTCTAAAACACCTCTTGGTTTTTATTTATAAATCGCAATATTTAGAGAAAGGTAGATTTTCTTGTTCTGCTTGTCGCTAGATATCTGTTGATACTAGGGAGATCAGTCTTGTCCGCAAGAACGATTTATCCGGCCAACAAATTGGTGACCATACTGGGGACTTGAATTTGGTTTTTTGCCTTTCCTTTTACTTTGACTTGAGGAACTTTTTTCTTGTTTCTGGTTTTTGCTTGATTCGTGTGGGATTGGGCAGTTTTAGGATCTAGAGTATATTTTGTATTTTCTGAAATTTTAAACAGGACCGCACGTTCTGCTTGTAACACAGTGCGGACATCCCCGCACTGTTAATTTACTACATAGAACGGTACCGAATCTGGTTATACCGGAAGCCTACGGACCCTGTTAAAGTTTTTGAAAGACCTAAATTGTTTTTGTCCAGTTAAGTTTAGTTTTTATTTTCGGCTTTTAGTGTCTACCCAGATTAACATGTGTTCTGTCAAAAAGCCTTGTTTATGAGTTTTCTTTCAACAAATTCTTCATCTCATCAATATCCATTAATTTAATTGGGTGTTTTCAGTCTCTTTTTTGAGAAATTATTAATTTGATTTCCTTTGGTCATTACTTGGAGGTTTGTCTCAGTCTTTTCACAATTTTGCATCTTTTTGCTTTTGTTTTTGTAAAAAAAAATCTCCCTCATTCACCGGGGGGGGGCTAAATTGTGTATGAGTGTTAATCACCTTTGAGTGTTTTTATTTTTTGATCTTTGGAACTCTCACCCAATTTTCTTGACTTTCACTTGATTGGTTCTTATATTACATTAGAATCATCTTGTGTTTGAGAATTCTCTTACATAGATCACATTTGCATAATTAGAATTCTCATTTTCAAAATATGAATGAAAAATGTGCATAGATTACATTTGCATACTTTTCAAATGAATTGTGCATAGATTACAATTGCATAGTTTACATTCTGAAAAATCAATCGCAGATTTAGATCAGCTTTCTTTGATTTGAATTTACATATTTTTATTCTTGTTTTTAACACACAAAATAAAAATAAAAACTGTTTTGGAATTGATTTGCATTAGTTTTTCTTGATGAAATTAGTGAATTAGAGAATTTGTTATATTTTCTCTTAGTGATCAATTTTTTGCATTATTGGAAGTGAATGGAAACTCTATCCTTACTTTAGTTAGGATTCATCGAATTGAAAAGATTACATTATCATATTCGATTGCATTCAGTTTTGGGTCGGGTCATAACACCATTGGTTTCATATCCATTTACCCTTTTGAGTAATAACAACCTAAATAACACAACGCTTAATTAAAATTCATCTAGTAATTTTTACATTTTTAGGGCTCTTTCCACCAATCTAGCTTAGGCTAGTGTCTTGGAATAGGTTTTAGTTAACTCTCCAAGACAGTAAAACAAACAAGTAGTCAATCTTGCAGTAGGAAAGAAATTCCAATTGTTACATATATGCTCTGGGAAGCTCCTCTTAAAGGAGTCAAGCACGAGATCATATCCGGACCAGTGAGGTAATCAATCCTTCCTCATTGGGAACGATAGCAGATATACGCGTATTAAAAACGGTAAACCTCGGATTGACCATTGTCGAGGAGCCTGGGGTCACTTGTTGGTAAACCTTGGATTATGTCAAGGAGCCTTCAAGGGGATTGAGCTTTTCTACTCTGCCCTTGCATGTCTATCGGATCACAGACTGTTCCCCCAGGTATATTTTTTTCTGTTGGTAACTATAGTGACCATAATCTATAGGATTCTTTCCTAAGGTGACGATGGAGGGAAGATCCCACTGTACCTGGAGCAGACATCGACTAGACTCACTTGGACTCTCTAGGGGGTTCTCTTCACTTGAGACGGTTTAGTGAAGAAACTTGTGCCAGTCTGTTTCATTAAGCAGGTTGTCGTGGTAACTGTTCCAACCGCCATTTCTGTATTGAATTCTGTGACGTTGGATTTCATCACCAACTAGTGTTTTTAGTATGGAAAGTTACTATTCGTGTGTGGTTTGACTCATAGATTTGATGGCGTGTGTTAATTTGTTTGTTTTTACTTTTAGAGACCATAGGTGTGAATTGTGAATTTTAATTGTTAGGTGTGAATTGTGAATTGTTAATTTTGGTTTTAAATTGTTAATAAAATTCACTGAAGTTGAATATAATGGCAATTGTTCCAGAATTTACCAACCAAGGAACCCCTCTTAACGAGAATCCTAGTACTTTTCCTTGCTTTGGAAATGTTGGTCCTCCTTATATGGCTACTTTGTCATTACCTGGATTTACAGTAGGTTTACCGATATGGTTATTTTCAACTTCGTTGGCCCCAAATACTCCAATTATTCCACCTCAACCAAATGCTTCACCTCAACAAAGTTCACCATCTCAACATCACCAACCTTCTGTTGACCCTTTACCTTCTTCGCCTAATTTTTCTTCCTCCATTTCTTCCTCTTCGCTTGGTAAAATCCTTGATGCTAGTAACCAGGTGGCTAAGAAGAAGAAGAAAGGGAAGAAGAAGACGAAGAAGAAGAAGCAAGATAAGAAAAAGTCAACCAACCAACCATGGCTGTAAATGTTAGTTGTGTTGAGGAAACCTCCAACATGCATCGTAAACCCAAATACCCTTGCAGGCTTTGTAAGGGTGACCACTTCCTTATCAATTGTCTTTGTATTCCAAAGGTCTTAGAAGTATGGTCAGAAAAATCTCATCAACTTTCCATTGATCCATCAACCAGTGATAGTCAGGTTCCTGGGAAAAAGGGTAAAGTTAGGTTTCCTTGTAAGTTATGCAAAGGGAGTCATCAAACTCACATTTTCCCTCACATGGATGAAGCCTCAAAATTGTTGGAAAACGTTACTGTTCGACAACCAGAATTTCCAACTAGTTACTGTAAACTTTCTCCCAACCTACCGTCAACTGACGGAGTGATTGATATAATTTCAAGTACATTCAATCCCACTCTTCCATTGGAGAGTGAAATTCATATCACTCAGGTTGATGATCCATTAGTTGATCAAGTGGTCGATTCAATTTCACATTCGGTCGATCCCACTCTCCCTTTAGAGAGTGAACTTCATACCGCTCAGGTTCTTCTTGTTACATCAGATTCTTCTACATCGGGGGGCATTTCACCTGTGTTTACAGAGCCCCCTCTAGGTACTGAGGTATTTTCCCTTGATTGGAATAGACTGACAGAACCTCGTCTTCCTTCCTCCATCCCTTTCCAAATCATTGTCAAGTCTAGTGGTAGGGACATACACTGCACATAGGTCGATTAAGGTGCTTCTGTTATTATTCTATCCTCAACTGCTTGGAAAGCTTTGGGTTCCCCTCAGCTTGTTCCTATTACGTAGAATCTGAAATCTTTTAACAGAACCATTAGTGAACCTTTAGGGATCCTTCCTAAGTTTTCTATTACCTTGGAAGGTAAAACTGTCTATATTGATCTTACGGTAGTTCAAGGTCCCTTGGATTTAAATTTACTCCTTGGGAAAGACTATGTTTATGCAATGAAAGCTGTCGTATCGACACTCTTTCGCGTGATGTCTTTCCCTCACAATGGAAATATTGTGATTGTAGACCAACTTTCGTTCCCTAGTCTTGTTTCAACTACCAATAATATGACACCCCTAAATGATCCTAATTCTAAAGTGGTATCTACCCCGCCATGGGTTAATTATGTGGCAACTGGTCCCATGTTTTCAGTTACCGATGTACGTGAGCCTCTCACTATTTTCTCATCTTCCTTTGATTTAGATCCGGTAATTGACATGGAAAACTCTATGGGATTACTTGAACATGATGTTCTTATCCCTTTTGAGTCCATTGACATGTGTTCCTTCCAGAGAACTATTCTTCCTTCTGATGAAGACCTCTTGGAAGCCATGATCAAGGTGTGTCCATTGACATGTCTTTCTCCTAGTTGGAAGCCATGATCAGTGAGTTCGAGGAAAGTTCCTTTTACTATGTCAACCTCGTTAAAAAATGAATCAGTGAGTATGAGGAAAGTTCTTTTCCTGTGTCAACCTCGTTAAAAAATGAATCAGTTGGTTCGAGGAAATTTCCTTTTACTGTGTCGACCTCGTTAAAAAATGAATCAGTGAGTATGAGGACAGTTCTTTTCCTGTGTCAACCTCATTAAACAATGAATCAGTTGGTCAGAGGATAGTTCTTGTTACTGAGTCAACCTCGTTAAAAAATGAATCAGGTATGAGGACAACTCTTTTCCTGTGTCAACCTCATTAAAAAAAAGTGAATCAGTAGGTTATATAGGTAGATTGTAGAGAGTAGACTTGAGCATAGTTCCTTGTCTTGTTTCAAGCTCGTTAAAAAATGAATCAAGGATTTTAGAGCATAGTTCCTTGTTAGGTAGATTGTAGAGAGTAGTCATGAGCATAGTTCCTTGTCTTGTGTCAAGCTCGTTAAAAAATGAAACAAGGAGTCATGAGCATAGTTCCTTATCTTGTGTCAAGCTCATTTAAAAAATGAAAAAGGGTTTTGAGGATACTTCTTTTCCTGTCTCAACCTTAATAAAAAATGAAACAACTCCCTTTTCGAGTCGAGTCTTTCCAAGATCTTGAAAGTAAACCTTCATTCCATCCACCTAGCTGAATGCAATGAAGCTTGGGGGGCATGTACCTCGTTTTGCGTCATTACGCTGGGGTCATGCGAATTTATAACAAGCATAGTTTTTCGTTTCAAGCTTGTGTAAACATGAAACCAAATCCAAGCAGAGTACTCTATGGTTCAAGCTTGTGTAAAAACGAACCTATACCTAATTTACATCTCGTGATTTTCATTTTCATCCGCTAAATTCTGTTATATGACCCTTGGTTGTTTTCATTCCATCGCCACCATCTCTTTGGATGATCATATGCTTTCACTTGGTTATTTTTCCTTTCCTGAGGGACCACAGTTATGAGTGGTTTTGTTAGCAGCCTCTTAACCATTACATGTTTTCAACAGTTCCTCCATTTCCAGAACCAGTTGCTACCCTTTATACCACTCGTTCCTCTAGGACGAGTCCTCTTTAAGCTCTTTTCTGACTCGTAAAATATGAAAAGATTGCCGAGTTTTTCCTTTTTAAACTCGCTAAAATGGAATTAAAAGGATGGTCCACTTACAGCTCTTTTCTGATCGTATAAACATGAAAATATTGCCGAACTTTTGTCGTTTCAAGTTCAATACAGGTAATAAAACGACGTGTCCTTGATCGCTTTTTTACTTTTTCAGATTAGAGACACTAATTATGGAAAGTACTCCTTGATCGTAATGGTCAAGCAGTTCTCTCAAGTATTACTTTATACTTTTTCGGGCTTGGGAGACACAAATTTACGAAAAAGGAAAACCATGGAGTTTTCTTAAGTTTTTCTTCTGACTCCCTAAAATTGAAAAACGCCAAGTTTCTCCTATATTGGACTCGTTAAAATTTAACAGTAAAGGACCTGTTCAATTACAAACAAGAACGGACCACTCCTTCTTAGGGTTCGAATTTTAAACTAAGTTGGACTCATCCGATGGATGAGCTTATAACCAAGCAAATGTTATCCTCCTCAAGCTTGTCAAAAATAAAGAGGTACTTGCCAGAAATGGTGGGGGAAAAGAGAGAAAAATGAACCTATTTGTTATACTTTGTGTTTTAGAAAAGCATTTAACCACTCTTGAACACGACACCTTTTGTTCACCTGGGTTGGGAAATCCTTTGCCTAACAGTTAATCAAACCATATTGAAAGTCTTCAGCCGGTTTCTAGGTACTAGCTTTGGGTCAATTGTCACCAAACCATCAGCAGTGTCGTTATGTGTTCAAGAAGTTAGTCCAAATAAACCATTCATCTACAAAATATCTGTCATCCATCTTGACCATCCCTGAGTTATTCCTTGCCAAATATATTTCTTCAAACTTTATCTATGATTTCGTGTTGTGGGCTTGCCTACAACGAATCGCTTTCTGTCGACTTCAGCTCATTATCTAGAAAGATGATCTAGAAATCATCAGTACCTTGGAATCTGCATGCCTCAATGGTAGGTTTCTCGCCTTCGATGACAGGTTGCATCATTGACCTTAGATCAAAGGATTCTATGATATGTTCAACATCAACTAATCTATTCACATTTCATGGATTGTATTGAGTACTTTGAGAGCCATTGACATTACTAGTGGTTTCTCTCACACTTGTTAATAGTTTACATCATTGACTGGTAATCAAGTGGTTTCTACCATGTTTGACTTTGACACATTCATTCACATGGATAGAATCGTTCTAGTTCGGGAAGAAGAAATCAAGACCCTGGATCTAGTTTCCACCATCGAGGCTGCAAGGAATTTTGTTATTCATTATATAGTGGACTATTCATAAACATATGGTTGCACCCATACTGTGTCTACATATGTCTATACTTGTAATGTATTACAAGATCATTCCTATATCAGAGCAGTTTAGTTAGTTTTCTAGTCAGTTTTGATCTGAGTATGGGAATGCCTACCTCAGTGATGATATGATAACATATATATATTTTGTATTGAATGTTTTTACAAGTTCCAACCAGGCTCTCCACAAGATGATCCCCGAAATGATAAAGTAATTCACTCTTCTCAGATGATAAATGAAATTCTCATCTATTACAGACTTCGCACTTTAGGGGGCAATCTGTTACACAAAAGATTGTCACCATGACATTCTGCAGTCAGTGTGAGTCTATCACCACTCATACTTTCCTCCTATGCAAGTCTTAAACCTCAGCTCTTCATGTCAAGCCTTGAAGATGATAGAAAGCCCTTAAAAATCTCTAAAACTCTGGTTCCACACTTTCTCTTAGCATTACCTGCGGTCCCGCACCCCCTGGTCATGTCCCCTACGGACCTGCCCGCTCTGTTTTTGTGTAAAGGGTGCAGACCCCTGTAAAAGTAAAAAAGGCACAAGTACATTCTCAAAAACTCACTTTGGGTTATTTCTGGAAGCTTCTAGAGGGAATCTTGAGGTGTTTATTTCACTCCTTTGAGGTTCATGCATCCCATAACTAAAGGAGCTAACCCCTTGATGTGAGGAGCTTATCCCTTTGAAGGAGGACTCTATCCCTTCATAGGTGGACCTGGTAACTTCCTTCCTCCGCACTATAAAATGAGGGCTGGTTACTAAAGGGGTTGAAAGCTGAATATTTTTTAGGGTAAATTTTGTTGGAATTTAGACTTCCTAATTGATCTTGAGAGGAGAGATTACATACCTTTTGATCTCATTGGGAAGAGTGTGAAGCTTGTCAAAGTAGAGGAGATTCTTGCTTGGACCCTGGGAGGAGCTTGTACAACATCAAGGCACCAAGGTTGTAAAGTTCTTCTTTGTTTAAAGTTAATACAATCAAGTTCATTTTTCTCAATAAGTTATCTTCTATGGTTTATTTCATGAATTCCTTGATCATCATGATAAATATGATTTATTATATTGGCTATGCAGGTGTTATTTGATGTGTGCTTGTTTGTGTTTGCAGGTTCTTTAAAAGGAAACTCATTTGGATGGTCGGAGCATGGCTACCACAAACTAGTGTTGGACTTGAGGTAGGGTCTAAAACACCTCTTGGTTTTTATTTATAAATCACAATATTTAGAGAAAGGTAGATTTTCCTGTTCTTCTTGTCGCTAGATATCTGTTGATACTAGGGAGATCGGTCTTGTCCGCAAGAACAATTTATCCGGCCGATAGAGAGTCTCGGGAATTGACTGGGAAAGGAAATTAATGAAGCTTGGGGAGAGTTGTGTGGTACCCAACATGTAATGTAAGACTAAAATGAAGCTCTATGCATGAGTAAGTGTAGCGGAAGGTAAGACTATGATAGTCGGTTGGACTGGATGGGTCCATTGTGGTAAATTGATGGTGGTAGTAAAGTCATGAGTAAGGTAACCAAGAAGGTAAATTAAATGGATTTGAGGTGTCATATGCCTTGATATGTTGGGAATGACTATTATTAGTGTTTCTCATGTGTTTCATGAATAAAGGAAGTTCTCTTAACCCTTGACCTTGATAACTGGTAGTTATGTTATGATCACGATTATGTTGATGTTTATATATGTATACATGTAGGTGTGTATGTATGTCATGTTTGACAGGGTCATCATGGATCATGGTTATTAACACTAAAATTTATGTTTATATATATATGCATGTATGCATATCATTGTCTGACAGGATCATCAAGAATCATTCTTTTGTTGGAATGATTGCCTATGTAAGCAAATGGCATGAAGAAGTTCCTAGCTATGAGGAAATCAAGTGGGAAGCGTAGCCTGGAAAATATATGATGTCAGTATCATGTGGATATGAATTGATATTGTATCTTGTATTTTCCTATGCTTATGTTATGACAGGTATACCAAGGGATGCATTAGCGAAATGGAAGCAATGTGGTTTGCAGCATGTTGGGACAAGCATGGATAAGCTACTGAAAGCGAGGTTTCTTGGTAGGAAGAATGTACTTTTGTATGTGAGGTACTATTGTCGTGCATCTATTGTACATGTTTCATCTGGGATGTTGTGTGCATGCGGTGTTGTTATATATATAGTGTGTGTACATGTTGTTTATGAAATGTTATGTACAATATGGTACAGATAGTGTTGTGTGAATATTGCATATGGTGTTGTTCACATAATTGGATATGTAGTGTTGTGTAAGATGATGTTATTTACATGTTGGATATTCAGTTCTATGTGTACGTTTTTTTGCGTGCATGTTGTACATGTGGTGTTATGTACATATGGTGTTGTGTGCATGATTTTACAAGTGGAGTTGTGGGCATGTGGTGTTGTGTACATGTACAAGTGGTGCTGTGTGTAGGTGGTGTTGTGTACATGTCATGTATGTGGTGTTGTGTACATATGGTGTGGCGTACATGTTGTACATGTGGTACTGTGTACATGTGTTATTGTGTACATGTTGAATGGTACAATGTACATGTGTCGTTGTGTACACGATTGTGCATGTGGTGTCATGTACATGTGATGTTCTACATATGTTGTGCAGGTGGTTGCAGTGTACAGGTGTTGCTGTGTACATGTGGTACATATGGTACTAGTGTAGATGCATGTATTGCATGGAGTTGTATGACGTGTGTAGATGTATGTGTGTGATTCACACTATGTGTAAGCGCACGTGGTTTAGGAGAAGGAACTGGGTGTTTGTCTGGTGTGGAAAGCGATCCATAGTGCATACAGAATAAAGACAAAGGTAGAAGCTAAGGATTGGTGAAAGGATAAGTACCAACATTTTAATTCAGTTTTATTTATGCATGTGATTTATGACTATGGTATATGATGATTATATGTGATATATGATTCTAGTTTATGATGGTTACATGTGATTTATGATGGTTATGTTTTGAGCTAACTAGATGTGATATGTTATACATTATGTTTTGATCAAATAGTTAGTTTTACTTGTTGTGAGAGGAAGCAAACAGGATTGTAAGTGTACCTTATTGATGAGCTACCAATGAGGTAGGGTTTGAAGTTATTTCAATTTATTTTGAATCTAATGAAAGTTATGTGCTTGGTATAAGAAGCATGGAAATTCCTAGTTGGGTGGTTGAAATCGACTGCAAGAATTGGCAGCAATAGCAAAAGAAATTGGAATATTTAGCAGTATATTGGTAAAGCACTTCAGGAGCAGGGTCATTGTGGAACATTAGTACCCAATAGTGTCCATTGATTTCCATGAGCATGCTATGACTAGTATGATGGTTTTGAGTTAGGTATATGCTTTGGTTATTTGATCTTCCGATGCGAGGAAGCCTTTCCAAGGGATAGATCATCCAGGATATGGATTCTGGGGAACTTTGAAGGTGAGTGCTTGCATGGAAGGGGGTGACCGGATTTCCCATGGGTTTGTGTAGCAAAGAAGGGAAGATCGTAGATATATTGGTTTTGGTCATTAACAGTTCTAGGTGGAACCAAATGCACATTGGGAGTGCACCCTAGAACAATGAGCTGGTAATAATTCACTGAGAGGACAAGTGGAATAAGATTTTAGCATTGGACATTGGATGCAGCTTTGACTCTAATAGTGGATTTTGGCCTTCCTCGAAAGGTTGTGAATCATCGTGCTACTTTTGAGGGTGGAGGTATGATCCTCTGGATTCCCTTGTTACAGCATCGTATCCCTTATTTCTTGGTTTAGAAATAATGCATATGTGTATATGTGGTTATTGTAAGTACCGTAATGATTTGTGTTATAAAGCTATAATATGTAGTATGGTTGTTATCTGGTCATGTTGTCATGATGTTTTTCTTTTGAGCAGGGCATTCATTGTAAATTCTAAATGAGTTGTGTTATAAAGCTCCATGGGAAGTATGTTTTGTTTTTAGCAGTCTTGTTGGTTATAGGTGTCATTGAACACCAAGGAAGGTGTTCCCCCAAGGGGGAGGGTTTTGTAACAACTTTGGTTAAAAAACTCATGTAAAAATATATAAGACCACGGTTGATTGGACACATATTCCAAGTTGAATGGTGGGAAAGGCATCGTAGTGTGGGTGTTCATTTGGTTGTTTATGGCTAAGGAAATTGGCAAAGGACATGGCGAAGGCTTTGGAAAGGCATGAGGCATTTATTGGCATTTTATTTCTGAAAATAATGGAAATTAGGAGAAAAGGGAAGTGAAAGGTCACAGGTTTCATGTGAGAAGAAAAATGAAGGAAAATAATGGAAAATGAAGAAATTATAGACCTAATTAATAAAAATTCTTTTGAGGATCAAATGGCAAGCTCTTAGTCAGTGTTAAGCTCTTAGTAATTGTTAAGCTCTTGGTTAGTGTAAGGTCTTGGCCCAAGTTTTTGGCTATGGTTTTACATGGGATCAAGAAAGGCAAAGAAGGCAAGAGGAAGCAAACATCAACTAGGGAAAGGAAGAATCAAGAAGCTACGGTTGGATTCTTTACAAGTATCGATTTGCATGTGTATTTTCCTTTCTATGTTTGGCATGCATGATGTTTCATGTGGTTATTTTGTTGTTGTGGCATGGGTTTTGCAAGGTGTAATAGTGTTTTCAACCTAGCCTTTCCATTTTCGGATAGCCATGGTGTGATGGGGTTCTCATGTTTTGGTTGAGATGGATTTTCAAATGGATTTGAAGCAAAGTGTTGATCAATGATTGTCATTGATGTCAACCCAAGCAGCACCAAGGGCTACCCCGATCTTGCATGGAAATTTTTACTTCACAAATAATCCTATTATGACTCAAGGATCTTCTAGATGGATTCTAGTCACCGATATGTTTCCATTGATATATGACATGCCATGTAGTTCTTCACGGTTTGAGAGATATTCGTGTTTGAAGTTAGTAACCCCAGTTAGTGGGCTAAAACCTCATGGGGTTGTGGCATGGAACTCATCATTGGTTGTGGTCATTGAATAGTTAATAATTAATATTTTTTTATGCTCCTAAAATCCCTCCAACATTCTCATGTTGAGGACCCTCTCAACTCAAGACATTTCTATAAATAATGACCCTCATATCCTCCTCTAGCAAGCACTTTTCAATGAACTATGTTGTGAGAATAACTCTATAATTTTTTGGCCCTCATGAGCATATAATGTAGGATCTATTATAGGGAGTTTAAGGTTTCGTTGAGGTCTGATTAGGGCACAAAATTATGATCACGTTTGAAGGTCTGTTTTGAAGCAAGTTTATAGCCTTGGATTCTAGGATTCCGCTACTTCAAACTAGCCATCGTGGAATTTTCACTATAATTTTTTTTATATGAAGATTCAGAAGCTGAAATTAAAATCCATTTGAGCCCAAATTTTGATGAACCTCGTGACCAAATTTCAGATCTTGGTGAACTCTATATTTTCGGAGATATGATCTTAGGAAGTTAGGGTTTTTGCAAGCTCCCAAATTCCATGTCAAATAGGTGAACTCGAGAAAATCGTCATAAATTTCCCTCTGAGTATTGGATTCAAATTTTCGAAATAGTCACAGAAAGATACCGGACTATAGTTTGTTAGGTGTCATTTTCAGGGCTGAAGGTTGAAACAATGACATGTGGGACTTCATACAAGTTCACTCTACTAAACCAGTCTATAATCAGTTCATTTTCAGAGATTGGGCATAAATCCTTCTTGAAGAATCCAATCTCGATCAGAGTTGTGGGGTTGGAAATAGGCCTCAGAGGGCTACTACAAGATGAAATTTTAGACCTTGGAGATGTGAAATTACATAGATATAACAGATTCAATATTGAGCTCCTAGAAGACAAGAAAACATATGCATTCAAGGATCATTGTAGTAAGGACCACATATCAACAGTCAAGGGTAAGTATGCTACAACAAGGTATATATGATTAGTGTTTGTATTTGAATTTTTAGTATCACCTCTAACATATGTTTTTGCAAGACATCGTAAGTATATTGTTTTGTATTTGTTTAGGTCTTGCTTGTTAATGCATGTGCAGGAAGGATGCCACTTTAGAACAACTCAGACACACAAGAAGGACATGAAATGCCAAAGTACCATTACTTGAAGTAAGCACAATAGTACCTCAGTAACTGCATGTGATCAAAGAAGAAATATCCAGTCAAGTGTCAGGTCTTGTCAAAAATCAAGTGCTGTAAAAGAGACATCATTGTAAATTTTCAAAAGAGTCATCATAGAAAGAGTCATTACTGTAAAAGAGTCAATCTGCCCAGAGTCGAAGAGGCGATGTGAGGAGGTATAGGAGTCACTGTTTTGATGATGTCATAGTTGGGTTGTAGGTCATATTGTTATTGGGTGTTCAGTCAAGTCCAAGGAAATCATTGTAAATCATATTGTATCATGGATCATTGTCCCTAGTATGGGAGTCAACATTCTTGTCTCACTTCTGATCATTATAGGGTGGAAGGGAGGTATTAGGATGGTGCATGAAGTCACCTACAGGTTGGAGCCTATGAACACTTCAGGGAGGTAGGTTGGTCTAGGATTTTGGGGCATCCATTCAGTCGACTACTGAAGAAACCGGGGTGTTGGAGCATCCTTCTAGTGGGAGATGGAGAAGAATAATTTTCTAGAATTCTAGGAAGTTGTAAATTTCATTTCAGTAGGGGCAGAATATTAAAAGAATTTATTAGAAAAGTGTTTAGTGTTTTTTGACCTGGAGGGGGTTTTCCACCTAAAATTCTTGTGCCTATTATATTTCATTTTTTACTGTTGTTATTGGATAAACATTAATAATAATTGAATATTAACTAATACTTTAAAAATATTTAAAAGTGATAATAGCTCAGGAATACTAATTCACCACCCCCCCCCCCAATATTGCCAACATTTGGAATCAGAGCTTCGTTCCTTCAACAACATTCTAACAACTAGAAGGAGATCATGGAGTATACTAGGGACGAAGTTCCTTTTTCAGTGGAAATAACTATGCACTTTGAGGTGGAGTAATGCAGGTTCATTTTTTGGAGCAAGGATACGAAGTATGGGAAATCGTTGACAAAGGCTTCACACTAACCTAGGATGAACAAGGTAAGAAAAATATGATATATGTTGCAAAGGCTAAAGATATTATTATCAATCGGCTTATCGAATTGATTTATCTTAAGGTATTGAGTTGCAAAACTGCTACAGAGGTAGGGAGAAAGCATGAATATATATATATATATATATATATATATATATATATTTATATATATATATATATATATATGTATATATATATATATATATATATATATATATATACATATATATATATATACATATCTACATACATATATATATATAGATATATATATATATATATATATAAGTGACTCAAAGGTGAAAGAAGCAAAGCTTCAAATTTATAGGGAAAATTTTGAGCAACTCAAAATGAAGCAAGATGAAAATATTGTTTCATACTTTCATCTTGTTGATGAAACAACAAATACATTAGAAGGTTTGGGAGAAACTTTCGACACGAAAATTGTTTTCTGAAAGATCCTCAAAACCTTGCTAGTGAGATTCAACCCAAAGGTATCTGTCATGGAAGATAGATAGGATCTAACCAAACCCAGCATAGACAAATTGCATGGAATTATTACAACATATCAAATGAGGATTGAAGAAGAGGGTGGCACATCTCACTTACAAATATCATTTTCCACATCCAAGAAGACTGGTAAGGACAAGCAGACTCAAAAACCCAAAACTTGCAGTTGTAAAGATGAAGAAAAGGAAGAATATGAAGAAGAATTTTCAGATAAAGAACTTTCCTACTTCACATAAAAGATGAGAACAAGTATAGCGAAATACAAAGGTAAACTTCCATTGATATCTTTTGATTGTAGTGAGGTTGGGAATTTTTTAGCCAAGTTTCCTCACAAAAATGAGGTTGTTATGAAAGGAAAGAAAGGCAATAGGAAGTTCAACAAGAAAGGAAAGACGAAACGGTTTAAGAATTTTTTTTCTCTGAAGAAGATAGCTCCTCTTCCGATGAAGACAATGATAAAGAAGAAGAAATCAACAGAAGAGTTTTGTTTATGGACAAGCACAATAAGCAAGAGGCATATGATGAAGGAGATGAAAAAGAAGAGATGACTGAGGCTGAATTTCAAAATGAAGTGATTAGGGTTATCAAAGAGCTCAAGGCCGAGAAGAAGAATGTCAATACTCTTGAAGAAAAATTAAAGACAGAAAGGGAATAGGTCCTAAATCTTAAAATCAAGGTTGAAGAATATAAACGAATTGAATAATCGGTTAGGAAAGAATTAAAGGAAAGAAAAAAGTAAAGAGAGGCATGGGAAGATGAAATAGTCTCTCTACGAAAGGAAGTAAAAAATGGAAAAACTCTTCAAAAATATGCCAACAACTTAAAGGCATTGAAAGCAATCATCAGCAATAAGTGATAATGTAGTGACAAGAGTGGTCTTGGTTACAAAGAAAAATCTGAAAATGAGTCAAGTCTTTCTATGACAACAAAATAATATGGATATGAAAAATATACCAAGCATGTAGATCTCTCAGCTAAATCAAGAGATGAAGACTAACATGAAGAACCATGGAAAACAACTCCTCAAAGAAGATTCCCTCCCAGGTATCAAACTATTTTTTAAGGTCATTTTTATTCATGTGGAAGGATTGGACATAGAATTGTAGAATTCTGCATGTATGTTTGGAATGAATATAGTTCCAGGAGATCTTTGAGAAATGGATATTCCAAAACTTAGAAAAATATAAATAGATTTGATCATTTGAGAGATGATTTCAAATGTTACAAATGTAACAATTTTGGACATATGGCTAAAGATTGTAGACTTGGAAGCTCTTCAAAGGAATTCTTGCAAAATCAGAATGAATAAGTATGGAAAAATAAGATTGAAAAATGTGTTATCGCACTCAAGGCTTAAAGCAACAGAAACATTTGGTATGTTGAGAGTGGTTTCTCAACGCATATGACTGGAGATAAAAATAAGTTCATATCCTTGAAGGAAAAGAAGGATGGAATAATGTCTTTTGGAAATGACGGGTCTTCAAACATCATAGGAGTAGGTACGATCACACTTGGAAGCAAGGATGCATTAGTGAAGGATGTGTTGTTGGTTGAAAATATGAATCACAATTTGATCAGTGTTGGATAGATGTGTGATCAAGGACACACAATGCTATTCAACTCTAAGAAATGTGAAATCAGGAAAGGAAAATTTGGAAAAATTGTGGCTACAGCAAGCAAAGATCCAAATGGCATATATATTTTGGATGAAACACCTAAAGGGTGATTTTTGGCAAAAGAAGATGAAAGTTGGTTATGGTACAAATGAATGGGACATATAAATTTCAATAATTTGGTTAGGATTATGAAAAGGGAAGCAGTAAGAGAAATGCCTAAAAGTTCAAAACCTACCAATACTATATGTGAATCTTGTCAGCATAACAAACAGACAAAAGTTGATTTCAAGACAAAGGAACAATTTGTGCCACATCCATTGGAATTAATACATATTGATCTATGTGGTCCTATGAGAACAAAAGGTTTGGACGGTTAATTATACTTTATGCTAATAATAGATGATTACACCAGAATGAGAGTCACCAATTTCTTAAAGAAAAATCTGAGGCATTCAAATGTTTCAAATCTACAAGGAATTGGTTGAAAATTAAACTGATTTGAAGATCAAATGTCTAAGATCAAATAATGGCAAAGGATTCACATCCAAAGCATTTTAGCAATACTATGACGAAAATGGAATAAAAAGGCAATTCTCAACAGCTAGAACACCACAACAGAATGGAGATTCTGAAAGAAAAAACAGAATCGTACAGGAAACGGCTAGCATAATGTTAAATGACTCAAAATTGGGTGATAAATTCTGGGTTCAACCAATCGATACAACCATATTCATTATAAACAGAGGTCTGCTCAAGAAAAATTGTAACGTTACTCTGTACGAACTATGGAAGGGAAGACCAGCTAACGTCAAATACTTCACAATATTTGTAAGTAAATCCTACATCAAAAGAGAAGACCAAAAATTGGGCAAGTTCAATTCCTATTTTGACGAAGGTATTTTTGTTGGTTATTCGCGCAAAAGAAAGCCTTATAGATGCTACAATCTGAGGTGAAAACAAATAGTTTAAATCATAAATGTTACTTTTGATGAATATTATGTTTTAAAGGATAAAAATGAGGTCGTCTCTGAGGGGCTTGAAGTAGAATCTGTGAAGGATGAAGAAGAAGCTCCAGAACAAGGCCAATCAAATAAGGAAACAAAATACAACCAAGAGGAAATAAGAAATGATTAGCATGATGTACAAGAAACGTCTCCAAAAGTTTTAAAATAATGGTGTCAAAAGAATCATCCATCAAATCAAATCATTGGAAACATAAATGAAGGAACTAGAACCAAAAGAAGTCGACAACTTCGTTCATCACAACAAGCCCACCTAGCTCTTTTAGAAACTTTTGAGCCTAGCAATTTTGAGGAAGCTAGTCAAGATGAACACTAGGTATCAGCTATGAATGAAGAACTGGATCAAATTGAGAAGAACGACACTTTGGAATTGGTTCCACGACCAAAGGAAAAAAAAATTATTGGAATTAAATGGGTCTTCAGAAACAAATTGAATGAGGATGGATAGGTTACCAAGAATAAGGAAAGATTAGTCTCTAAAGGATATGCACAAGTAGAAGGAATTGATTTTGAAGAAACATTTTCTCCTTTTGCTATAATGGAAGCTATCATGATGTTTCTCTCTTATGCATTCTCAAGAAAAATCAAGATGTACCAATGGTGAATTAGAATAAGAAGTTTACATTGAACAACCTAAAGGTTTTCTGCTCTCTGAAAAGGAATACTACATCTTCATATTAAATAAGGCACTATATGGTCTCAAACAAGCTCCTAGAGCTTGGTATGCTCGTCTTGATGGATATCTACATCAACAAGGATTCAAGAAAGGAAGCACCGACAAAAATCTCTATGTGAAATTGGAGCAAGATAACCTAACAATTATCGAGGTATATGTGGACGATATAATATTTGGAAGAAATGATGACAAATTAAGTAAAAACTTTGCCACAAAGATGCAAAGTGAGTTTGAAATGTCTATACTTGGCGAGCTGACATACTTTTTAGGGCTTCAGATATCTTAGCAGGATAAAGGAATATTTATATATCAAACCAAGTACATCAAGGAAATGCTCAATATATTCAAGATGGAATATTGCAAGCTTATCCTTACCCCAATGGTAATCAGTGCAAGTTAAGTTTAGAAGATTTGTCAAAAGATGTGGACCAGAGGTCGTATAGATCTATGATTGGCAATCTTCTATATGTGATAGCTTCTCATCCAAACGTAATGTGGGTAGTTGGACAAGTAGCAAGATTCCAAGCAAGACAAAAATAATCTCATATTATTTTCATCAAAATAATTATTCAATATCTTAAGGGCACAACAGAATATGGTGTATGATATCCCAAAAGAAATGATCTAGTTATCCAAGCTTATAAAGATGCAGATTGGGTAGGAAGTGTTGAGGATCGAAAGAGTACGAGTGGAGAAACATTCTATCTAGGTAGTTTCCTTATTTCTTGGTTAAGTAAAAACAATCTTCAATCTCATTATCCATAACAGAAGCAAAATATATGGCGGCAGTAGGTTGTTGTACTCAATTTCTTTGGATGAAGCAAACTTTGCAAGATCTTCAAGTCAAGTTTGATGAACCTATTCCCACCTTCTGTGATAACACTAGTGCCATCAGTATCTCCAAGGATCCTATGATGCATTCCAAAATAAAGCACATTCCGATAAAATATCATTTTGTTAGAGAGCGGGTCGCCGAAAAGAATATCAAGCTTGAATATGTTGGCACAAAGGAACAAATTGTTGACATATTTACCAAACCATTACCTTGTGAAGAATTTGAGTATCTTTGCCAAAATCTTGGGATTCTCCCAAGTTCTCGTTAGACTCTTTCTCTTATCTAACTAAGTAGAAAGGGGGAATGGAGGTGTATATAGGTCCGCAGGATGACAGTTTTTTGGGGGGAGTTATCCTTTTCCATTGATGACAAAGGGGGAGATAAGACAGTAGGAAGAGGTGTTATGATCGTAGGTGGAGCACTTGGGTTTCCATCTATTCCAAAGGGGAGGATTGTTGATCAATGCTTGTCATTGATGTCAGTCCAAGAAGCACCATGGGCTACGCCAATCTTGCATGGGAATTTTGACTTGAAAACTCATCTTATTCTGAGTCAAGTATCCTCTATATGAATTCTACTCATCGATATGTTTCCATTGATACATGGCATGCCACATAGTTCTTCACAGTTTGCAAGTTATTCATGTTTGAATTTAGTAACCCTAGTTAGTGGGCTAAAACCCCATGGGGTTGTGGCATCACACTCATCATTGGTTGTGTTCATTGAATAATCAATAATTAAAAATGTTTTATGCTCCTAAAATCCCTCCAACATTTAATTATTGAGGACCCTCTCAACTCAGGACATTTCTATAAATAGTGACTCTCATATCTTCTAGCAAGCACCTTTCAACGAACTATCTTGTGAGGAGACCTCTGTAATTTTTTAGCCCTCATAAGCTTCTAACACAAGATCTGTTGCAGGTATTTTAAGGTTTCATTGAGATCTGATTAGGGCACAAAATTATGATCAAGTCTGAATGTTTCTTTTGAAGCAAGTTTAGAGCCTTGGATTCTAGGATTTTGATGCTTCAAATAGGTCATCATGAAATTTCCGTTATAACATTTTTTCTACAATTCTTAAGAAGATGAAATTAAAACCCATTTGAGCATAAATCATGATGAACCTCTTCATCAAATTCAGATCTTTGTTATCTATATGTTCGGAGATATTATCTGAGAAAGTTAGAGTTTTTGCAGGATCTAGAATTCCATGTCAAATAGGTGACCTCAGGAAAATCGTCATGACATTCTCTCTTAGAATTAGGTTCAAATTTCATAAATAGTGACAGAAATATAACAAAATTTAGTTTGTTGGGTATCATTTTCAAGGTCAAAGGTCAATATAGTGACATGTGGAACTCCATACAGGTTCACTCTACTGAACCAGTCTATAATTGGGCCATTGTGGGAGATTGGTTATAACTCTTTCTTGAGGAATCCAATCTCAATCAGACCCATGGGGTTGGAAAGAGGACTCATAGGGATACCACATAATGAAATTTTCGACCTTGGAGATCCAAAATTACATAGATATAACATATTCAATATCGATCTCCTAAAAGGCAAGAAAAAGTATGCATTCAAGGATCATTGCAGTAAGGACCACACATCAACAATCAAGGGTAAGTATGTTACAACAAGGTATGTATGATTAGTGTTAGTATTTGAATTTAAAGTATCATGTCTAACATATGTTTTTGAAAGACAGCATAAGTATATTGTTTTGTACTTGTTTGGGTCTTGCTTGTTAATGCATGTGCAGAAAGGATAACACTTTAGAACAACTCAGACACATACTAGAAGGGCATGTAATGCCAAAGTGCCATTCCTTGAAACAATCACAACAGTACCTCAATAGTTGTAAGTAATCCAAGAAGTAATATCGAGTCAAGTGTCAGGTCTTGTCAAAAATTAAGTGTTGTAAAAGAGTCACCATTGAAAGAGTCATTATTGTAAAATATTCAATCTTCCTACAGTTGAAGAGGCATTGTTGGGAGGTATAGGAGTCACTATTGGGATGATGTCATGGTTGGGTTGCAAGTCATAATGTAATTGGGTGTTCAGTCAAATACAAGAAAATCATTGTAAAGCATATTGTATTGTGGATCATTGTCCCTGGTACGAGAGTCCACACTATTGTCTCACTTCTGATCATTATAGGGTGGCAGAGACGTGCTAGGCTAGTGCATGAAGTCACCTACAGGTTGGACCCTGTGAACACTTCAAGATGGTAGGTTGATGTAGGATATTAGGGCATCCATTCAGTGTACTACTGAAGACACTAGGGCGTTGGGACGTCCTTCCAGTGGGAGCTAGAGAAGAATTATTTTCTAAATTCTAGGAAGTTGTAACTTTCATTTCAGTTAGGGCTAAAGATTAAAAGAATTTATAGAAAAGAATTCAATGGTTTTTTACCCGAAGGGGGTTTTCCATCTGAAATTCTTGTGCCTATTGTATTTTATTGTTTACTGTTGTGACTGGATAAACATTAATAATAATTTAAGATTAACTGATGCTCTGAAAATATTTAAAAGTGCTAATTTCTAAGGAATAATGATTCCCCCCCCCCAGTATTTCCAACACTAAGTGGGGTGCATCTCCTAATGATAGAGCACATGGCCTAGTGGTCCATAAAACAAACTGTGGATCATTGTAAAGCCATTGGCCTAGTGACTCCTGATCCAGACTATGGGTTGCAGTAAAGCTAGGATTGTGTTGCCTAGGTGGGCCTAGGCATCCTTGCGGGTGAATGGCAAGGTATATGGTAAATCTAATAGATATTTTTGTCTTTGTTGGGCCTAGTAATCTCAGGTTTGGGATATGTGGTAAATCCTAGAGAGTGGATCTCAGTTTAGGGCCTAGTGATCTTGGTTTGGATTGTGATAAAGCTTAAGAGACTAGGAGATAGGAAAATTCCTCACGGTGTAGGTGGAGAAATACAATGGAATTCATGTTTGTTTGGCCTAGTGATCAGGTGGAGATCATGGTAAAGCTTGTTATGATGTGTTCATTGTGTTGGCCTAGTGATTCAAGATGGATTATGGTAAAGCTTGGTTTCTATTGATGAGGATGAGGTGGTTTAGCCTCGGCAGGCCCTGGTTGGTTCCTTTTGTTTGAGTCCCACACTCATGCTTGGAATATGCCATGGGGGTGAATGGATGAGGAAAGATTTGGCTCAGTCATTCTATGGTCAGGTGGAATGTGGAAGTCCCATCCCGAGTTTGGTTTTTTCATAATTAATGAAAGGTTATTTCTCCTTGTATTTCTATGAGAATTTTAATGGACTATAAGTGGTCAATATGGTTGAACTTTCATGAGTATTTATGTTGTTATTATGTTGGTTATATGTATGTTTTATGACAACAACTATGTATAGATCTCAACATGTTTTTTCTTGTAAATGAATGTATAATGTATCTATGGCATAATAGATGGTAATGAAGCAAATGACTTTAGGGAAAAATTGTTCTTAGCGATCCTCAAATAAGAACAAGTTCCCTATGTTTAATTTTGTTTGTTACACTTGTAGATTACATGATTGACGAAATGCTTTTCATGGCTAGTAGGGATTTGATTAATGTATTCTTTAACTTATTTCTTTTTCATCATTGTTTCCATTTACTTTTACCACTCCTAAGCTATCATTCCATTCCAGGTAGTGACCTGGGATCTGGGCCTGAAAAAGGGGCTCAAATCTCGAGGACACTGGCATAGCACTGACAAATTAGGTCTCTAGATGCTGGTAGGAAAGCCTATGAGAGTGACTTTGGGTTTTTGTATGCTATCATGCTTAGAGCATGAGAGTGACTGAGGTTTAAGATGTCCAGAACATCAATGGGACTTAGGGATAGGATCTCTGAGTGGCTGGCATGTCTCTTAAGGGTTTTGCTGTTGATGTGGAGAGGTTGGTTGATGTGTTCCATCAATTTCACTTCCTTAATGTCACATAGGAGGTTGAATCCAGTCATAGTAGCCTTTGGTCGCATGTTTACTCTGGTTGGCTGGTTACTTGGGTAGATGTGTGAGAAAGGTGTTATAATTTGTCTCTCAATGATCCATTTTCTTTAGTGAAGATTTTTCCTAGATTTCATAACCTAATATAATTGGATGTGTTGTTGGAAGGTATCCTTTGTCTTGGTTTCCATGATTTGATCCGATGTAGCCTTTTCGATGCAAATAGGAATTAGAGAAATTTTGAGGCCTAAAGTGGGCCTCAAAACCAAAGTGTACAACCAAAATCAACTTTATAAGAACCAATAAGATTCAAGATGATGATGTCAACCATGGGGGATGATTCATCATTTTTGGAGTAAAAAGATAAAAAGATGAAAAAGTAAAAATATTTAAAAACTATGTTTTCAACTCTTATTTTCAACTTATCTTCAAGTGGTTTTACTCAAATTTCAAGTGGGAGCACTCGTTGGATGCAGAATTTAATTCCTCATCAAAGATTTACTATGCTACATACTTTCAATGGACCTTGTTTCACGAAAAATGAAAAATACATGAAAAATGTTATTGCAATCACATTTTTTCATTTATTTTTCCTTTTTCATGTATCAAGGTCCATCAAAAGTATCAAACATGGGTACTCCTTTGATGAGGAATTAAATTCCACATCCAAGGAGTGCTACCTCTTGAAGTTTGAGTAAAATCATAGGGAGATAATATGAAAATAAGAGTTGAAAAAATAGTTTTTTCTTTCTTCCCTCTAAAATTTGGTGATGTTGTCTAATCTTATTTTATTATTTCCACTATTATTTTATAATATTCCTTAGGAGGCCCATTTTAGAGCTCAAAATTTCTGTAATTCTTGAGCTTTGTGGGGGCCAATTGCTTGGCTACCTCTAAGGTATCCAACATAGGTGAATAATATGGTCGAAACAACTCCACATTGAACATTCGGTCCAAACCAAGGAATGGGAGAATGCCCAATTCAGAGGCATTAACACCCGCCACCTTTTTTATTTTGTACAAACCATATCAAAGTGTTCTAAGATTCTTAGTGGGGTCTATGAGGCACTCTTTTTGTGAATATAACAATGCCTTACCACCAACCTGAAACTTATGTGGAACCCCCCGTTGGTCATGTCACTCCTTATACTTGGCATTGGATTTCTCTGGGATATCATGGATATTTTGTTGGAGGTGTTGGATCTACTTAACAAATTTGGCTTCCCTGATTTCCCTTATATGAACGTGGGAGGGCTTGGATGGTGAAGATGCAATGGGAATAAGTGAATTGATTGGGGCCAATGGTTGGAACCCCAAGCACATTGAAAATGACTATACCTAGTAGATCTATGAAGGGTTTTTTTACATCTGTTCTAAACATATGGAAGGTTTTCATCCTATGTATGTAGGTGCTCGGAGTTCTACATGTGTAAGATTAGCACAATCATCTTATTGACCACTTCTAATTTTTCTTCAGATTGGGGATGAAAGGAAATCAATTTGGTACACTTGGTATCCATGAGACACCATAGGCTAAACCAAAAGGCATTGAGGAACTTATTGTCCCTATCTAAAATAATGGTCTGAGGTAGCCCGAAATGAACCCAAACATGCTCAAAGAATACTCTACCGGTGACTTCATCTATGATACTATTCTTGCACGATCTCAAAATGATCATATTTTATAATTGGCCAAGCACCACAAACACGCAATCATTTCCATGTTTGATGGATGGAAAACATAACATGTAATCCATGGAGACTGACTGTTAGGGCTTATTCGGGGTAGGTATAGGAGTGCACAACCCCTGGTTTTTTATGGTTAGTTTATAAATGGCACAAGAAGTGCATGATATGATATAATGTTGGACATCCTCTTGAACATTTAGCTAGTAGAAATGTTGTTGAATTATTGCTACTGTATTCTCCACACCAAACTTCTCTTCCACTCGACATGATCACTTGAAGGAACACAAAGGTGGCCCACGTAGTACAATAGTGCATGCCGGAGGTGGAAGTTTGAACTTTCTTGTCTGCCATCAACATCTGGTATGTGGTAGTGAATTCTAAGTCATTTTTGTATAATTATCAAGACATAGAGGTCTTTTTCCCAAAAGAGATAAGAACTATGGTTATCACCATAACTAGGGATCAAATGAGGCAATCCACAACATGATTGGTGCTATTTTTCTTGTATTTGATGTTAAAATGGAATTTTTGTAGGTAAGTGGTCCATTTTTAATGGTGGTGATTTTCACTTGTGTCTGCATAAATTTTAGAGGCATGTGATGAGTTCAAGTGATCTTCTCCTTCCCTAGAATGTAATGCTTTGATTTTCGAAAGGCCTACATGATGGAGTCTGTCTCCTCATCATAAGTGGTGTATGTTGGACAATATTAGAGAGTGTTTCTCTATGGTATGACATTGCATGTCCTTGCTTAGTGAGGAATACACCAATAGCATAGTTAGAGGCGTCTTCATAGGTCTAGTAGGGTGAAGATTGGTGCAGAGAAAAGTGATGTTTCATATCATTGTTATAACATATTTTTCCACACTTATTCAATTGATGTTTATGTTGGCCTAGGTAGATCTACTTTCCTTTGCAAGCCTATTCTTGTCTTAAAAAATTATTTTTTAAAATCTATATGTGCTCTTTCCACTGTAAAAATACATATGTACATGGTTCCCCTAAAATCTTACCACATAAAACATTTTAAAATTTGAAAAAATATATAATTCAACTACTTCTTGTGAGGGGTTTACAGGTTATACAGGAAACCCACCTATAGGATCCCATAAGTTAACCAACCCAACTAATTTCTAGTGGTATAAATACACCCTATGCATTTCCCTCATAGGCATCCAAGTAATTAGCATCCATAGTCTATCGAATTTCCCTCATATTAGGTGTGCATTACCCCCTGCTTTTTGTACTTTACTATCTCTAGGAAACCTTATTTTTCATACATTAATGTTGAGCACTCTTATCTCACATCTCATTGCTAATATTATAGAGGAAGCCTTCATTGGCCCATGTAAGAGGGATCTAGAGGAGGGTTTCATTGGTGCTAATAGTTAGGATGAATTTGTGTTGTAACTACCTCTTTGTTACTATTGTTTGAATAAAGAGACTCGTATTTCATTCCTATTTTCATTGTTAATTTCTTATGAATGTGAATGGCTAATGGACATTGTTATGGATGAAATTGTTTATATGCATGTATACCTTGAATGATGTTATCCATTCTTGGTTTCTTTTCCATCTTATTAGTTTACCACTAGGGAAGGAGATGTTAGGGTTTGGACCCTATGGGATCTTCAACAAACGTAGGAACTACAAGTGCATACATCACACCTACTTTGTAAATTCAAGTTGTATGCATGCTTGTTTGAGTCTTTTCGTTAAATTCTATGTTATTATATATTGGTGCATCCAACCCTAGCCCCAAGGAATTTTCCCGCAAACAATCATTGAATTCCTTCTATTGTCACTTAGACCAACAACTTTTCTATTTTTCTTCTCCCTTTGTCACTTTGCTTTAAGTCTAAGTGATATAAGAGAATCCAAACACAAATCTTCACTAGAAATTAGCAAGGCCCAAGAAACTACAAAAATCTATAAGAGTGGTAAGGTTTGGGCAATCCCAAATGACTTGAATCTTTTTTTGATCCACATTGATACCTTGCTCATCAATAATGTAGCCTAGGTATTGGACCTAAAGGAACATTTTTTCAAGTTAGCACATAACTTGTATTGCCACCGATTGTGAAGGACATGTTGAAGATGATGCAAGTATTATGTTCAACTCCTGTTGAAGATGAGAATAACTTCCAAATATATAACCACAAAATAATTGGTGAAATGTCTCAAGATATCATCCATGAGCCTCGTGAAATTTATTGGGGTATTCATCAAACTGAATGGTATAACCAACCATTGAGAAGACCCTCCTTGGAATTAAAAGAAGTATTTCATACATTAGTCGGATCTATTGGCACTTGTTGGTAGTTGGACTTCAAATCAATCTTACTAAAGTACTTAGCCCCCTTGAGCTAGTCAAGAATGTCATCAATCTAGGGAATCAATTACAGGTTCCTAATCATGATTTTGTTCAGGACCTGGTAATCAATTGAAATTCATCGGGGACCATATTTATTTTGCACAAGTACAATTAGGCTTCCACAAGGTGAGGAACTTGGTCAGATGTGCCCTTTTTGGAGCATTTATTATACTTGGTTGTTGATTTCCTCATTCATATCATTTTTTATAACGTCTTTTTCCACACTTCTTCATCAGTTGCTTATGTTGGCCCAGGTAGATCCATTTTCCTTTGCAAACTTATCCTTGTCTTAAAAAAAATATTAAAAAATCTATATGTGATTTTTCCACTACAAAAAATCATATGTACATGGTTCCCTTAAAATCTTCCCACATACAACATTTTAAAATTTGAAAAAATACATAATTCAACTATTTTTTGTGTGGGTTTTATAGGTTAGACTGGAAACCCACCTATAGGATCCCATAACATAACCAATCCATATAATTTATAGCCGTATAAATACATCCTATGTATTTCCCTCATAGGCATCCAAATTATTAGCATCCATACTCTATCGAATTTCCCTCATATTAGGTGTAAAAGAGGCACTCACCTTCCTCCAAATATTTAGGCTCACCTTGTTGTACCTTGGTGGTGGTAGCAATGGCACTAGGTTGTACATCAATTATTTTCTTCCCCTTGTATAGTTATAATTTAGAGTCAAAATCTACATCAAACTCTGAGGCTTTCAGCTTGGCCAACAATGACTTCCTTGCACAACATTCTTCAGTGCTAGGGGATTTAGTGGAGCTCACACCACTTTACTGTGTCTTACTTCATATTTCCATTACCATTATGTGTTTCTAGCTTATATGGGTTTTCTTGGGGTGGTCCACCTTGGCTCTATCCTTTTTCTATGATTTAGATGGCCTTTCCCTGCTTCTTCTCTAATGGATTCACATATCCAAAGTCTTGCTTATTCTGTTTAAAATTTTGCTAGATTTTACAACATCGTTGTTTGCGCCAAGTCAAGAGATGTCCAGAAAATTTATTTCTATCTAGATGCATCTATGGATACTGCCACAGTAATTGAGCACTAGGTGTCACTCAAATTCTTTGATACCTTTCTTGGTGCATAAGGTATGGAGATATTAGACCTTTCTCATAAAAAATGTAGCTTAGGTATTGGACATTTCTCATGCCAAAGGAGTATTTTTCTAGGTTAGAACTTAGCTTATGTTATAGTAGAATATGAAGGACCTATTGCATATGCTACAACATTTTTTCCTAAATCTTGTTGAAGATGAGGATATCCAGATATACAGCCACAAAACAATAGGTGAAATTCTACAAGATATCATCCACCAGCATCATAAAAGTTGTTGGGGAATTCATCAAACCAACGGGTATGATCGACCATTCAAAAATAACCTCACTGGACTTGAAAGAAGTCTTCCATACATCAATTTGTTATATTGGGACTTGGTGGTAGCCAAATTTCAAATCGATCTTATTAAAGTACTTTCCCCCCTTGTGTTGGTCAAGAAGGTTGTTAATATTAAGGATTGGGTATTATTTCTTGACTTTGATTTTGTTCAAGGCACAATAAATAATGAAAAGTCACCAGATCTCATATTTATTTTTCATGAGTACAATTAGGTTTCCACATGGTGAGGAACTCAATCAAATGTGCCCTTTCTTGAGAAACTATTAGAATTGGTGCTTGATTTCCTCATTTTCTAGAAGAGTGCAGTGGTCGATTGGCCCTGATCTGGATTGGATCATTATATTATTTTTCATCCATCTTGATTATTTTATAATGAAAAAATCATGGGAATTATCGCTCAAGACAATTTTTATCAACAGGATGCAGTTTGGAAAATTGGGGTTTGAAACATTTTGGGAGAATTTTGAGGCATAAAATGATGTTTTTTCGGGGGTAGAAATTTTCTGTTTTATCCCCATATCTTTTCTCACTATTCCAGACGATACCTTTCCAAGAGCACAGCAATTTCATCAATCAGAGTCCATATGTGAAAGTTATTCCAGATAAAAGTTGACCTTCTTGTTTTCACCACCATAATTTGAGAGGATGCCATGTCATTCCCCCTTACTCATAAAATATGGGCTAACCATGTGATCATGATATAGAAGAATATAGAATAGCTATATTGTAAGGGTTGAGGTAGTAAAAACTAACCACTAGTAGGCTATCGATTATGTTATTACCAGACCACTAGGAGGAAAAGGGGTTCCTTTCATTCGAGTGCATTTGTTCCATAGCTGAGAAAAAATAGCCAATAGGGATAGGAGATAGAGCATGTAGAGAGAATTTTTGCATTGTAGTAGCCAAAAAACCATAGGTCATACTTCTTTGTACTCACAGCCATATTTCCATTCAAAGAAATAGAGCAAAGTGACATCACCATCCAACTAGGTTTTTCTCCCAAAAGGGTTTCCCGGGCCATATCTTGTGTCAAATGTGTGTGTGATATTTTGTTTCATTGTTCTCTATTTAATGTTGAGTGTGGAGCCTAAGTATCTTCCTGATATTTTATAGGTTTTTTGTTTCAACCGTGTTTCATCCTTGTTCCTAATGGGGTGGCAATGCTACTTGTTTAATCATCATCAGGGGGTCTAGCGTGGGGTGGTGATGACTTTTATAAGCCGCCCTGCTAGGTAGCACTATCAAAGCTAAAAGTAGATGAAAAATTTCCTTGTAGAATATTGTAATTTCGTAGTCAATCTGGGTCATTTATTAGACAAATGATCTAATAGTAGAAGTTATGTTAATTTAAGGTTTTTTGCCCTAGAAGGAAACCCTTGGTTTATATGAGGAACTATATTGCAGTTGTGTATTATTTTTCTGAGCGAGAAAGAGAGAGGAGATTGTGTGAGATCGAAGAGGAGGTTACAATGGATCTGTTGTAGGTTGTATCTCTTCTTTTTGTTGGATAATATAAAAGGAAGGATTGGTTGTTTCTCCATGGACGTAGCCCAAATTCAATGAACCATGTATATCTGTGTCTGATCTCTTGTTTTATGTGTTTCTATATCTGTTTTCCATAATATTTTGTGTATTTCATTACTCCGTTAATTAATTTATAACAATTGGTATCAAATCCGAAGGTTTATTTGGCTTATAGACCCGAAGGAGAGAAGGGTTCCTAGTTTGAGCGGGAGCAATGGTAGAGGATGGTAGGTTTAGGGTCGAGAAATTTAACGACCAAAGCTACTAGTTGTGGAAGATGTAGATGGAAGTTTATTTGTCACAGAAAGATTTGTAGCTACCATTGAGAAAAAAAACAAAAAATCTGACAAGTATGATTGACATAGAATGGGATATTCTCAATAGAAATGAACTAGGAATAATATGGCTATGTATGGCAGCATCAATGGCATCTAACATTTCAAAGGAAATGAAAATAGAAGGTTTAATGAAGACATTGGAAATACCATATGAAAAACCCTCGACCTCAAATAAGGTATTTATTATGAATCATCTATTTAATATGACAATGTCAGAAGGTGGATCTGCTGCTAATCATTTAAATGAATTTAACACAGTTACTAGTCACTTGAGTTCTGTAGGGGTAAATTTTGATAATGAAGTTAGGGCTCTGTCATTTATGTGTCAATTTCCAAAAAGTTGGAATGGCTTATTTATGGCTATTAGAAACTCTATCTTTGGATATAATACGTTGAAGTTTGATGATGTTGTTGGTGCCAACCTTAGCAAGGAAATGTGACGAAAAATCTCTAGTGCAACATCAGGTAATGCTTTGACTACAGAGACTAGGGGAAGAAAAATGGAAAGAGGAAGGAGCCCAAGAAATCACAGTAAGTCAAGAAAAGGAATATCAAAATCCATATCAGGAATAGTGTGCTGTAAATGTGGGAAGAAAGGACACCTGAAGAAAGACTTCAAATCTTAGAAGGGAAACGAATGAGAAGAACAACAAGAGAACAATCATGAAGAAGATGTGAGAGGTGATGTGTTGTAAGATGATTTGATTCTTTCATTTTAGAATATTATCGATGCCTTGGTGGTAGATTCATGGGTCTCATTCGATTCCACGCCTCGTAGGAAACATTTTCATGACTATGTTCAAGGAGATTTTGGACAGGTTTGTCTAGGTGATGATAAACCCGGTAAAATCATTGGAATGGGTAAGGTTTTTATAGAGAAAAAAATGGAATCCAATGACTATTGAAGGAGGTAATGCATTTTCAATATCTGAAGAAAAATCTAATTTTAAGAGGGCAGTTAGGTGGTGAAGACTCTGTGACTACATTCATAGACAAAATCTAGAAGGTCACTAAAGGAGCCATGGTAATAGAAAAACAAGAAAACGTTGGTACATTTTATTTATGTGATGGTATTTCTTATTCTGTTAATTTATTGACCTCCATAGGAGAATACATGATGTTGTGGCATCATAGAATCAGGCACATGAGTGAGAAGGGGATGCAAATTCTTCACTCAAGAAATTTGTTGCTAGGTTTGAAGCACGTTGATTTGGATTTTAGTGAAAATTGTGTTTACAAAAAACAAAAGAGAGTCAGATTTATCAGAGTTGGGAAGGAAAACAAGAGTGAACAATTAAATCTTGTGCACATAGATGTATGGGGACATTCTTAGGTATCATCTCTCGGTGGCTCTCGCCACTACGTTACTTTTATTGATGATGCAACTAGGAAAACCTAGATTTATTATATTCAGAATAAATTTGATGTATTTGATACTTTTAATAAATGGAAAACTTTAGTTCAGAATGAGACAGGAACTAAGTGAAGTGTCTCAGATCAGAAAATGGAGGTGAATTTTTTAGAAAATATTTTGATAACTATTTTTCAGAGCATAGAATTCACAGATAGAAGATAGTTCCAAGAATACCACATGAAAATGGTGTGTCAAAAGGATGAAAAATAAAATCATGGAGCGTGCAAGGTGCATGAGATTGCATGTAGGATTTCCCTTACATTTTTGGGAAGGTGTTGTAGATATTATTTTTATCTAATAAATAGAGGGCCTTCAAGTTCCTTGGATGTTGGTATTCCAAAGGAGGCATGGACAAGTAAAAACGTAAACTACACATTTTTAAAGACTTTCAGTTGTGAAGCCTTTGTCCACGTCAATAAATAAAATAGAAAAAAGCTTGAGGAAAAATCAAAGAAATGTACCTTTACTGGATATAGTGTAAATGATTTTGGTTATAGATTATATGATTATGAAAATCACAAAATTATTAGGAGCATATATGTCATATTCAATGAAGAGGTATTATATAAGGATCAAATGCAGAGAATGAAACAAGAAAAATAAAACAAAGAATACACAATGCTTGATGAGATCACAGAAAAAATAAAGATGTGTGAAAATCATAATGATCAGCAACCACAACAACAACATGCAACTCAAACATCTGAAAGTGGTGTTAGAATATCTACCAAAATAAGTAGACCCCATTAATTATACTCTCCTTCATTATATTATGTATTGTTGATTGATTCTGGTGAACTAGAAAGTTATGAAGAAGAAATGAAGTTAGAAACTAGGAAAAAGTGGGATCAAGCCATGGAAGAAGAGATGGACTCCTCGATACATAACTAGACTTGGGAGTTAGACAAGTTTCCTATAGGTAAAAAAACATTGTAGAATAAATGGGTTTACAAGTTGAAGGAAGAAGATAGAGGTAAACAAAAGTATATGGCTAGACTTGTGGTGAAGGGGTTTGCACAAAAGAAATGTATAGACTTTGATGAAATTTGTTTCTCCAATTGTTAAAATGACTTCAATCAGAAATATTTTAAGTCTAGTTGTGGCATAAGAATTTCATCTTGAAAAAATATTTATAGAAGAGGGATTCGAAGGAGGGCGGGATGAAGGCGATCAGAGGCAGCAGGAGTCAACCTGAGGTCACCTAGGCCATCGGCCTAGGTAGCTACAGTATAGGCTTTAGGTAGGTTTTTTGGCAGCAAATGGCAGCAAACGGTACGGGGAGCGACAAACGGTGGTCACTCCGAGGCGCTGGTCACATAAGGATTTTTTTTCGAAGGGCTGTTAAGAGTTAATCCGAAGGTTATCAACGAAACAGCGAAGCTAATCCCCAAACCGGAGAGGCAGTGTCTGTTTGCTGTTTTGGGAAGCCGGTGTTCCAAGTTCCGAAGCGGTTTCGACAGTAACAGCTACGGGCTGCTAGCGGTGTCAGGTACCGGGTCTTTCACTGTTTTTGTTTTCACCATGGTAAAACCTAACGAATCTGTTGACCTCGAACCGGCCCCTGAGGACTTATTGTCGGTGTGGGGGAAAGATGTAACTGCCCAAAATTTGGTCAAGTTTTTTGGGTCAGATGGCAGCCATGCAGCAGTGGATCCGGCTGTGGAAGGCGCGTGGAGCGTCAAAAGGAAAAATGACCTGCTAGAGGATGAGCTGGGTGTGGATGGGTCGCGTCTCAAAGGAGGGAAGGAGAACCCATCACCGATTTCCCCGGAGAAGAACCTGCATCATGTTTCAGTCAGTTTCCATGGCAGTAAGCTCAGACCTCTCTCGGGTTCAGTCAGGCTGTCGGGAGGGCTCGAGGACTTTATAAACTTCCAGAACAAGCAAGGTATTTGGAGGTCCGTTGGTGGGGAATCAAAGGAGGGAAGAGCTGAAATAGAAAGGAGTAATCGGCATACAGTTGTTAGACGTTCACCCTTAAAACAGACTCCCAAACCCAGTCTAAGCACAGAAGGGCTTCTCAATGAGGGAAGCGAGGCGATAAGGTTTGGGAAGGTGGGGGAAACCCAAATCGGCGGAAGGGAAACAAGGATTCCGGGGCATGGTGCAGCTGAGAAGGAGGTTTTGGAAGCCGGTCGACAGATTGCTCGGGGAGGAACAGCGATTCAACCCCCTGTAGAAAACCAGGAGGGTCATCGGGAGCCACAAGGCAATGAAACCCCTAACCTTTTAGGAGGGGGTGTAGATCTTGGGCAGGATAAGACTGGGGCAAATCGAAAGAAGGACAATCCCTTAAAGAAGAAGACTATTGGAGGCAACCTGGTCCTCGGCATGGACGTCCAAGTTGAGGATGCACTGATAGTGGCGGAATGCACCCTTGTAGGTAGAATTAGAGGGAAGGCCTTATCTGGCAAGTCGTTGAACCAGTGGGCGGAGACCCAATGGAAAGAAACCCTGGCAAATTCGTTCAGAGTTGCATTGCTAGTGAAGGGCTGGTTCATGGTCAGTTTTGCAAAGAAAGAAGACGCCGATTGGGTAGCTGAGAGGAACTGGGCTATTGGGAATCGCCCGGTTTTGTTTCAGAGGTGGTCGCCGGATTTTGATGCAAAAAGGGAGAAGGCGGACGAGTTCCCAGTCTGGGTCAGAGCACCTGGACTCCCTCCATTTCTGTGGGTGGACTCAGTGTTCAAATCCATAGGGAATTTGCTGGGCACTTACCTTGAAGCTGACATGTCGTTCCTTCACACCCACGAAAGAACAATGGCACGGATCTTAGTTCGATTGAACCCTAAGGATGGGTTAGCGGAATCTATAAACCTTCAGTACAGAGAGTACGTTTTTGAGCAGCCTTTGGACTATGAGCACCTTCCTTTTCGGTGCTACAGGTGCCACGAATATGGGCATTTAGCAAAGGATTGCCCTCTGGGAAATCGCAGAAGAAGGCCGCAGAAACAAGGTGAGCAGAGGGAGAAAAAGATGAGGAAGGAGAAGGATGTCGTGGCTAAGGACATTCAGAAGGATGCTGCCATGGAGGAGAGGCATATTGGGAAGGATACTACTGTCAGCCAGGATATAAACCACATTCCCGAAGAGACAAAGGCCCAAGAGACTCCGGTGAAGGATACCAAGGAGCCTACAGCTGAAGACACCGATACTGTAATGGAGGAACCTATTAGTTTGCTCCGTGATCACTGCAATATTTCTATTTTCCCTGATCTTAATGATAATACTATAAATGAAGATATCAAATCATGTAGAAATGTTGATCAGTTATCTGTTGAAAATCTTATTGATGCCATTCCCTCCATCAACCTGAATTGCGAAGATGTATCTCAAAATAGCCAAGTTCCGGTCCTTTCCAATCAGTGTTGTCATTATAATCTGAGATCTCTGGATAAAAGACAGGGCAAATCGATAGTTTCCCCTGATCCGATTGGTGGGTTAGGCCCTTCTTCATCTCAAGTTTCCAAAAGAAAGGGTAGGGGAAGGAAATCAAACCTGTCCAAAGCACAGGTAAAAGCGAAGTTTGATGTAGCTGATGGGAAGCAAATGTCCATTCCTGGGGCGCTTAGAGCAGCAAATCCCCCTGACCTGGTTACTAAATGATCTTTTTGTCCTGGAATTGTAGGGGTTTAGCCAGTAAACCCAAAAAACTGGCCTTAAAAGAATTAGTTTCTCGTTACAATCCGGATATCCTCTTTCTACAGGAGACCCTTGGCAGGAGTTTAGAGGTGGAAACAATGCTCAGGTCCTCTTTCCCAGGTTGGGTATTTCATGCCATTGATGCTGAAGGGCACTCGGGGGGCTTGGCTATTGGTGTCAGAGATGGTAGGATGAAGATCAATAGCCTCTGGGGAATGGACCATGTTCTTGGCATGGAGGTTTTTTCTCCTGATATCGGTTTTCCTTTTTTGATTCTAAATATCTATGGGCCATGTCAGGGGCGAGAGTCTTTCTGGAATAACCTTTTCTCTAAATCCTTTTTAAAGGACAGGAGTTTAATCTTGGGAGGAGACCTAAATTTTTCAATTGGTTCTGCGGAAGCCTGGGGTCCCTCAGCCAGGGAAGATCCGCTCTCGGATTTTTTTGCAAATGCTCTCCTCTCCCATAATCTGATAGATGTTAATCTAATTAAAGTCAAGCCTACTTGGAGGAACAGAAGAGCAGGGGAAGGAAGAGTGGCAAAGCGATTGGACCGGTTTCTCATAAGTGAAGACTTGACAGGCAGCATCCCTATGTTCAGGCAATGGGTTGGTGAAGGGGGGAATTCTGACCATTTCCCCATATTAATGGAGTTCCAAAAACCTCCCTCCAAACCAGCTTCTCCTTTCAAATTTAATGCCTCTTGGTTGCAGGAGGAATCTTTCAATATCCTCTTTAGGGATACTTGGAGACACCCGGGCAGCTCTTCGTCAGAGAACAAAGGGGCCCTATTCTGGGATAATTTAAAAAGGCTCAAAAAAGCTACTATAGAATGGGCCAAAGCTAGGAAGGTGTCTCAGAATGAGGCGCTTTCCTCTATAGATGCTGAATTACGAGATCTAGAGGAACCAGAGGCAGGCGGGTATGAAAGCCAGGAATCAAAAGACAAGATCCTGATGCTAGAAAAGCAAAGAACTAAGATCCTTCTTGATAGAGAAGAGGAGTGGAGGCAAAAAAGCAGAGCGATATGGCTGAAAGCCGGAGATGAGAATACAAAGTTTTTTCATAACTATGCAAAGGGCCGGAAAAATGCAAACACCATTTGGAAGCTAAAGGATCAGGATGGAAGAGAAGTTTCCTCTTTTGAGGATCTTTCTAGAATGGGAAAGGCCCACTTCCAGAACCTTTTTACAGCTCAAGGAGGGATTACTCTAGCAGAAATTATCAGAACCGCCCAATGTTTTCCCCGTTTTGTTGAAGAGGAAGAAGCTGAAAGTTTAATGGATGTCGTGACAAAGGAAGAAGTTGAACATATTGTTAAATCCATGGCAAAAGACAAAAGTCCAGGACCAGATGGGTGGACCATAGAACTCTTCAGTCACTTCTTTGATTCAATTGGTGAGGAGCTTACTGAGGTTGTGGAAGAATCAAGGAGAAATGGTGAGATTCTACCCCCGTTCAATGCTACTTTTATTGCTCTCATCCCAAAAAAGGAGGACCCTGACTCATTTGAAGACTTCAGGCCTATTTCCCTTTGCAATTGTGTTTACAAAATCATAGCAAAAATTATAGCTGTGCGCCTGAAGCCGGTCCTTTCAAAAAATATTTCAAGTGAGCAATTTGGGTTCTTGGATGGAAGGCAGATTCATGAAGCCATAGGGGTAGCCCAGGAGACGATTCATAGCATCAGACAGACTATCAAGAAAGGGGCTGTGATCAAAATAGATTTATCAAAAGCATACGATAGGATTTGCTGGACTTATCTCCGGATGTTGTTGACCCATCTAGGTTTTAAACTGGACTTTATCAATTGGATAATGGGATGTGTAACCAGCGTAAGTTTTGCAGTTCTAATCAATGGGGCAGCGTCTCCTTTCTTCAAAGGGCAAAGGGGTCTGAGACAAGGATGTCCTCTATCCCCTTTGCTTTTCCTTCTAGTGGCAGAGGGCCTTAGCAGGCTGCTTCTGGAAGCAAGAAGAACAGGTTTGATTAAAGGTTTGGAAGTAGCTGTAAATCTATTCATTTCACATCTCCTTTTTGTAGATGATATTTTACTTTTTACTAATGGGAGCCTGAACGAAGTGAAGGAACTAAAGAATATCCTTGACCTGTTCATGAAAGCCACAGGAATGCAACTAAATCACAGGAAATCTCACCTTATTATGGAAGGTTTCAGCAGAAATGAATGCTCCCAGATTACAGCTATTTTGCCTTTTGAGATTTTCAATATGGAGTCTTCGTTCAAGTATTTGGGATTCTGGCTGAAGCCAAACTCTTATAAGAAGCAAGATTGGAACTGGCTGGTGGCCAAAATTGAAGCTAAAATCGCCCACTGGAGTTTCAAGTGGTTATCTAGAGCTGGAAGATTGACTTTGGTAAACTCAGTGCTGCAGGCCATGCCAGTTTTTTGGGCAGCCTTGACCTGGATACCAAAAGGGACCCTCCATAAGATAAAAAAGATCTGCAGTAGGTTTCTTTGGTCAGGGGCAAAGGAGGACTCTGTTCTACCTTGGGTAGCCTGGGATAAGATTGCTAGGCCAAAAGACTGGGGTGGCTGGGGTATAAAGAATCTTTATGATTTCAGTAACTCCTTGGCAGCTAAATCTGGTTGGAGACTCATATCCTCTGAGAATCTTTGGACAAGAGTAGTGAAGCGCAAGTATATAGATCCAATGCCTCTGGAAGATTGGATTCGTAACCCAAACAAGAAAGGTAGGAATTTTTCAGTGATCTGGAAAGCTACATCTGAAGCTTTTAAAGTCATAGAACAGGGGCTGTCATGGCAGGTGGGGAGTGGTGAAAATGTGAGAATAGGCAGGGACCCTTGGGTGGGTTGTAATGATCGTTTCGCCTTATCTCCTGGTCTCATTAGACATCTGGATTCCAAAGGCATTTTTCATCTTCATCAGATAGAGAAAATAGGTCACTCCTCTATATGGGGGCAAGCTTGGAAGTCAGGAGAAGATCTTGACCTCAGTCCCTTATGGTGGGATGAGTGGCAGACTTTCATTCAGGAACTGTCAAGATCAAACGTAAGGCTTAAAGATAGACCTGATCAGCTGGTCTGGGCCCATGCTGATTCAGGCTCTTACTCCCCGAAAGCAGGATACAGTTTCTTAATGACGAAGAAGGGATGGGAAGAACCTGCTTGGTGGGCAAAATCTCTATGGAAGCTTAAATGTCCAAAAAAATCCAGGTTGTTTTTCTGGTGCGTGCTGAAAAAGAAGATCCCAACATGGGACATCCTCCAAGCTAGATTTAAACAAGGGCCTGGTAGATGTCCACTTTGCAAAAATGACTCTGAGACCATCTTCCACCTGTTCTTGAGTTGCCCTTTCACTAAAAAGGTATGGGAGGAGGTACAGGTTTTATTGAAGAAGCAGATAAGATGGGAGGGGGGCTCCATTATGGCAGCATGGGAACAATGGTGGAATCAGAACTCGGAGGGGAACATGAGGAATCTTCCTCCCATCATTTCCTGGGGAGTATGGATCGCCAGGAATAGAAGCATATTCCAGGACAATTCTTTCCCAGCTGAAGCTATAGCCATTCAAAGTTCAGCCATTTTCTTAAGTATTCCTGAGCCAGAGGAATCAAGAAAAAAGTCTCAGAGCAGGGAAGAACAAATTAGACCAGGCATTCCGTGGGCTTACTTTGATGGGGCTTCTCAACACAACTCAGCAGGGGCAGGCATAATCATTCATTTAAATGAATCTCACTCTTTAATGGCTTCAGTGGGCATTGGAACCGGTTCAAATAATCTTGCTGAACTGTCAGCCCTTAAGCTGCTCCTCTGTTGGCTTATTCACAGACACATCTTCGCAATTCAGATCTTTGGGGACTCTTTAAATGTTGTTAAATGGGTAAATGGTAACAGTAGATGTCTAAATTATATGCTGAGGCCACTCCTTGAAGAAATTATGACTCTTAAACAGTCTTTTAATGTTTTTTCAATTGAGCACATATACAGGGATCGGAATGAAGTCGCGGATAAACTATCTAAGGATGCTTTGCAGCAAGCTGTGGGCATTTGGAAAGTGACTGAAAAGCACCATGATCAGATTCAGGAGTCGGATCTGCCTCCCTATGTTTAAAATTTTCTTCCTTATTTCTGTTTGATGTAATAATCCTTCTGTTGAAACAGTCGCATGTATTTCCATTTTTGTGCGATTTGGACGCTGTCGTTTATATGCTGATACAAATACTTTTATCACTGCCCAAGTATTTTGGGCGTATATATGGTTTAGTGGGCTGTTTTCCTCCCATGGAGGCCCACGGGATCAAAAACAGTTGGAACAGAGTCTTGGTTCTTCCCTAAAAGACTGAGACTTCGTTTTGATTTTTGTTTGCAAAAGGGATAAACCTGTTTTCAACAACAGGGGATCTGGATTTTTGATGTCTTTGGTTAGTTTCAGAGAAGAGTCTCTTTTCTCTGGGTCAGTTGAGGGAGAATCCTCACTGCAACTGAATGCTATGCATCTGCTTGTAACTTTTTATCTATTTTATATATAAAAAGTTCGCTTTTTTTCTCCGGAAAAAAAAAGAATTTCATCTTGAGCAATTAGATGTAAAAGAAATTTTTCTCCATGGGGATTTGGAGGAATAAAATATATGCAGCAGCCACAAGTGTATGAGTTCAAAGGGAAGGAGAAGTTAGCGTGAAAATTGAAGAAGAGCTTGTATGGTTTAAAACAGGCTCCAAGGTAATGGTATCTAAAATTTGATAGGTTTATGTCTGAACAAGGTTATACTAGATGTCACTCTGACCGTTGTGTTTATCTTAAAAATAAAAATGATGGAAGCTATATTATGTTGTTATTATATGTAGATAACATTCTTGTTATAGGGTCTAACATGCAGGAAATAAATTTGCTCAAAGGAAAATTGGAAAATTCATTTGCAAGGAAGTATTTGGGTGTTGTAAAACAAATCCTTGGTATGGGAATAACTAGAGATAGAAAAAATTTCAAATTAACATTGTCTCGCAGTGAGTACATAGAAATGGTGTTGGAAATATTTAATATACAGAATTCCAAACTAGTTAGTACACATTTGGCTATCCAATTCAAACTAAGTAAGGAGATGTGTCCCAAGACTCAGGAAGAGATGGATTATATGTGTAAATTTCCATATGCATCAGCAATTGGAAGCTTAATGTATGCAATGGTCTACAAAAGGCCTGATATTGCACATAGAGTGGGAGTTGTAAGCAAGTACATGAACAATATATGAAATGAACATTGGATGGCAGTGAAGTGGATTCTCAAGTATTTGAGAGGTACCAAAAATCAAGCATTATTCTTTGGTGGTTCAAACATTTCTCTACAAGGATATGTTGATGCAGATATGGCGGGGGATAGAGATAATAGGAGGATCACCACAGGGCATGTTTTTATTGTAGGTGGAACAACTATTTATTGGGTTTAAAAGTTTCAAAACACTATTGCACTTCCAACAACAAAAGCATAGTATGTTGCTTATATAGAGGCTAGTAAAGAAATGATTTGATTACAAAGGTTTATGGATGAGTTGGGAAAAAAAAAGAGATGGGAAGGTTACATAGTGATAGCCAGAGTGCCACTCATCTTGAAAAGAACTCATCATTTCATTCTAAGACTAAACATATACAACTCAAGTACCATTTCATATGGTCAATGTTGGAAGATGGGCAGTTGAAGCTGGAAAAGATACACACTAGCTAGAATCTCACAATCAGGTCCAAGTGGATTCATTATCCAACAAGGGAACCAACAATGGATTTTATATAATCAGTCTCCAAGTGGGATCTTGTTGGGTGTGGAGCTTGATTATCTTCCTGATTGTTCAAAGGTTTTTGTTTCAGTTGCATTGGATCCTTCTTCCTAATGGGGTGGAAAATATTCCCATTTCATCGTCATTAGGGGGGGTCCAAGGGGGGGAGATGATGACTCTTATGACCCCCCCCCCCCCACAAAAAAAAACTAAAACAATTGAATTTTTGCCCTGTAAAATTTGGTAATTTTGTAGTCAATCTAGGCCATTCATTAGGCAAATGATTTGACGATAGAAGTTATGTTAATTTAAGGTTTTTTTCGCTAGAAGGAAAACCTTGATTTATATGAGGGAATTTTATTACGGCTGTGTATTATTATTCTAAGAGAGAGGGGGGGAGAGAGAGAGACTGTGTGAGATAAAACAGTGAATTATAGTGGATCTGTTGTAGGTTGCATCTCTTCATTTTGCTAGATAATATAAAAGGAAGGACTAGCTATTTCTCCGTGGACATAGCCCAAATTGGGTGAACCACACATATTTGTGTCTCTCTTGTTTTATGTGTTTCTGTATTTGTGTTTCTGCAATATTTTGAGTATTTCATTATTCTGTTAATTAATTTCTAACATTTATTGCATAATTTTAATCTGCATGCATACACCATTAAGAATAACCTACCTTTCTATACATCTAAAGGGAAATAAAATTGTAATACTGTAGATTTTTTGGTTTTTAAATATACTTTATCATATTTGTTGTGACGAACTATCCAGTGGAATATCCATGACAATTTATGAATCATAATGGTATCAAAACATGTTTCTTTGTATATTTCTAGGGGATTTAGATCGGCTAGGCCAAAATTCATAAAACCCTAATCATGGTCGATGAATATGTTAATAAGCCTTGTGATCTTGTAGAGGAGAGGTTTTTTTGGCTAGAATGACAAGTCATAGATATAAATCATAATGTAAATATCCTCATGACAACCCTGAGCAATAAGCTAGAATATTCAAAGAAGGTGGGGGTTCAAATGTAGAGGAAAAATGAAAAGGGAGATCAGGAGATCGAGAAGAAATGGAGAACCAACCAAATAAATAACTTAGGAAAGATCAACCTAGTTTGAGTGTCGTGAATCGATCAAAACCCATATTTAAAATGGAAGCAAAGTCAATATCAACTTGTACCACAACAAGATCGACACTCTGAAGCTAAATCACTAGTTGCAACAATTAAAAGTGTATTTTAGCGTCCATCAAATTGAGGAAAAACAAAAGGTTTAATTTTTGTGACTAAAATTAGAGGGTCATGCCCTGACTTGGTAGGAAAGCCACACAAAGAGCTTAAGGATGGAGGGAGAACCTCTAATGACTAAGTGGGAGGACATGAAAACCCTCATAAAGTCATAGTTTTTCCCTATTGGATATGTAGAGGACCAATGGATCCAGTGGCATTACTTTAGGAAAAATTCAGGGAAAAGTGTGCAAGAGTATACCATAGAGTTCAGAAATATGGTCATAATCATGGGTATCTCCCAAAAGAACCCAAATGTACTCAAGTATTTGGGGGGTCTACACCATCATATACGGGAGAAAGTGATGATATTCAAGCCCAAATATGTTAGGTCCCTATAATACTAGTGTATTCCCTCATTGTTATTGTCAGTGTAACCCCCTTATTGTTATTGTTGTGCCCATGTAGTCTCCATATTGTTATTATTGTGCCCCAAAGAAGCCCACTATTGTTATTGTTGTGCCCTTACATTATTATTTTTATGTCGGCTCTCATTATATTGTGATCCCTTAAACTCCTATATATAGAAAACAAGTTTTGTCATTTGAATCATCCAACAATTGTTCATTTGTGTAATGTAAAGGATATTTCCCCCTCAAATAGGATAATTTTGAAGTCATTGATCTATCTCTTCTTCTATTTTGTGAGTTGGTTACATAAAATTTGGTATCAGAGTTTTGGATTTTAGGGCTTCACTTGTTCAAAGATGTCATCTTAGAATTTTTGTTATAACTTGTTTTATACGAGGCTTTAGAAGCTGAATCTTTTACCACGTGGAGCCAAAATCTCAGAGAACTTCCTTTAAAAATTTCAGATCTTGGTTCACTATATTTTCAGAGATATTGTCTATGGAAGTTAGGATTTTTTTGGACTCCGGAATTATGTCTCAAATAGGTGACCAAGGGAAAATCATCATAACATTCTTTTCTATGAGGCTTCAGAAGCTGAAATTTTTACCACGTGGAGTTGAATCACAGAGAACATTGTGTAAAAATTTTAGATCTTGATTCGTTATTTTTTCAGAGATATTCGCCGAGGAAGTTAGGCATTTTGCGGGCTTCAGAATTTTGTCTCAAACATTAGGGGAATTTTCAGGTCTAAAATGGGTCTCCTAAGGAAATTATAAAATAATATTAGATTAAATCATCAAATTTTACAGGGAAAAAAAACTACTCTTTTCAACTCGTATTTTCAACTTATCTCCCTACGGGTTTAATCAAATTTAAAGCAGCAACACTCGTTGATCCAAAATTTGATTCCTTAGCCAAGAAGTACCCATGATGGACCCTACTACACGAAAAATGAGAAATACATGAAAAACGTGATTGCAATCATGCTTTTTCATGTATTTCTCATTTTTCATGTAGCAGGGTCCATCGAAATTATGCAACATGAGTACTCCTTGGATGAGGAATTAAATTTTGCATCTAATGAATACTCCCCTTCAAAATTTGAGTAAAACCTTAGGGAGACAAGTTTAAAATATGAGTAGTAATTATCTTGATGAGAGGGGAGCAGAGGAAAATGGTGGACTACGGTTTCTGACAAACCCTTCCACGGCACAGCGACATAGAAAGCAGACTCTCAGAATTAAGCAGTACCGCTACCAACACTAGTCTAGCTGAACTGGTAGAAACAACCAATGAACATTCAGATGGTGGAGGCCATAGGAACTCCCCCCACAGGCCGCAACAATGGAAATCGGCCTCATGGGGACGAAAATGAACAGCCCTCAACTAGAAGAGCAGAATAGCTATCGATACAGCCTACGCAGCAACAAGAGAAGAATGAAACGACAGATCTGAACAATGAAAAAGAGAACAACCCTGCAACACTTGAAGAACCAAAGAAGGCAACGTCTTCCACTTGCAAGCCCATTGCAGCGGAACGACCCAAGATTGATCTACCCAGTCATAGAATCAATGCACAAATACAATATATGAAAGACCATGTGCTGATAGGTAAATTCATAGGCTACTGGCCTACTGAAAAAGCTCTGCAAGGATGGATAACCTCAAAGTGGAAACCCAAGGGACATGTTACCCTACAACTAGGCCCCAAAGGTTTTTTCACAGCCATCTTCAACTGCATTGAAGATAGAAATCGCATTCTAGATGGAGGACCCTATTTCTTCAATGCTACGGGTCTATATCTACGAGATTGGATAGAAAGATTCAATCCAGACAAGGAAGACTTCAGCTGGGCACCAGTCTGGATTCACATGTATTCCTTACCTCTGGAATACTAGGATGAAGAATCACTCAAAGCCATTGGAAACGAGCTAGGAGAATTCATAAAGATTGCAGAGGAAATAAAGCTTCATAGGTACACCTCATATGCTCACATCTGTCTCTATGAAACTAGGCAAGGCACTTATGGATTCAGTAAGTCTCCTTCATGATGAATTTGAATGGATTCAACCCATTGATTATGAACATGTGCCCTTTAGATGTAGGAAATGCCATGCCCATGGACATTTATTTCGTGATTGTCCTCTAAATGCCTCTCCTGAATCTATAGACCATGTGGGAAAATCTTATGCTGAAGGGTTTACCAAAGTTCCTAATAGAAAGAAGCATAACAAAAAACCCCCTACAACACCAAAAAATGCAATACCATCCTCTGATACCTTCTGTCAAACCTAGATATGCCAGAATCATATCCTTCCAATATAGTTAAGACAACTTATGCGCCATCCACCAAGCCTTTTGTTGTACCTACTCCTAATGATGCTAGTCAACCATCCTTGGCAACTAACTCAGATCCACAACCAATAGCCTCTCAACCTATCCCCCTTCAAGATTACAACAAAGCCCTATGGTCCGCAAAAGGAATGGACATTGACAACTTGCTGACAGACCCACTCAAAACAAACCACCATATGGATGAGAGTAGTCAACAAAGTCACATGGAAGAAGAACCTGAAAGCTTTGATCTAGGAGACCTAGACATTTTCAGTCTAGAACAAGCATGCAAAAAGAAAGAGTTCGACAAAATACCGGACAGGCAGCTTGAAAATCTAGAAGTGGTACTCTCAAGAGTGCACCAGCACAGAACCCTGGGCATACAACAAGGAAGCAGCTGGGATGGGAAACACATCACCAAAGATGGGAAGAAAAGAGGCAGAAAGATAGATTTACAACACATCATCCTCATTGGGGAAATTCTAGTGGAGTCCGGTAGGTGCTTCAAGTTAACTAAATACTATAGATCCTTACCTACTGGTCAACCATGAATCTCATTTCATGGAATGTTTGAGGACTTAACAGTCCCAGGAAATACAGGATGATAAAGAACATGATACAACATGAAAAACCACATATTTTCTTCATGCAGGAAACAAAATGTAATACTAGCACATTAGCTTCCATTTTATCCAAAGCCTAGTTGGGATGTCAAACTGCAATGGTAGATGCAACAAGAGTGTCGAGGGGGCTTGCTATAGCCTGGAACACGCAACACATCTTCCTTACAACCTTTCATGCATCTCATCATTTTATCCAAGCCACTTTTCACATCATCAAAACTAATATACATGGTCACTTGACAAATGTATACTTCCCTCAAGATTCTATGCAAAAGAATACGTTGCTAAAATCATTGGAAACTCTCAATTCCACAAGAACACATCCACTCTGGATCACAAGCGGTGACTTCAATATGATCACTTGGCTAGAGGAAAAAAAAGGAGGCAGAAGGAAGCTGGACAGTGAAAGCAGCAGCTTCAAAGAATACATTCAAAATAATTGGCTAATTGATTTACCATTTGATAATGGTATTTTCACATGGAATAATAAAAGGTCAGGCTCTCAACAAATCACATCCAGGTTGGACAGATTCCTCATCTCAGATAACTCAGTCCATCTAGGAGGTGATATTACCACCTCAATACTCCGCATTGTAGGCTCAGATCACTAGCCCATTTCCATGCAATGGACAGGTCCTGGAAACTCAAATAGGAAACCATTCAGATTTGAAACTTTTTGGTTCACTCACCTTGATTTCAAAAATATAGTCAAATCATCTTGGGAGAGCTTTATTCCCTCTAGCGGCTCAACTATGTATAAATTCTAGCAGAGGTTGAAGCATATCAAAAGGCAAATCAAGCATTGAAATCACACCACATTTGGTAATATTTTTCAAGGTCAAAAAGTGCTCGAGTAAAGTATGATAGAGCTACAGCAGAAGATCATTACAGGAGGCAGAATCGAGACTTTAGAAAGTCAAGAAAAATCTCTTCTCACGCAAGTAGAAGAAAGAAGGAAACAAGAGGAAATGCTCTGGAAACAAAAGTCAAGAATGAGATGGCTAAAAGAAGGGGAAAGAAACAACAAATTCCTTCACTGCACAACTATCCAAAGAAGAATGAATAACACCATTGCGCATATTCAAAATCCACAGGGAGAGCGAATGGAGAAACATGAAGATATTGAAAGAGAGCTCACTAATCACTTCAAAACAGTACATCAAGAGCCGCCTACAGATAGATAGCCTGCAATAGACGAAATACTCCAGCATATTCCAAGAATTATAACAGAAGAGAATAATCAACTCTTACTGCGACTGGTTACTATGATGGAAGTACAATCTGCTTCAGCTCAACTAAAAGATGGGAAATCTCCTAGACCTAATGGCTTCACCTCTAACCTCTACCATCACTTTTGGGATTTAATCAAAGAGGAAGTCTGGAAAGTGGTAGAAGAATCACAAGCTATGCATTGGCTACTTCCTTCTCTCAATGCAACATTCATATCTCTCATTCCCAAAGAAGATCAGTTGAGTACTCTGGAGAAGTTCAGGCCCATCGCTCTGTGCAATGTCATATACAAAATCATTTCGAAAGTCAATGCTAATTGCCTCAAACCACTTCTCCCTCTTCTCATTTCACCAGAACAATCTGGCTATCTTGAAGGACGCCAATTCTTGGATGGAATCATATTGACTCATGAAATTATTCATTCCTTGAAGAGCAACAAACAGGCAGGTATGCTTCTAAAAATAAATCTTTCTAAAGCTTTCGACAAACTAAGTTGGACTTATATAAAACAATTGCTTACTGCCTTTGGCTTCAGCCCGACCTAGGTTAGATGGATTATGAATCTCATATCCTGCCCCTTCTGCTCCAACCTAGTTAATGAAATCCCCTCCAAACCCTACTTCCCATCCAGAGGAATTCGTCAACATGACCGTTTATCCCCCTTCCTCTTTATTATTATGGCAGAAGGTCTGGGTCGCCTTATAAAGAATGTTGTTCAATCTCACGACCTCAGAGGCATCTCTGCCTGTGGAACCTCTGCTATAACTCATCAACAATTTTTTTATGACAATATGTTGTTCGGACATCCTTCTGTCAGTGAAGCCCATGCTTTCAAAGCTCTGCTAGACACCTTTTCCATGGCCTTAGGAACCACCATTAATACTGCTAAATCTCAAAAAAAAATTCCACACTCCTCCTGCCACCCAAAGAATAATTGCTAGAATCATAGAATTCTCACAAGCTAAACTTCCATCTAAATATTTGGGCACTCCACTGATAGATTCAGCCTTAAAGCGAGCCTCCTGGAAACAATTCATTGAGAAAATCGAAATCCACTTATCATCCTGGACCTACAGAACTCTCAACATGGCAAGCAGGCTTATTCTGATAAAGGCGGTTTTACAATCCATGCGTCTCTATCTCTTCTCAGTTCTTGCAACACCGAAATGGGCACTCAAAAAGATCAAATATTTGCAATGCAACTTTTTATGGGGCTCCATAGGGCAAAACCATAAATGGGCACTAGTAAAATGGGTCACTGTCTGCACACCAAAAAAGCAGGGGGCCTAGGATTGCGAGACCCACAACACAGTAACACATTGATGGGAGCACGAATATGGTGGCAATGGGTTTCAAGCCCATAGAAACCATGGGCCCAAATATGGACTGCAAAATATGCGAACAATCATCCATAGGAAGAGCTGATTAGAATCACCACTACAAACACAAGATCTCTAATCTAGAATGTAGCAAAACAGCATAAAGAGCTAATACAAAAGCACAGCTTCTGGTAGATACGCGATGGTATAACTACACGTTTTTGGGTGGATTTGTGGCAATAGAGGCCAAAAATTTCAGAAATCCTTCCCCCTCCAAATAATGATTGAAATAACTACAACCAAATTAACCATGTATCACAGTACTAGACTCAAAGTACCAATCAAGGCTTTAGGCAATGGAAACCTACTGAACAGATAATACATCATGAAACTGAAGACTATTACTCAGACCTACACAAGGAACTCACCACCAGGAAAATCATATGCACCACTGGAAAAGATGTTCTAAGAAGGGGCTACACTCCAAGGGGAACTTACACAACAAAAGAAGCATATAAGCTAATGCTCCAAACGCAGAACCAGTAGATCCTGCTTGGACTCATCTCTGAACTACAGGAATATGGCCCAAAATCTCTACATTCACTTGGTTGCTCTATCATCAGATAATTCTCACTTGGGATAATTTAATTAAAAGAGGATTCCAAGGACCCTCTTATTGTCCTAATTGTAAAAATAAAGGAAAAACTATTCAACATCTCATGGACTCCTGCCACATGGCTAATCAATTATGGGAAAAACTCACCTTCAGATGTCAACGAACTTGCAAAATCTTTGGGGATATCAAAGGTACCATTCACAATTGGACCCCTGTGCCATATAAATGCAAAATATTAAATGCGTTATGGACCATTCTCCCGGGCTTCCTTTTCTGGACAATTTGGAAGGAAAGAAACAAAATAATTTTCAAAAATCAAAGCACTACTTTGGAGATCATCTAGACCAAGTTATGTCAGAATATTCAAGAAACCCTCACTCTCCAACAATGGAGTGTTGAGGACTTTCTCACTCAGGAACAGGAACAGAGCATATGGGACAACTGGAAATTAAAGCTCCCACAGGTTTAAATTAATCCCAACAAAGCAAGCATTATCAACAAGCAACCATCACATTGGAACCCCCCTCCAACAAATGTGATCAAACTAAATTTTGATGGGGCCTCAAAAGGCAACCCAGGCAAAGCAAGACATGGTGGAATATTTAGAGATCAAGAAGGCTGACCTCTACTAATATACTTTGGTTCAATTGGATGGGACACGAATAACTCTGCAGAACTGGAAGGATTGTGGCAAGGTATGAACCTAGCGCATCAACATAATTTTCATCCTATTATAATAGAAGGCGACTCCAAAATTCTGATACACATGGTTACATAAATACAACTGGGAACCACAGCTTCGAGAGTTGCTACTAGTTGAAGACTACCGGCTCGGCTCGAACTAATAGAGCAATGGATGAAAAATAGACGAGCTACCACCTTCATTCATGTCAAAAGAGAAAACAACAAGGTGGCTGATCTTTTGGAAAATATAGGAGTTGAACATGATCAGGTCCTACAATCTGGAACACTCAATATTTTACATGACCAAGCTCAATTACAACCCTGCACTGACATGGTGCACACGGAAGCACATCTCCCAGATGTGGGTGCCCAACAAAGACAGTAAGGTGGTAGCAGAACGGGATGGCATGTGGCCACACCACATGGCCCTCTGTAATCTGGCACATTAGTCTAAAAATGACATTAACACAAGCCATAAATGGCATTTAAGGGGGCGCCATCTTCAACTAGTGTGCAACTACCCACCTCGGCTCCACGCAAAGATGACCTCTGGTAATAATCATACCACCGCACCTGTCCATTCTCCTCTGCCTTTGTAATGTCTCTGCCCTCAGGCAGCTATAGCACCCAGTTCTCACACTACCATCGGGAGGTGCTGCAACCTCCTTTTTTGCATTGATTTAGGCCCAGGAACTCACTTCACTCAGAGCCTAGCTTGCCTCCTCTAAACTGCCCATTAATTCTATTGAGCCCTTGCATCACTCTAAGCCTAATCTAGGAAGAAATTATCAAATATCTGTTGTCAACATGCCGAGAATGTGACATCGAATGTGTAGTCGCAGGGGCGGAAGCAGAGGAAGCTTGACTCGTCCCCCTCATTCTCCGGTCTCTGATTCCATTTCCTCTTTGGCCCAACAGACTATAGGGTGCTACCCAAACGCTCATAGTGGAAGAGATCACTCTCAACCTCACCGCCCCCATCCAATGCCCCCTGCTTCGCCTCCTAGTGGCATTCCTTCCAATCCTACTTCGCCTCTCAAGGGCATTCCTTCCAATCCACAGCCGCATCTCCATTCCGCCAAATTCACCTTTTGTTCATCCGTGAACAGACCCATCATCACTGCCACCATCTCCATAACCTTTCATGAGACAGAGCAAGAAATTGAGGGTGGACACCATTCTAGAATAATTGAGGAGCACGCCACTGAACGAGCCATGGTTCAGAAGAGCACTCACAGTGAAGGGATGCAGCAAACGGGGAAGCAGACGAGACAAACAGGGAAGGAAATGGACCAGGACCAACATGAAGAAGAAGACGTGGATCCTTACCACTATTTTATCGAGGAGGAACAACTGATGCAGTAGGAAAACAACACGGAGGCTTCAAAGCAGGCAGGTGTCGACACGGAGGATTACAGATGCTTCATCGTGGAGGAACACCCGTTGTCTCCGCCTCACACTTGAACAGCCACATTTCCTGCCACGTGTCTGCCACACAAGCTGCCACTTGTCTGCTATTCTCAGGTTTTGGTAATTTTTCTTTCTGGTTTCCTTTACGGGGTTTTCAAAAAAACTGCTTGTATTTGGCTACTTGGTTGGTTTTTGTTTTCCTTGAAAAAATGATAAAAAAATTGTGCGCAATTGTTGATTTCCCCTATGTCGGCAGCAAGTTAATTTTGGCAATCGTTTTTTGATTCGGACTAGTTTCCCATTATGGGAAGTCCAGACTTTGTTTCTATTGTTTTTTCCCAACACTCAGGCATGAATATGCATGGGCTAAACCCTCAGTGTACAATATTTTTCAGTAATAGAATTAACCTAACTTAGAAAAAAAGTTTAAACTACGAGTTGAAAAAGTAGTTTTATTATTTTATTATTTTTTAATCTTTTAATTTTTTACTCCAAAAATGGTGAATCATCCCCATGGTTGACATCATCATCTTGAATCCTATTGTTTCTTATAAATTTTATTTTGATTGTATAATTTTCTTCAGAGGCCCATTTTAGACCTCAAAATTCCCCTAATGTAGGTGACCTAGGGAAAATAATCATAACTTGCATTTCAGACATTGGATTTGAATTCTTTAAAATGTGGCCAAAATTGCACGGACTATAGTTTTTCATGTAGAAATTTTAGGGTCGAATGTTGAAACAATCACATGTGGCATCCCATACAACTCTGCTCTACTGGACCTGTCCATAATCAGGTCATCGTGGGAGATTTGGCATAACTCTTTCTTGAAGAATCCAATCTTGGTCTGACTTGTGGGGTTCAAAAGAAGACTTAGAGGGCTACCCTAGGATGAAATTTCAGAACTTGGAGAGCCGAAATTACAAAGATACAATAGATTCAATATCAAGCTCCTACAAAGCGAAAAAAGGTGTGTAGTTTTTTAAAATTTGCATAAATTTTGTTTAAAAATTATTTTGAAGTGATTCAAAGGGCACAGTGAAGCATAATTATCATTAATTGATGCCCCAAATAAATAAAATGGAAACACCTAGTAAACAACCCAAAATATCTACCATGACACGTGAAAAAGAGGAATAAATGCAACATGATATATCAAAATTACGAGACCAAGTGCAACAAAATTCACTCTCACAAAAAGTAACTGAAGCTAAGATGGATGGTTTTAAGAATGGAATCAAAGCTAAGATCAATGGTTTGAAGAATTGAATGGAAGCTAAGATCGATGGTATAGAAAAAAAACTTAAAGGAAACATGGAAGATTTGAAGAAAGGTTTGACAAAGTTCCTACAAGAAAGGCTTCCTAATGGTGAAAAGGTAGTAAAGGAGACTCATGATGAGAAAAAATGAAATAATAAAATGATTTCATAGACTCTAACATTGGATTTAATAGCCACCATATTCCAAAGATCAATATGCAGAAATTTGATAGAAAGGATCCCGTAACATGAAAACTATAGATGGAGCAATATTTTGATCTCCATAATGAGAAAAACACACAAAATGTATGTATTGCAACTTTATATTTAGAACCCAATCAATTTATATGGCATCGATGGCTTTGCTCTGGTCAACAAATTGTTTCTTGGTCAATTTTTACAGAAGAAATGATAGCACATTATGAGGATACAAAGAGCAACACCTTCTTTAGCCAATTGATAAATCTCAAACAAAAGGGTTCAATGGCAGAGCACATTGAGGACTTCCAAAAATTGAGTATAAGGTTAAATGATATTTCATAGGATCACATTATTTATGTATTCATAGGGACTTTAAAGGATAACATCTAACATGAGGTTCATTTTTGGGAACCTGATTCATTGGAGCAAGGATTCAAGTTGACAAGAAAAATTGAAAGAAAAGTTATGGCAACAAGGAAGCCTACCACTCATAACTATAAAGATGGAAGTGTTGCTTCTCCTAGTTGTTGGCCTAGTGGGCCTAACCCAGGTTCAAAAGTGATTTAGCCAAGAAAATCCTGGTACTACTGGCCCTTTCGGAAATAGTACACAGAGTTTGGACTGAGGACTTACCCGAAGTAGTATGGGAGGGTGCTAGAACTAGGTTTCCGCACCCTAGGGATGTCTAATATGAGGTAATTTTTACGTGGTCCAACCTTCACACTTACTGCGCTACGCGCACCTACGGGCACCTCACGCCCTGCGATAATGTCTTTGCGTAGTTCTAGTCACAGCGTGGCCCATGTGATTTACCCAAGTATTCCTTAATTAGGCTATGTTAGCTGATTACTTAGATTATTTTCATATATAAGCATTCATACAAGTTTTTATCAATTGCGCGCAATAAATAATAGAGTAAAAGTAATGCATAACATCAAAATATGGATGCAAGAACAAGTGCACAGAGTAAACTTCTCTTTATTAACATTCAATCCCAATTACAGACCCGACTCCACCCTGCGCACTCAGCTGCAAGGGTCTGCGCACTCAGCTGTGGACTCTTCTAGGCCTCTGCGCACTCAGCTGCAGAGCCTTTTCCTACTACTATGACCCAGTACACTTCAGATTCAACTCTCACCTCAAACCATGCCTTTGTTATTCTATCTATTATCCTCTATCTTTACACTTAGAGCCTTGCTCTATTTATAGACACAACTTTACTTTAAATCACAATATTTTAAGGTGGATAACCCTATGACTCATCCTAGACTTCACTCTTTGTGCCCGCAATTCGTGGAGTTTTACAACATTTTTGACAAAAACTTGGGCTTTGAACCCCAAAGCATGCTGCGGGGGATCCCATGCCCAACAGGCCCCCAACACAATCATCGTGACTCATCCTGAGTCACTCTGCTGGTGCGGAAATCCTAGCACAGAGCCCCTCCAACTATGCCTGTGCTGCATGAAGGTCCACAATGCACTGTTCTTCCGTCTGTTGGATCTGCTCTACTCTTTCGGCCAAATGCTCATTGTCAGGGGCAGATCCCTAACTTATGGCATGCATCACCTTCATCTTTGCGAGCTTTCCTTCAATAGCGGCAATTATGAAGAAGGCCTCATCAATCCAAGGCTGGACGCATGCATTAAGTATTGCCTCTTTCTATTGCGCGACATCCACTTGTTCCTTCCATGCCTTCGCCTGCTGTAGCTTTGCCAGCCATTGGGTCAGGGCAATTGTCTATGTTGTTCTGTGCACACTATCATACTACACTTGAAGCTCTCACACCTCTATTTCCAGGCACTGTATGGTGGGGTCCTCCTATAAGGAAGTGAGAACTGCGAAGGATTCTTCAAACATAGTAGTACAATTCTGCATTGCCTTTCATATTTTTTCCAACCCTTTTTGGATAACATCAGTGCACTGTTCCCGAAATTTCGAGGGCATGGATGACTACACCTTTAATTGCAATTTGGCAATCTGAAGGTTGAGGTCCAGATGTATCCTCGTTGCTTCCTCCTTTGCCTCACGGAATCCACTGGCCAATTTGTGAATTCACACTCCTACTAATAGATCTGTCGCAATTTCTAGCTTTGGAATGTGGCAACATGCTTCCTCTACCATGTGCTCCACCTATTGATTCTGCGCCAGTGCTTCATCACAATGTAGAATAAGCTGGTCGATGTTAATTCTCTGTTCAGTGAGCATCTGTACTATGCAGCCTTCCCTAACGCAGATTTTTGCTGTCGCTCTATCCTGTAGATGGTATAATGTATCCCGCAGAAGGGCAGCCTAATTTTAGACCAAGTCCATTGATCTGACCCACCGCGACTTTGTCCTCCGTGATTTTCACTGTTAGTGCTCCTTCCAGTAGCACGATGGTGTTAGCCATTTTGGTCCACATCAACTACTCCATTTTTTATGTACTTGAGGCACTGTAGGTGGTGATCGTTCCCTCCCATGGGGGTCACACTTGAAGTTCCTGCAACTGGGCCTTGAGGGCCCCCCAACACATTTTGCTGCTCCGCCATCGCTTCCTAGAGTGCTTCCCTAGTAACCTCGCGAACTATGTCGCCAATGTCGTAGAGGTGACCCTCTGTTAGTGTAATAGGTTCATTGTCTAGTTTGGAAGCCTTGGTCTCCTTCCGTGGGCGTGCTCATTCTATACCACGCAGCCATTTCATTTGTGTGGATGTCATGCTTGGGTCCACACCTTCCACTGTGTCCTCTTTTCCCTATCCCGTGGTCAAGTCCAGACTCCTTCCTCCTGCATTGTGGTGGCTCCTATTACCTATGATGATGCTTCTTTTTCAAAGGTCTTGGTCTGCTCAGCGGCAGCCTTTTCTGCCTCACAGAAAGCCCTTACCTCTCTGGCCAACTACTCGTTGCACTTCTGCTGAGCCAGCAACTTGGTGGCATCCTTTTTTTTTGTACCTCTATCTTATCGCATGCCACCAGATCTATGGCACGCCACTTGGGAAGCCATGAGTCAAGCACAGTGAAAATGACATAGGTGTACACTGTGGGGGAATAAGTGTGGCCTTTTGTTGATCCACCTCTGGACACTCGCCTCCATGAGCACCCAGAAGATCTTAGTCCCGCGGATCGTCGTGGAGTCCTTCGTAGCCCAAAGCGACTCATATTTTTCTGCCTCCAGAAGGTCCTGTTCAAGAGGAGGGAGCTGACTATCCTCAGGAAATTCCCCAGTCACCAATAAGATAGACAAGAGAAACCACGTGTAGTGGAAGGTCTTGCCCTGCTCCTGAACTTCCTTGCAATTGGTTAGAAATTCTTCACAAAGGAATTCATCCCAGTTAAATTGGACCCCCTCCATGCATTGTTTAGCTAGCATGATGACTGACGTTGGTACCTCATTGCCACGACATTCTCTCATCACCTTCCTGGCCAGCAGCTGGGTGGCTACGCGCACCCCTTTTTCTTGAATGATACTAATCACGTAGCCTCTCTACTTGTTTTCCAACTTGTATTTCTTCTTCATGGCCTCCGTGAGCACCAAATATTCGCTTTTTCTAGCTATTTCCATAGGGTCTCTTCCCTCACAGGGAAGCCGAGAAATCCTGTGAATAAGCTCCGCCATGATGGGAATGGGCTCCTCCAGCCACATGTACCCATCGTGTACCAGGCAAAGCAGCTGCTTGATGACAAAGATCGTAATCAGTGCACGGTGAAAATGTGGAATCCATAGTAGGTGGAGTAGCTCGGCCTTCTCCACACTGCGCAGCCATTTCTATAGTTCTAGCATTGTAACAGACCCCTCCTTGCTTTGTTTCATGAGTTTTTCAGTCTGTAAATGTGGGAACTTTTTGCCATCCACGAGGTCCCAATCTTAAAATTTCGTCATGGGCACATGGCCCAGGACCGAGCCTTCAAACATAATTCCATCTGGGAGGAGCAGGATCTAGAGAGCATCCTTATCAACATCCAAATCCTTGGGTACTTTTTCTTTCCCTTTCTGTGGAGGGACATATTCAGGCAGTTTTGCTGCAGTGCACACTGGCTAGATGTCTTCTTCCATTTATTCATCCACCTCTATCTCTTCTACAAAATCCTAGAGGTCTTCCTCCTCATCATTTGTCTCAAGGTTAACAATCTTGCCCTTGTCTTCCATAGAAAGTTTACCAAACTACAGATTTCACGGGGACATACAGACTAGTCCCACTGCCTGTGTATCTGTCTTGGGCCTTAGTGTCTGGGGTGATTTTGGAATTTTTGGTGCATCCCCCACCTGCACCATAGGGCTCTGTGCAGCTTCCCTAGTGGTACTCTCTACAAATCCCACACCTCTCCTGGTAGTTTTCATCTTGTTCGAGTTGTCTGTAGTTGTTCACGACTTTGGAGGCTCAAACACTGCTTGGCGCTCAACACTCTGTGCCCTTTGTAACAACTCAAATCTCAAACAAACAAGTGTTGTCTCGTGGCCAGCCTTGGTAGTTTTATAACATCTTTTGAATTTAAATTTGATCATTCCCCCCATTTCTGAGTCATTAATGCATTCCTGGCGGCAGATTGTCCCAAATCTAATTCTGACTTCGTGTCTTAATTTCCCGCCGCCCACTCCTTTTTGTCTTAAATTGGACATATTTTCATGAATACTAACACCAACAGTCACTTCCCATCCTATTTGTGCAGCAGCACAACCCCCTCTGTGCAGGTCTGACCCTTGTGACATGCCGATCATGCACGCAACCTCCTTATCGCGCAGCTCCCTCACAGACATTTTTATAGTCCCGTGCTCTCTTTCAACTGCTTGGAGCACTGAAATTGTGCTCCCTATAGCTATTCAGGTGGTTGCACCACCTGTGTGAGACTTCAATTCACCTTCCAACCTAGTCCGTGGGCACTCCTCAATTACCCTCATGACAGTCAGCACCGTGCATTCTTCTTTATGCGGTGCGCTCCCCTGGTTTCTTTATTTGGTAAGGTTCGGTTGTAGCCATGGTAGTAGAGTCACAAACTCTTGGTGACAATCTTCTACAGTAGTAGTATGGTTGTTTATATATTGTCTTGTCATTCTTAGTTTGTTGACGAGATATGCTTGTGTGATTTTGTTTTATCGTTTCATGGTATCCACGCCCATTAACATGCTTTTATTCCTCAGTCGTACCTGATCTTCTTGGAGTTCATGAAGTTTAAGGTTCCCTTTCCAAACGGCTTCCTGAATCTGCATATATTCACCCTTGCGTAGATGCATAATTCCTCCATCATGGTCCTCGTGTACTGTCCCAACTATGGGAGCTATTGCATGAGGATTCCTTTCCTCCAAAATTATGGTCTTGACCCTGCTCCTCGGCTTTGAAATCATCTCTGCACTCACGTTTTTGCACATACCCCTATAGGCCCATCGAACCACTAGCACGGGAAGTTCCCAATCGGTTCACTTCACCTGGTGAACCCTATTCAAGACTCTGCATACCTTATTGAATGCTTCCACGTCGAACATTTGTGGTGTGTGTTGCCTTTCCTGCTGCTATATTTTGTTTCGATTTTCGATTCTGAGTTTGGAGTGTGCTTGTGTGGGGTGTACAACACATGGCTGTACCCATCAAGACAGGTGGGCACATAGGTTGCTCCATGCTTGCTGACCAATTCTTGTTCGAAGCTGGGGGCTTCCAAACCGTAGGTGCATCATCCTTCTACATCTGCACTAGCCCTCAAAATTCCCTTGATGTGTACCCCTCCGTCGTGCAAGTGTTGCGCACAGTGCCCACTTCAATGCATCGAACTACTGCTCTTCTAGTACTATGCTTTCAAATTTGCTCAGGAATTCATCCACCGCTATCAATCCATCATATGTCAGTATCTCTCTTACCTCTGTTGTCATGCAACGTAGTGATCTAATCATCATGTTGCAATTCAACGTCATTACTTCGTGCAACTGATTCTTCAATCGCTCTACTTCTTTGTCTAAATCCAAAGTGCAGGAGCTTTTCCGCTCCCACGAGATCCTCCCATCCACAATCTGATTCACCCAATCCTGGTCTCATGCAGTTATCTTGTAAATACAAACAAGATCATCGTTTCTATCATCATCGTGCACTGGTTCAGTGTAGCGCACTCCTTCAGCTGGGTCCAATGGGACTACTACGCATAGTGACTTTTTCTCGAAGATCATTTTGCACTTCTTCAGGTTGATGAATCCATTCATATTGGTGGCCTAGTCTATTCCTAACAGCGTAGGATAGGGATTGTTGTCATCAACAATCTCTATTACTTCAAAATCCGCCTGTGTGCTCATGCCTTCAATATCAACTGTTACCCCTTGTAACCTTCCCATGGGTAAAATCTTTTGTTGGTTTGCCATTCGTAATTGAATAGGGGACCATTGTAACGTGGGCCTACCCATGCGTTCCCATGTTTGCTTCGGTAATACATTCGCGTCCAAACCCAGATCTAGGATTACCTGATCAATTTCATACTCACCAATCTCTGCAGTCAACCTCCTTTCCCTTCCAATGCGTAATGCATGCTTCCCTAATTTCCAAACTACATGTGGTTCTCCTAACCTTGTGCACGTGGTGATTAGCTCCTGTAGTCCTTTAACTACCTTGTTGTCGTGCAAAAATTTCATGTACATCTCCAAAAAGGTAGTGAGCATTGAAGGATCCATTCCTAGCTCTGGTTGATCCTTACTACCTGAAGTGGAGGCCTTCGTGAAGCTCTTCTTCGCTTCCATGAATGTCTCCTATGCACGTTCTAATTCAAACTCGGGTTCCCTTGCAGGAGCCTTGCAAACCCATTTACTTTCCTCTGTCTTCTTCCTCGTATCCTCTCCTGTGGCCATACCGCTTCTGAGCATCATGTTGACATTTGGGACCTTTTGGCACAGTTTAGACCTCATCATTTGTATATTCTGAGTTGGGGGAGGCTGGAATACCCCTTTTACATGAATCCTCGTGATCAACGTAGGAAAATCTATTGTTTCATGACCAAATTGAGAACAATACGTATAGGATATCCTCGTCGGGTTGGTACAATTGCGGGCATAATGACCTGGTCCTCCACAATTGTAACAAATTAATTCTCCGCGGCCCCTTCCTGGTCCCATTCCACCTTGTCCTTGACCTCACTGAAATCCCATGCACGCCATGCCCACATCTGGGTCGATGGCTCACGTTTCAGCCTGTATCCTATATGCAGGGGTCTAATCCATCATTAGCTCGTAGCTCCGACAAGTGCGCTCATCGTGGCGTACCGACCTGCAAAAATTACAAAATAATTGATGCGGTGTCTGTGTATACTTTTGCACCAAATGTAAATTATCCATCATGTGTTTCCATCCTATCTGATAGCTCGCACACCATAAAGTGGGTGTTGCGCTCAGCCCTGCCTGTGCCTCCAGTCTCAACGACATTGGCCCTCCTCCTGCCAAGTACTCCACAAACACTGGACAATGATCTTGTCATGGCCTGGCCTTTGCATTTTATGCACCATATTTCCTCATGCACCTCTAGCTGCGGTGCCCTATTCTGCTTCAAACTTTGCATTTCCAAACACAGATTCTGTAGCTGCACATGGATTTGTTGAACTCCCAACCCAGGGTCTTGTATCGGGGTCTCATGTAATCTCATCGCCATTTCCAACGCTTCGGCCAGGGTAGAAAGTTTCTGTTGCAACATCGTCGTCCTCAAGTGTGGTGTCAGAGATGATACAAACCATGTGTGACATTGTCCATCTGTCAATGTCATATTGGCTTCACAGATCATACTCTTCAGCCATTGATCCAAATCCTAAGGAGTCTCACTCGGGAGCATCGCGATTTCTTTAAACCCGATGATTGATTGTGTTTCTGACATTGGCCTGCTAAATTCCCTGTTCAGCGCATTCTGGATCTTTATTATCCCTATGTTTGGGTGGTCATTAGAGTGCTTAATATGCCATGTCAATGCACGATCCTGCAGCGCGCTTACCAATGTAGCCTTCTTAATATTGTTGTCAATGATACCTTGCGCTTCCCATACTAAACTTACCACGAACCAGAATTGGTTGGGATCTTCATTCCCTACCCCTCTGAATATTGGTAGTTTGATCACACTCGCCATACTGCACTGTGGAGCTGGTGGAGGTGGAGTGGGTTGAGATGGAGGTGAGGGAGGTGAAGTGGGTGGTGGTGGAGGTGGAGTGGGTGGAGATGGAGGTGAGGGAGGTGAAGTGGGTGGCGGTGTGGGTGGAGGTGGTAACCGCGGAATTCACTGCCTTATCAAACTGACCACACTTCTTGGGGAGACCTTAGCGAACTCTTCCTTTCTCTCTCGCGGGGGTGAAATTAAGGGACTGTTTTCTAATTCTTCGCTCCTTTTGTACATCTTTCTGCTCCACGTGGTCCCAAACATTAATGTATTCGCATGACCCTTTTTTCACACAATAGCATCTTAATCCAAGTATTCAAAGATTTGATATACTTACCTCGTGGTCCTTGGAGAAAGTGTCTCTCTACCTTGCTGTAGCTCACGGTCGTGTCTACCGCAAACTTAGTGATAAATCCCCCTATTATCTGATCGAGCCAATGGTCCACAAGTGGCACGATCTTATCTTTTGATGCTTCTAGTCTGCGCACTAATTCCGAATTCCACACTATCAGTTGGTCGAGCCTACAACTTCCCTGGCTTTTGGCTAACCTCGCAATCCACTCATACAAATTAGAAGGAAAGGATGTAAAGAAAATCTTGTGGATTTCCATATACATGTAGCGCTCCAACCCCTCTTCCTCAGATACTTGTGGAGTTTTCTTTTCTTGTGTCACAAACTCGTGAATATTCTTGTCCAACCACTCTTCAATTTCCTTCTTTGTTGGGTTCCAGTGGCACGACATCAGACATCCCTTATGTAGATCTCGGTCCCGACAATGAAATCATTTGTTTGCTTAGTGGGGCCTGACCCAAGTTCAAAAGTTATTTAGCTAAGCAAATCCTGGTACTACTGGCCCTTTCGGCAACAGTCCACGTAGCACGAACTAAGGTCTCACCTGAAGTAGTATGGGAGGGTGCTAGAACCAGGTTTTCACACCCTAGGGATGTCTAATATGAGGTGATTTGTACGCGGTCCAACCTTCGCACTTACTGCGCTACGCGCACCTGTAGGCACCTCGCGCCCTGTGATACTATCTTCGCATAGTTCTAGCCACAACGTGATCCATGTTATTTACCCAAATATTCCTTAATTAGGCTCTATTAGCTGATTACTTCGATTATTTTTATATATAAGCATTCATACAAGTGTTTATCAATTGCTTGCAGTAAATAACAGAGTGAAAGTAATGCATAACATCAAAATATGGATGCAAGAATAGGTGCACAAAGTAAACTTCTCTTTATTAACCTTCAATCCCAATTACAGACCCGAATCCTCCCTACGCACTCAGCTGCGGACTCTTCTAGGCCTCTGCGCACTCAGCTGCAGAGCCTCTTCCTACTACTATGACCCAGTACACTTCGGATTCAACTCTCACCTCAAACCATGCCTTCGCTATTCCATCTAATATTCGCTATCTATACACTTAGAGCCTTGCTCTATTTATACAATCCCATGGTCTGTGGACCATGGGTAGGCCAACACAACTTTACATTAAATTACAATATTTTAGGGCGGACAACCCTATGACTTGTCCTAGGCTTCATGCTCCCCGCCCGCAATTCGCGGAGTTTTACAACATTTTTTACCAAAATTTGGGCTTTGAGCTCCAAAATATGTTGCGGGGGATCCCATGCCCAACACTAGCTTTCCACAAACTACATGTTTGACACCACTACAAGTGGAATAAAAAAGAGCAAAAGGGCTTTGATACAGTTGTGATATAAAATACACGAAAGCTCATAAGTGTGCAAAGAACAAATTAATTTATGTAGATTGGGAAGAAGAGGAAGAAAAGGAACAAGAAATGTCAAAAGAAGAGGATATACACTAGGAACCAACCCCAGAGAAAGAAGAAATGAATCTGGCCATATCTTCTAATGCATTGACGGGAATTACCACTCCTCAAAATCTCAAGATAGAAGGACATATTAAGAAGAAAAAGGTAATAGTGTTGATTGATTCAGGTAGTACCCATAATTTTATTCATTGTAAGATAGTCAAGGAATTGAATTTCTTCATATATCCAACACCAGAGTGTCAAGTGATGGTTGCAAATGGAGGAACCATAAATTTCTATGGAAAGTGCCATTATATAAAGATATCCATGGGAGAATATGTATTGATATTCCAGTGCTTTCCATTCCAATGGGTGGTGTTGATGTTGTACTAAGAATCCCATGGTTACAATCTTTGGGTATTGTTATGCTCCTATACCAATAGGTGTCATATTTCATGATTGACTGGTTAAAATCCCTAATATTTTCATCCTTTCCCTGTTGCAAAGGTTTTCCATATTTTGAAAAAAAATTAAAAAATTAAAAAATGAAAAGATGGTATACCCTAAAAGAAAAATCAAAGTGTGAAAAGATAAGTGGTCAAAAAGAAAAAATGAAAGAAATGAACCCCAAATCAAATAGACTAGGAAAGTGTGCAAGTCCAAAATGCCACTACTATTCTATTTTTGCAATGATCTGATGGTGTGTAGCTTGTTGATTTATGCCACTAATGATGAATGGCCAAACAACTTAATCTTGGCTAGTTCATGTTTCAATTTCCTATATTAGAGATAGAGAATAGAAATCTATCCAAACTATTTAAACTTGGCAGATAAGTAGATAGGTAGAGAAGCAAAGGAGCTCAACAGTTTAATCTGAGCCCTTGGATGAAATAAGTGCAAAATTAGATAGGCTTGGCATGTAAAGAAGAGAAAAGAAGATTGATGAGCCCCAATTTTGGTACAATTTGGGCTCATTTTGGCCTATTCTACTTGCTTAAACCATTCATCTTTTATTGCTTATGCATGCATTTCTTAGTTTATTCATGTTGTTTGTAGGAAGAAGGGTAGGCACTCTATCCACGTGACTAATGCATTATGATTTCAGGTTTTTGCATTAAAAGGGAGAAAATACCACGTGAAAAGGAGACAAGGAGACAATGAGGTGGCACTGCTGGTTTTTAGGAGAGGATGTCCACAGTCTTGGGACCCTCCTCGTGATTCCCACCATAGCTCCGAGCTCCAATCCATCTCCCCACCGAGCTTAGAAGCAGCCAGCTGTTCTACAGGAACAGCAGTTATAACTGTTCTACAGGAACAGCAATTATGACTGTCCTACAGGATCAGCAGTTTAAACTTCAGTTGGACAGCCGAGCTCCTAAAATCAAGGACACCTGTTGGATGATCGTTTTTGCATAAGTATAGAGGCCGTAGCCTTTGATAGGTTGTTGAAACTTTCGCATTACTATTGTAATTCTTGAGCACAGCTCTGTGTTTTTGTTCCTTTTGTAAGCCAGTTTGGCATGACATTAGATTATGAATAAAGAAGGCAGATTTTGATCTAGTTCTGAGTTTTCTCAAGGAGCTATAGCTCTCAGGTTAGGGCCCAACCTAAGAGCAATAGATCTCCTCGGTGTTGTAATGTGTTTGCATTTAGTTCCAGCACTTTGAATTTGTTTACTTTCACATGCAATTCGAATTTACAGTTTGTTAACTTAGTCTTTTTCATGAGCTTAGATAGGATTAGTTTATGGTGCATTTGTTTCAGTTGCTTAAGTTCAATAGGAGGATAGTTATACATCATTGGAGCTCCAGCAAAAAGGTTGTAAAGGCCCACTGCAATCTCTGTTAGGGATTGGGGTGCAGTCCATAACCAACCACCAAAAATACGCATTTCTTTACTTCATGATTGCTGCAACACAGTCACGGTTATGTTAGATGCTTCCATGTAATTCACACCTGCACCACACACCTTCATCATAGCTTCATGCACATTCCTCTTCGCGTTTTGGATTGTTGTTCATTGAATTCATAGCACAGGTAGTCTAGGTGAATGCATTTTCATCTTGGTGACAGTCATAAGCATTTGTTTCATTTACACTGCTCTCCCTCGCTCCATTACCTCCTCCTTCGTCTTGATCATGCATGCAACCACATCCTTGACCACTACTCCGCTCTGTTATCTTCCAAATTCCTCCACTCCTCACGTAACTTCATTCTTTAGCCCTTTCATTGACATAGCCCTCTATCTTCCAACCTACTCCCTACACTCATTCCCCATCCTATCCCTCCACTTCTGAGCCATCACCAGCCTTATTCCTACCTTACATATCTCCCCCTACCATTCCATAACTCCTCCATCACTTCAAACACCCACGGTAGGTCATCCTGTAGCAATTTGTAGACTTCCTGTAGAAACCTCTGAGTTTCCTGTAGGATCCCCTGCAGACATCCTGTAGGAGGCCACTCACTCGGTTGCTGAGCTTCTGAACGTGAGGAACCTCTGTGGACAGATGCTAAGGATCCTTGGGGACCTCTCCTAGCCTCCCCAACCTTTCCCATGCTTTCCTTCCTTCTCCATCCCATCTGCACAACCAAACCCTAATAAGCACAAAATCACAATCATTCCATCCACTTAAAGAAAAAATACAAAAATATGTCTTTTAAGATGCAAGCAGCTTAGATTCATGCATTTTCACTTATTAGAGGTAATGACAGCATTGGTAGAAGTTTCATTCACATTCTTTGCGTTATAGAGGTTAGACTAGTCAAATTAGGGTTTCCTAGGTTTACATGCTTTGATTTGCTTTCAGTCCATTTTTGTCAAGTAAAGTAGCTTTCCTTTGAGAATAGCTTTCGTCCATCAATTAGCAAGCTTCTTCTGAGAGCCTATATAAGTTGGCTTGAGCCCTAGCGGACTTGTGCCAGCTGACCAAGTGACAGCTGCGACAAGAGCTAGTACTTGTGCATATAGCACCGTCGCTTCCAAGTTTGTACGAACTACCGGGTTGATAAAATTAAGAGACAGGAAGCCCCAAGAGTTGTAGCATTATTGCTACAATACTGGAGCTCACCAAAGATTTATGAGGGTTTGCCAGTCCAAGCGCACCCAATGGAAAAAGAAGAAAAAATGTTAGGTATTGTAGGCTAGGTAGGTAGTTTTGGTGTTGTAGAAGCATGCTTATGATTAATTTTGTCTCTCAAGATGTTCATCTTATTTTTATCATAAGTACCATGGCAATTTTTTTCTTACAAATCAAGTGAGGCATGACTAACTCCCCTTCACACTTCTTCCCAAATCACTTACTAATCTTCTCCAAAAGATATTAAGATCTTCTTAATATCCCTCTTAAATCACTTCATCTCATTGCTTAAAAAGACTAAGTAAAAGCCCTTACTTAGGAAAATGTATAAATATACAATAAAACCCCTCTTTTCCCCATAACCTAAGCTCATCACTCAACGCTTCCCAATTCATAAAGCATATTCATATTAACTGCTAACATTATTATGTTAATTCCCTTGCAAGATGACCCTTCCCTGTATTAATATAAATATACAATAAAACCCCAAAGTATTAGTATCCCACCCTCGGTAGATTACGACCATATTACTGTTCTAAGCAGGGATTAATGGTTCACTTGGAACCTTTGGTAACCTAACCCGCGCGTGCTCAAAGGACTTAATTAACCACCTGGGTTAATTAATAAACTAACTAAACTCACCCCGCAGACTAATAAAACAAGCCCTAAAACCATTAAAACGATTGATTTGATATATGGGCCCCGGGAATTAAACCTCCGCCATCTCTGAAGAGCGCCCACCGTCAAATCTAGGCCCACTCATCCAACAGCCCACGATCATATCGCGACCCCCTTCGCCACCGAAGTTTACCGCACAGGGAGCCGTCGGTATTGCTCCCGTACTGTGGACGCGTGTCGACCTCCCGCTGTGCTCGCTGCCTCTCTGCCCCAAACCACTCTGGCCCATAAGCGGTGCGGGCCAAAACTGCTTACCGCCCTCTTGCTGGCCCCCAACTGACGTCACGACTACATCATCACTGCCACATCACCCTTCCATACTGTTATAGACATTTTTGTGCCTTACAGCTCTAAGCATGAAATGTCCATAAACCAAGGGCTCCTAAGTCCCTAAAAGTGTTGTTCTAACTCCTAAAGGAACAAGGTCAACGAATTACAGCTTCTCCCAGAAGTTCTCCACCAGAAACTGCTCAGAATAAGTCAAAACAGGATCATTTCAGCTGCTCCACTAGCTAAGTGCGTTGCATAGCACCTAAGTCCACTAGCTAGGTGCATTGCAATGCACCTAAATGCACTACCAGGGTGTGTTGAGCGGGAAATGACAAGTGGCAGTGTCATTCCACGAGGTGGAGAGACAATGGAAGCTTCCAGAATCTTCTCCAATGGCACTTGCCTCACTGAATTCGACCAAGGATGAGTAAGAGGCTTTCAGTCTCCAAGTGGAAGCAAGAACTGACAGAGAGAAGCCACTAATCAAATCATGAGTTGACTCATCCTCCTTGCATACATCTATATATGGATCCCTCATCTCAGAGATCCAGAGGCTAGAATGTTGCACATTGTAAGGAATTGTTGTTGGTTTTGAGATACATATCAGAGAATTGGGTGATCTATGCTTTGTTGGGGTTGAAGAAGGGACTTCTTTGCTGGGAGGTTGATGCTGGGTCAGGAATCATCGGTTGTAACTCCTCCTGGATCTTCTTGTATATCAATAAAACTATTTGAGTTTCTTCTCCATGCTTGTGTTTCATTGATGCTTGTTACATTTGTATGGTTAACTTAAATCTGATCCTAAGTTATTTATGAATACAAACCCATGTATTTGTATAGTTTCTTTCTTCTGTGATCTCACAGGTACTTGGTGAAGCTGGGCAAGTAAGGGAGCAGGTAGCTGGAAGCTGTCAAAGAGGAGAGAGATTGGATCAAAGGACTAGCGCAAGACACAGGTTGGTTCATCCTATTCCTCTTTCTTTATAGTTCATAAAGAAGAATACAAAAGTAGTTTTCTCTGTCTGTTTCTAAGGTAGCTGTCACACCTTAGTGGGATAGAGCAGTTCTAAATAGACACTTTTCCTGATAACAAAATGGCGACTCCACTGGGGATCGTGTCTAATTAGTTTGTTTTTGTTTCTTTTGTTATTTATTTCATAAACTTATAAGTAGCAATCGAACTGCATTTGCCTTAACAAATGCAAAGTAGACTACTTCAATCCATTCACTGGATCTGTTTATGATTTGAACAGTTGATTCATAGACTAACTGATTTCCCTTGTGATAGCTCTTAGACCCCCCTTAGATCTACCTCTGATTGTGCATTACTGATTGCTTTTACTTGGCCAAAAACCAAAGATTAAACTGCAAACCGTGACCCAGAACCCGGATAGAATTCTCGTTTCTGCCCCAGCGCAGGCTCTGTGAAGAGGTTCTGCATTTCAATGCACTTCCCGAGAGGGCTACCTGCGTTGCAATGCAGTTTCTCTATGTAACAGGTGTGCTGATCCGCCTAGCCCTGTGCAACTGAGGTTCTTTGCTTTATTTTTTCCAGTTTTGTCTCTGATTTTTGCAGCCTGTGATCAGTATATGATTGTTTCAGACCCCTTTTCCTTACTGATATTCCGCCTCAGTTGTACAAAAGAACTGTAGATGTTTTTATGTGTTTTTTGAGTCGTTTACAGTTTTCCATTGCAAAAGTATAATAGTCGTACTGTCGTCCTTTGATTTAGATCTGTCGCAAGTGTCGATTTTGATCATAGGAGAAAGTTTATTTGTTGTTGATAGTCGATTATGCTTTTACTTTTGCCTTTGGTTTGAATTTGTGACTTTCTAGTGTCAAAACGAGTATTTATTTCAAAATCATAAAGTGTCGTAATCATCTCTACCTTTTGATTTCGAAAAGAAGCTTGTTTATGTTTAACGCTTGAAAGCAAATTCAAATTTGTACAACAACTTTATTTTGAGGCATCAATATTAAGAAAGTGGAAAAACAAATACATGCATGTGCATTTGCATATTGACAGTCTGTTTGGCTTGATTTAGGAAAGTGCATTTACAGTGTGCTCTTTGCTCTTTGTGAAAAGATTGTGTCTTTCTTTTCCCCTAGTAGCTAGGATTTTCATTGCTGAAAAGAGATAAAAGTTTGTTTATCATCTTTAGATTGCATTTTAGGAATTACATCTACATCTCGTGGTGATCCCAAAAGGCAAACTTCATAAGAAAGATCAACTTAAAATAAATTCAATGAACCTAACAACGCTATGGAACTTCACGCACAACATTTAGAGGTCTAGGCTAGAGACATATTCCGGCGTCGTAAAGCCTGGTAACTGTTGTCCTCATTGATGGTTGGGTGATTCCTCCACTTTGAGACGATAAGTGCCAGTACGGACTTGTGCTCCCACGTACCGTCAAGTATATATTGGGAGACCCCTATAGGCTTAAAACCTTTATCCATAGGAAGCCGTGTCGGCCACCCTACTGATTGCAATGCACCGAACACAGCATTCGGGAAGATTGACTGTCGTACCGTAAAAAGTATTCTGCAGTTTTGCGATTGGTTTGGTACTCCCTCTACCTAGACCTCCAGAGCAGTCCCTTTCGTTCCTTTTCAGACTCTTTAACGGAAAAGGTCCATCTAAGCACTTGTCACTTCAGGCTCATTAAAAATCGAAGGAGACTAGAGTCATCTTTTGTTTTTTCTCGACTCTTAAAAACTGAAAAAACAAGTTGTGTCAAAGCATGTTAAAATTTATTTTAAACGGAATATTCATACCCCTTTCCTACGTTGATCTTGGGTTGAGAAAATGGAGCCTACCAACCAAGGAATTCCCCTTGGTGGAAATCCTAGTCCCTTCTCCTCTTGGGGAGATGTTGGTGCGCCCCATATGGCCACATTGTCGCTTCCAGGATTGACAATTGGTTTTCCAGTATGGCTCTTCTCAACCTCTGTCGTTCAGAACACCACTATTCCTGAACAATCGAATCAGCAATTAGACGAGTCCAGAGTTGCCCATCAACCTTCTACCTCCTCTAATTCTTCCTCTCCTCCTTCCTCTTCGCTTGATGGGGCTGGTAAAGCCAAAAGTCAAGTTCCTAAGGAAAAGAAGGAAAAGAAGAAGAAAGAGAAGAAGAAGAAGGAGCCAAAGGCGAATGGGGGAAAACGAGTGTCGTCTAACAAAAATCCACACACTGCACCGACCAGGCCTAAATCGCCATGTGTCATTTGAAAAGGATACCACCTTCACAGAGATTGTCCTTGCATCCCTCGGATACTAAGGGACTGGTCTCCTCATTTTCACAACCCGGTGTCGTCAACCTCCAATGATCATGTTGAAAGCACACCGTCAACTAGTGAAAGTGAAACCCCAGGGCAAAAAGGGAAAGCTAGATTTCCTTGTAAACTGTGAAAAGGCAATCATGCCGTCCACCGTTGTCCCTTCTTAGACGAAGCTAAAAGAGTTTTGGATGATCGTCCGGTTTCACCGTTACGACTTCCTCCTGGATATAAAAAACTCTTGCCGAGTCCATCACTAGTTGAGAATCCAGCTAGCCCGCTCAGGTCGTCGGCTGAAGCACCTATCATTGAAGATAAACCATCTGGATCCATACCAGACGAAATTCAAAAGGTCGAGGCGGCAGTTGACCCGGTCTTGCCTTCAGAGGTTTTATCTTCGGATGATACAGTCACTGAAGAGAACAAGGATGACACCATCCAAATTCTCTTCATAAACACAGACTCTGACGAACATGGGGGCAGTTTACCCATTCGTTTACTGCAGGAAGGAAGTTCGTCAGAGCCATACCCGGCCGTCTATTCGGTCCCACCTCCAAGCAACCTAGTTGTCTCCTTCGACTGGAATCAACTAGGCAGACCCCGTTTACCAGCTAGCGTACCATTCCGAATTATCGTTCAAATATATAGAAGGGTCATGGCTGGTACCATCATAGATGAGGGGGCTTCTGTGAGTATCCTTTCCTCTACTGCTTGGAAAGCGCTTGGTTCACCATCGCTTTTGCCTGAGATGAGAAATCTGACAGGCTTTGATAAAGGAACCAGTCGACCTTTAGGGATCCTTCCCAATGTGCCCATAACATTGAGAAGGAAGACAGTTCGCATGAACGTAATGGTAGTTCAAGGACCCTTGGATTATAACCTACTCCTTGGACGAGACTATATTTATTGCATGGAAGCAATTGTCTCCTCACTCTTTAGAATAATGTGTTTTCCGCACGAAGGAAGAGTGGTCAAGCTCGTGGACCAGCTTTCATTTCCCGGATCACGCATAGCAAATAGTCATATACCATCCCTAAATGGTCTTTTCGCGCAAGAAATGTCTCAATTTCTAGTCCATCCTCCCGATGAGCGCGAGTAATTTGGAGGGATATGACTGAAACCCAGGGGGCATGCGTCCTAGTCTGCTTCGGCAGGAAAACTTCGGGTATAGGGTAGGTTTCCGCGGGAGAATATGACTAGTCTGTACCCCGTCCGTGATTGGAAGAGGGGTTATTCTAGAATAAGATTCTCTTGTCAAAGTTATGTGAGTTTGCGGGCATCGTCACTCACCCTTGTTTATTTCGAGAAACATCGCCGAAGAAGTGTTTTGTTTACGCTGTAAATAGAACAATCTTTGGGTAACCTGTAAGAGGTAGGACCTCTCTCGGTAAAACAAATGTTTTGGCGGAAAGAAGTAGAGGTAACCTTGAAACTCTGTTTTATACCTGGGGACATGCAAACCTTTTGGAGTGCAAGCGAAGAGCGACTATTTATTTTTTAAATTTATAGGACCTCTAACCCTTTAAACTCGTAGGATTGGTCGTTTCCTAACTTGCATAAAGAAAGGATGTGGGGCAACACTCGAAAAGTTGCCGGTTTTTATATGAGACATTCTTATCATATGACTGGATTAATCGAGCAGTGTTACCGCAAGGTTCAAGCTCGTTAAAAAATAAACCCGGACCGAGCAAATGTTTCCACCCGCGTTTAAGCTCGTTAAAAAATAAACTATCCCCTGGTAAATAACCACCGTGAATGTAGTACTTCAGCTATTAAAGCCTTGGTCGTGTTTGCACCGTCACCTCCACTTTTTCATTGGCCAATCATTCACCTCCATTTGATTGTTTACCCATTTTGAGGAACAGCTGCGAAGAGTGATTTCACTAGCCATCCTTGTGACACTGCCGTGATTGGAAAATTCCAAACCTTACCTGGAATCAGCTGCTTCCCATTTTATCACTCGTTCCTCAAAAGACGAGTCTTCTTTAAGCTCTTTTCTGACTCGTAAAATATGAAAATATTGCCGAGTTCTGGCCTTCCAGCTCATTAAAGCGACGGGAAGTGCTATCCCTCCTCTAGATTTTAATCTTTTTGGACCTGAGGGATTATTGCACAAAAAGATCGAGCGCTTGTCTTGTTCGGCTCGTTAAAGCGATCGAAAATTCATCCCTTCTGTATTGTTTTATACTTTTTCGGACTCAAGGGATTAGATGACGAAAAAGGAATTTTGGAGTTACCTTTACGTACCTTTTCAGACTCTCTAAAAATGAAAAGGACCGAGTTATCTATGTCGTTAAACTCGTTAAAAAGGTTAATAGCGACAAACTTGTCTTTAGACGAGAACGAGTTTCACTATCGCTAGGCTCGTTAAAACATAGCGATGGGTTTGCCCGAAGGGAAAATTATAGAACAAGTATATGTTATCCTCCTCAAGCTTGACAAAAATAAAGAGGTACTGGTCAGCAATGACTGGGGAAAAATTAGGAAGAAAACTCAAAGAATCTTTATTGGTAGCAAGTCGCTCTTGAACATGACACTTCCACTCCGTGCCCGAGTCGGGTTGGGTTGTTTCATTCACCAGTCACATCGCCATGGTCTCGCCATACCATTCACATTTGGGGTTAATGCTACCAATCCATCACATAAGTGTCGCCGACATGTTCAAGAGAAGTCATCCAGAAAGGCCACCTGTGTCCCGCCCACTACCATACATTATACTGCATTCTTTCATGACCGCCACCCTGAACCATATATCATCAGATCGTTTTCACCTCCATCAAAATCATTTGCTCCATTCCGTGTCATTGATGTGGGATTCATTAAGGCCCTCCTATGACGGATCACTTCTTGTCGACATTAGCTCATTATCCAAGAAGTTGGTCTAGGAACACCCCATTCAGTACTTTGAAGCTTGCATGCCTCAATGGCAAGTTTCTCACTTCCGGTGACAGGTTCACATCAATGACCTTCGACCGAAAGATTTTGCGTGGTGTTCGACGCCAAGTCCTTTATTCACACCAAGTGAATTGTACTGCAGTACCTTGAGGGTCATTATCATTATCGATGATTCCTCTCGCGCTTGTTAACAGTTTACATCATTGACTGGTAATCAAGCGATGTCTTTCCATGTTCGACTTCAAAACATTTCTCACATGGATCGACTTGTACTTCGAGTGAAGATCGGACGAGATTGAAGACCCCGGATCTAGTTTCATCCATCCGGGCTGCGATATATATTCAGGAAAATAAAAACATTGAAATGTACAACATTGCAGCACAGATAATCATCCTACCAAAAGGATGATGGCTCTATCAGAATCATCAGTCTACCATCAGACGATTGTCTGTCCTATGTACATGAAAATGAATTTATAAAGCTGAGCATGGGAATGCCCGCCTCAGCTAGATCATGAAAACAGTATGAAGATAATGTATTGTATTGTATCTTATTACAGGTCTCCTCCCAGCATTGAAAGAACTTCGGATCCTCCTAATAAAGCATTTCACCCGATAAACGGCCTCATACTTTAGGGGGCAACTGTTATAGACATTTTTGTGCCTTACAGCTCTAAGCATGAAATGTCCATAAACCAAGGGCTCCTAAGTCCCTAAAAGTGTTGTTCTAACTCCTAAAGGAACAAGGTCAACAAATTACAGCTTCTCCCAGAAGTTCTCCACCAGAAACTGCTCAGAATAAGTCAAAACAGGATCATTTCAGCTGCTCCACTAGCCAAGTGCGTTGCATAGCACCTAAGTCCACTAGCTAGGTGCATTGCAACGCACCTAAATGCACTACCAGGGTGCGTTGAGCGGGAAATGACAAGTGGCAGTGTCATTCCACGAGGTGGAGAGACAATGGAAGCTTCCAGAATCTTCTCCAATGACACTTGCCTCACTGAATTCGACCAAGGATGAGTAAGAGGCTTTCAGTCTCCAAGTGGAAGCAAGAACTAACAGAGAGAAGCCACTAATCAAATCATGAGCTGACTCATCCTCCTTGCATACATCTATATATGGATCCCTCATCCCAGAGATCCAGAGGCTGGAATGTTGCACATTGTAAGGAATTGCTGTTGGTTTTGAGATACATATCAGAGAATTGGGTGATCTATGCTTTGTTGGGGTTGAAGAAGGGACTTCTTTGCTGGGAGGTTGATGCTGGGTCAGGAATCATCGGTTGTAACTCCTCCTGGATCTTCTTGTATATCAATAAAACTATTTGAGTTTCTTCTCCATGCTTGTGTTTCATTGATGCTTGTTAGATTTGTATGGTTAACTTAAATCTGATCCTAAGTTATTTATGAATACAAACCCATGTCTTTGTATAGTTTCTTTCTTTTGTGATCTTACAGGTACATGGTGAAGCTGGGAAAGTAAGGGAGCAGGTAGCTGGAAGCTGTCAAAGAGGAGAGAGATTGGATCAAAGGTCTAGCGCAAGACACAGGTTGGTTCATCCTATTCCTCTTTGTTTATAGTTCATAAAGAAGAATACAAAAGTAGTTTTCTCTGTTTGTTTCTAAGGTAGCTGTCACACCTTAGTGGGATAAAGCAGTTCTAAATAGACACTTTTCCCGATAACACATACCCTTCACATCACGACAAAACATCCCATCGTCGTGACGTCAGCATGTAGTGAAAGACAAAAAACCCCCGCCAAAGCCAATTTTCGTTAAAATTATCGTGAAACTGTCATTTTTACCGATTTTTACTGCGAAACTATTTTCATGCAAGCTACGTCCAAACAACTGCACAAGCATCCAGTCCGCCACCCGACCAAGAAAATCTCAACTTCCTGCTCTGCACCTCGTTGGTCAACCTGTGAAGTGCCTGGTTTGCCTCTAAAAACATGTATTTACCCAAATTCACTTTCTGAACCCATAATTTTGTCTTTTTCTCCGTGAATTCTACCCAGGAGAGCCAAGTTCAAGAAATTTAGCCTGTTCCTCTCATACAAACACTCCTAGAACTGCTCTTTTTCCCATTTTTCCACAGAAGCCCGACCTCCAATTTGAAAACACAAGAACCAAACATGGAAGCTCCCGTAGCCCTGAACATCGCACCCCTCAATGCGCCTCATAAAGACCTGGATTGGTTACCCTTGAATGATAGAGATTTTCAAATACAAGAGTTATCTGGTGATATGAACCATCTCCAGGAATTTTGTTGAATTAGGAATAGTCATCTGAGCAACTTTGATATCTATGGAATATGAGAATCTAATCTTCCCAGGTATTACCTTCCCTCAGTCAATGTGTTCCCAAATATTATTCACCAATGATGTGCCAACTATGACCCTGTCATTAAAGCTGTTATGACCCCATCCCAAATAGTTCTCTTTTACATAACTGGTGAATCTATCAATGAGATGTTACACTTCCATCCCACTCAGCCCCTTGCTCCTCTTTCCATGGGATTTTTTCTTGAGAAAGGCTCTCAATTGCCCAATTCATAAATAACCCGGATTGCTCAATTATTCATGAAACTAGATTGCCAGCCCCAACGCCCACCTCCCTATGTGCATTCCTGGTTCACTGAAACAGGCAAGCTTATTCTTGACATGATATCCTTTATCTTGGGGTTCAAAACCAGTGAATTCGTTGATATGATTATGCCTCTTTCATTGCCAATAAAATCAATGAGCAATTCATAAATCTGGACAAAGAAGGAGTCTTCAAGTACACTTCATTGATATACCACTTTTTGCTATATTATCAGCCAGATAGCTTTTCATTTCCCATCAGGAAATTGGATTCCAAAGGAGAGCAGAGGTCTGTGATCTTTTGGACCTCGGTCTTCCACAATGTTTATGGATCCCCTGATACCTACTGTGAATTCATTGACTTGTTTGTACATCCAACCTCCACTCTATTAATAGGAGCTCCTCCTCCTAGGCTCTCTGGTGATATAAAGAAGATTTTACAGCTTTCCAGACAATACAAGATAGGTGACTGGTACCTCTACCAAAATCACACTGAAATCAGAATCTATGGATGTGAACTGTGTCCTTTCAAATTGTTTAGATATGTGCCCATGAGACTATTTGCACTGGAGTATTTCAGGTAGCTTATCAATGCAAATTTAACCCACTTTTGCAATGTAAAGAAAAAGGCTTAGCTGAGAATAAAAAACTAGTTAGGCCCTTTTATCATCCATAAGAGGGAGGCATGGGAAGATGCTGAGAAGATATTAGGGGAAGACCTTAAATTGAAGAAAAGTTTCTAGTGGGTACCGTATGACCCAAATAGCTTTATAAGTCACAGAAAAGTAAGAAACAAGTTATTGGTTTATATACATCATAGGATCCCTGGAATTGAATAGTTTTCTAATCAGGATGAGTGGATAGAGGGTACATTAATAGAAGAAATTACTGAACGAGAAAAGATGGAAAAAGCTATGAAAGATCTTGAAAAGACCCTTGACCTAGACTCTTTTGGACAGGTATCTTTCAAACTACCTCAGCAAATTGGAGTGGGTACATCCTCTGCTGGAACTTCACAACAGCCTATATAAGAAACCAGCACACTAGTTACAGGGTCTTTTAAGGGCAAGGAAGTGGCAAACACAGAGCAGCAAGCAATGTCTGATCAGCAGGGGCAAATTCCTCTAGACCAAACCAAAGCAGCAGATATTCCTGCATTACAGACTCCTTTAAATGAGGAAAGAGGAAAGAAAAGAGATAGGGAAGAAGCCACACCTATCAGTGGGCCTGCAGACCAACCAGGGGAAAAAAGACAAAGACTCAATCCTCTGTCAGAAGAGGAAATCTTTGAAGAACAACTAAAAGTTTAATAGGGGAAAATATAGCCAACCAGCAGACATCCCCGATGGTGGAAACATCAACTAGCTCACATAGGCAGGAGCTAGAAAGGCAACATAGTGTGGAAGTTTCATCCACTAGGCCACAAAGCAGGCAAGCCTCCGACATCAAAAGAACATTCACAGAGATAAAGGCTAGAAATGACCCACTAAGGCTTCAAATTTACAACCAGTATCTTAAGATGGCCCCCACAAAGCAGCAAAGATTAATGTCAGCATATGACATAAAAGAAGGAAAGATGATCATGAGTTATTTCAAGCCCAAGGTGCAGCAACCACAATCAACAGCCGATTACAACAGGACAAATTTGGAGGTCTTGGCCAAGGATATTCACCCAATAGACTAGATTGAGCTTCATAAACAGACTGGAGAGATGGTATACTCCACACTAGCTGGTAAAGCTATGTTATGTCATAAATTTCAAAACTCCTTGAATAATACCTCTGCTCAGTTAGATTTGGAGAAAGCTTATTCTCTAGCAAAGGCCAATAGGATAAAATCCTTGGAGGAGATCATCATTTAACTGGGACATGATCCCAAGGACGCTAAAGGCATCAAGGCACTGATGAAGAAGAAAGAAGAGGACATTGTTGCCCTCAGAAAATAGCTAAAACTACCTCCTTCTATGCATCCACAGACTGCAGAAGTTGTGCAACAGAAATCTGAAGAGGACATGATGGACCTGCTCATGAGGCTAAATGAAAGATTGAGTGAGACAAATTAGGCATTGGAGAAATCTCTACAAGAAAAGCAGGGAGAGTCGACCTCCCAGCCACCTGAAATAGCCACAACAGTTACTACTACCCCCTCCACACTTATAATACCATTGCCTCCCACTGTCCAGCATCAACAGCAGAGATCATCACAGGTACCTCAACAACAGCACCAGGCAGCAGTACTACTATGAGTACAGAACAACTGATAAAATCCATGGAAGAATTAAAGCTACAAGTATCAAAATTGAAACTGGTCAAAGAGAAATTGGAAAAGGTGGAAAATAATTATGACAAATCAAAAATAAATGTGGCAAAGAAAACAAGGGAGGTCAAAACATTAGAGAACAAGGTGAGAGCATTAGAAAAGGATCTCTCTCTGGATAAACCTATGGCGGAAATCAGAGGAATTTTGTGGACCAACATCAATCAATCCCTTAGTGATGTGTGGAGGTCTATCCAAATCATTTATGAGTAGATTGAATTGATAAGAGTGGCCCAAATGGAGATTCAAAAAACAAGAGCTTTATTGGGATAGATGCCTGAACAAGCTAATGGGCTAATACATTTTTTGAACACCAAGACCAGCGAAGAACTGGAAGCACTAGAAATCAGAGACAGAACAGGCACCATTCTAGACATCAAGAGAGTTCTAACCATGAGAACTCTAATGCAAAATTTGGAAAGAAGATGCCAGGACATGCAGGTGGAGATTGATTCTTTCATAGAAAAGTTTACAGTCTTGCATAAAAAAGGTTTGCCAAGTCCTTTGGGAAGTAATGATCGTCTGATGAAACACAAAGACTATGTACTTAAATTGAATACATATGTTGTTGATCAAGTTAATTCATCAACGAGTGCTCCAGGAGAAAAAGCACTTCCATCTGGTCAGGCCCTCTATCACAGCCTAGAAAATTTGTTCTACATTGAGCACAAGGTGAAGCATTTGTTCACCATCCCACCTAATTTCTTCAGGTACACAGAGACTGACGAAACTTTAAGGAAGCTTCAGAGACATAAATTACCAGGACCGGAGTGGTGGCAAAGTATGTTAAAAATTCTATAAACTTATCTTTGGTACCTTGGTAAATTGAAAATTTTGGACCATCTATTATAATGTGGAGAACAAAAATGAATTAGAGTCATGTGGGTCAAAGCGCATCACATCAAAGTTGATGAACATCCGACACCGGACGGAGCAGCCAGCACAGAGTATCAGTGGAAGATGGTTGTAAACCAACTCGCAACACCTACCTCTGGTACATCTCATAAAGATGGAACAGCCAGCACAGCGTCAATTTATTGCATCAATTTATTGTTCCCCTGTTTTCGAGACTTTCTGTCTCTATCTTTGTAAAATGCATTAATCATCACTAGATATTATTTCTACCAGATATTTTGTAAGATATTTCATATTTTTGTATAAATACCCCCCCATACAAAGTATTTGGGGTTGGTTGGTGGATGTTCATAGTTTCTGACTGTAATACTGAAGTTTTCTATAATAAAAGGTTGTTGGAACCGTTTTTGTCTAGCTTACTGAATGAGGAGTTGATGCTAAGGACCATGTTACAGAATTCTTGAATCATCTTATGGATCAATAAGTCCCTTCTAACGTGTGCTTTACAGTTTCTATGTTTATTATTTCATCTATGTTTCATGATCTCAATAATGAAGAAAAAGAATAATTCATAATTTGCTTGGCTGCACTCTATTTTCAATCTTTGTTATTTTCTATGTTTACTTTAGAATTAGAATAAACAGTGAATTCTTAATTGAATCTGTTTCCCCTGATTCTTTCATCTTGAATATTTTCTAAGGAATTCTTAATTGCTCCTTAGCAGTAATCATCCATTTTCCCTCTGTCAAATATGATGAAGGATTCTTAACTGCCCTTCACCCAATTGACTCCATTCCATCTGATTCAGCCTATAAAATTGTTCCATATTTGAGTACCTTGCTCTGTGATACCTCCTTTGTTGAGAAACCTAATCCAGGAAACTATCCTTCTTTGACTCCATCATGCCCAATGGACTGAAACTCTTCATTTTTACCTCACTGTTCTATTGGATCTCCATCTCTCCAACCAAAACTCAAAACAAAACCCTTGTACTTCATAGCTAGCCTAATATACCTCAAAAAAAAGCTAAATTATAAAGAGAGAGCCCTCTCTAGATGCAGATTGGCTAGAATCTGTATCTAAAATATTGGTCTGTGGTTACCTCGGCCGTATTCCCTTTCTTACAACTTTTGGGAACAACCTGAGTGATAACATCATTGGCAACTCAATTGGGGACCTGAATAATTGTTTGTTACTTTTGTTTATTTCATAAAGCTACAGATGCAGCCTGAAGTTGATCAGGTAGCCTTCGAAACTGCTTTTGTTTTGCAATTGCATAAATAAATGAATGCTACTTTAGTCTATCTCCAGTCTAGTTTATGTATTGAACAATTGTCTCAAATACTTGATCAGTCCCTTGTTTCAATAGATCTTTAGGGAAATTCATAATCTCCTCATTTAAAAATTCCTACACTATTTCAAAAAAAACCAAAAACATACTCAGAAGTTGGCTCCAAAGAAAAAGATCCATTACACTAGATCAAATCCTGATCCAAATGCCCCACCTATCTTTGAAAATCCTAATCTCATTCCTAAAATCCTTAGAAGCCAAGAGAGCCAAGAACATTCTGCTAGTTCACCCCTTGACACACATCAACAGAGCCCTATCCAATCTGAGCTTACTTCTAGAAAAACACAAATCCATTCTGCCATTGCTACAGCTTCTTCAAGCTCACCATCAGCACTTCAAACCATCCTTTCCACTCCTCCATCCACAACTTACATTTCCACTGTTATCCCTGCTCTTCCAGCTGTTACACTTATCTCTGCAAACATGGCAAACTGTTATGCTCCCCTACAACTACCTGCAAATCCAAGGGCTATGCCTCAAGATTATCAAAGAAAAATCACCTATTTTGATGGTAGTGGCACTTACACAGCTCAATAACACACCAAGAAAATGTCTGACTATTTTGAAAATTATGAGATTGATGATGATGATGTCAGAATGAAAGTATTTATTCAAAGTTTAACTGGAGATGTAATAACTTGGTTTAGAGCCCTCCCTACAAACATTATCAATGACCCACAAGCTCTTTATCAGACCTTCTTGAACAGATGGGAAAAGAGGAAATATCCTCTCCACATTTTATCAGAATATGAAAACTTGCAAAGAGGCCCACAAGAAACTTTTCAAGATTACTATACCAGATTTAATAATGTATACAATGCTATTCCTCAGAATCTCAGACCTCCTCCAGATTTAGCCTTGATCAAATTCCCTGATGCATTTGATTCTGATATGGCATATCAACTTAGGGAAAGAGCTCCTCGAAGCTTAGAAGACATGCAGAGTATAGCTATCAGTGTTGAGGCCAACCTGATTTCTAAACGAGCTCGAGCTAGAGCTGAAGGGAGGATACCCATCAAAGAAGAACTTTCTACCTTTGAACAAAAATTAGATGCTATCATTAAAGTAATGGATAAACTTGGTGATAGAGTAGAAACAATTGAGAGGAAATCCCCTTGGGATGGTCAACCAAGTAATACTGGGAGAAATCCAAACTTTAGAAAAAACCAGAATTCTAATACTGGAAAGGTTGGCCCTGACCAAAACATTAGACCTCCATTCTAGGAAAACTATGTTGAAGCTTCAACCTCCTGTGAACCAACAGAAGATACTCAAATTAACATAATGGGTCTCAATAGTGAGCAAAAAAAATTTTTGACCCAAGAAGACCAAGAGGCTCACACTCTTAATCAATTCCAAATTCAATCAGGTGAATCATTTGATTTTAGGGAGGGATATGATACAACCATTTATGAGGTTCACAAGTAATACAATCTGAGGAGCAGAAGGATAGATGTCCCTGAAACTAATAAACAGAAGGATACCAAGCAATCTAGCAAAACTAAAATCAAGAATCCTCCTGTACAAACCCCTCCTAGGACAAATCCTAACCCAAACAATCTAACAGTTGAAGATGTATCAAATAATCAACAACCTAGTAAACAACCTTCAACTTTCACTCCTCCAAAAGGGAATGATCAGGAGCTTAGGACCAAGTGTGGTAAAATGGTAAGAAATGAAAGTGCTCAGAACTAGTTTGAACCTGAACAATCAGATATAGCTCGTCTTCCTGATTCTGGCGCCGTGAACTGTTTGGAAAATGGTTTCTGTATGAGGAAGTTATGCCAAAAAGAAGAATGGTCCAATAACATTGAAATTTTGAATTTTTTCCAAAAAAAAATAAAATAGAATATTCCTCGGAATATTCCATTTTGGGCAGCGAATGGCAAGCTGCCACGTGGCAGGCCCGGAGGCCACCATGTGGCCTAGTTGACATAATCATGATGTCAGCATAGCTTTTTGTCATACGTTAAAAGGATGACATCGAAGAGGCTTGAACACGCGACCTCCCTTTCAACACTCCCATGCATTACCATTGCACCATGAGCACTGGACTTGTTCAATTTGTGGAACAAACTTTTGTTAAAGTTTGAATTTCGTTAAGGGCGGAGCACAAGGGGGCCAGCCCCTAAGGGCCAACCCACATGCATATGACCACAGCGCCCAGAACCGCGGGCCTATTACCTAAATTGCACAGCTATGTAACGGTCACTGCTTTATATGTTAAACATGGTCACATTATGCAAGTCCAGAATTAACAAACGGTTAGACTACCCGTCAATTCGCATGTTCTGGCACAGAATCCAAGGGGAACTGCTAGTTACATTAACTCAGTCACATGCACATTAAAGCCCAACAGTTAACTGGCGGTCATGGGTAGTTTGGTGGCGGAGCTTTTGGCGCAGCGCTCCAAAAATCGCGGGATTGCCAAACTGTCGGGGTTATCTGGACTCTAATTAAATTTAGCTAGAGTCTTTCTAAGACCAGCAGGCAGTTGGGGGCAAATGGCCATAACTTTGGCTAGGAAAGTCCTTTTTGGACGATTTTTTTATTTTGGGTCTCTTCGAGCTTCAAAAGCCATTGGCATAGGTTTCACAACCATCTGAGGTCATTTGTAGGTGGTTTTACTTCGTGGAAGTTTCAGGAGCCACCAAGGGCAAATCAGTTTGGGAGTTGCATTAGGATGTGTGCAGCCATTGAAAGTGGAACGAAGGTCCATTCTGAATGAATTCAGTGTTCTGGATCCATATCTACAGCTCTTTTTTCCTGTTGAGGAATTCTTCTCACTGTTTAGCTTCAGGGAAGCTTTCATGGCCATTAGGGCAATTTTAGTGATTGAGCTGTGCTAGGCTAGGTTCATCTGTTTGAGGTGAAAAAAAAGCTTATTTATGCTGTAAGGAACCTTCTGAATCCAATGAAGTTGTTTTTAGAAGCATTTGGAGACTTCTAAAGGCCAAGATGCTAAAGAGATATTTCAGGCAGCCTAGAGCCATCCATGGGAGAAGGCCTAGATTGGGGATGTAGTGCTCATTTTGAGCTAATGAACAGTCATTTGTTTACGTCAGATATGTTCTGGAGATATTAGCAGAGGTTTCAAAGAAATTTGAAGCATTCTGAAGGAGTTTGTGCCATTAAGAAGCTCAGGGAAGCTTAGTCCACCTACTAAAGGAATCAAGTCCAAGGGAGCCTAGATCTGCGTGCACAAAGTGGACAGCCATGACAGGGATATATATGGTTTTTCTAAACCCATAGGTTCAGTTAGTAACCTTTTGGAGTTGAGTGTGGAACTTGTAAAAGAATTCAAGCCATAATCCCAAAGAGCCAAGTCCAGTTGACTAGAGCTCATAAGAGACGTAGCCCACGAGATTGCGATGAACTCCTTATTAAATTTGCTATTATGTGTGATGTTTATTTTTTGCCTTATATGTCTAATATATATGTTTAATATGAGCTGAAACAAATCAAGTTAAAACACATAAACAGAATAAAATACATACACCTCTTCAAGCTAAGATTCCACATAATTTCAAGTTCAAGCAAGGTCTTGTTTTTAATTGAATCTGAGTGTTTACTTTTTGTTTCTTTAGGCAGAGTCTATAGAGGGCCAGGTAGCTTCTGGATCTCATACTCTCTTTAGAGGTGACATATCTAGTAAATGCCCCTACAGTCAATCTCTGTATTATAAATAAGAAGTGCACATATTTGCAAATTTAAACTTGGACTATTTGTGCACTCATTTACATAAATGAAAATGGATACCTTGCACCCTTAAACAAGTACATTCTATTTTTAGATCAGGTTGGTATCAGAGCACTTGGTTTGCTTGATTGACATCACAGTAGCTTGTTCTATAGCTTGGAAGGTGCTTTAAGCAGTGTTAAAGATTGACTGCTTTACTACTTTGCAAACTGCATGTTGTTTGAGTTTGCAGAAGATTGGGGATAGCCACTGAATAGATGATTCTTGGAGAAGAAAAAAAGGAATAGCAGATATTTTCCTTACCCCAAGGACCTCAAGACAATCCGTGAAGCACAAGAAGTTTGATGCAAAATAGGTTATTTGAATAAGAGTTTGACCCTGCAATCATTTGATTCAGGAATTTGTTAATAGATTCTGAATTTTGTTGAAGCTCTTTTGTTCATTTTTATAATGAAAATTTCCATAAGTGAGTTCTCAAAATCTTCCTCCTTCACAAGATTCTTTGATGAAGGCTTGAAGCAAGAATTTTTCATCATGATGAATATGGTGAGAGAAATGTATGAGGATGAAAGAAAGAGCTCTAGACTTTAAGAGCAGTTGAATTCCATGAGGGAAGAGAAGCAGTTGCTTTCTGACCAATTGATGGAAATGGAAGGCCAACTTCATATTGCAAACATGAATCTGGAAATGATGCATGAGTTGGAGACACAACTCCTTGTTGCCAAAGAAGCCTTAGCCAAGTATCAGCTTGAAGAAGAGGTAAACAATTCTAGTTTGTCTTCAAATTCTTATAAGAATGTTTATGTTGGTTCTTTTGAGAAACATACTAGAGGCATAGGGTCCAAGTTGATGTCCAAAATGGTATATGAAGGAAAAGGATTGGGCAAACATGCACAGGGTATAGTTGAGCCAATAATGGTTGAGGTAAGGTCTAAGTATTTGGGTCTTGGCTGTGGACAATCTTATGGAGAAAGTTCCAAAGCAGCCATGAAGGCAATTGAAACAGTTCCTAGAAGGAGTTTCATTTCAGGTTCTCTATCTCAAGGTTGTAAAGGTTGTATCCTTGAGGAATGCAATAGTTTGAAACATGCTTTGCAGGAAGAAGGTGTGCATAAGCATGCACTTGAACAAGAAAGTGGTGAAAGCTCTAAAACCATTGACGGGATTGATAGTATTCCAAAGGAAGCTTCTTCTTCTTTCGATTCAAATCCTTATGAAGGTAATGAAGGTGAAAGAGAAAGGTATAAATCTGATTTCCATCACACTTCCTTTGATCATGTAAAGCATGGAAAATTTCCACATGAGCATTGGAAAAGAATTGCATGTTCTTTTTGTGGTTTGGTTAACCACAGTGTTTCTAGATGTTGGAAAAGAATGTCAACATACAGGAAACTTTTGAAGGAAGGGAGGCAAGAAGACAAAGTTCCATTGAAAAATACAAATCATGCTGTCAAGAAGATCAACATGTGTTGCACTTATTTCCATAAGCATGGGCATACTGCTGAAAGGTGTTGGACTCTGAATCCAACAATGCTTCCACGAAAGTTGAAGAAATTGGAGAAAGAGTATGGTAAGAATGGGAAGGAAGTTTCCATCCTTGATATGTGTAAGGATGATACACATGTTGATATCGATGTGTAGTTAAAGGAAGCACCTTTGAAATGGATTGGTAAGAAATGGTTAGAATTCTTATCCAATTAAAGTTGCATGTCTTTTGATTGAATGCATTTCTTTGTTAAAGGAATGCAAGTTGTAGGATGGAAAAGCTGAGTATGAGATTCACTCTATCGCAGCAAAAGTTATATTCATTTTAGCTTTGAAAGCACATGTACATGTGATTGAGGATCTTGTACTTATGATTGTACTTAAGAGAGAGTTGAAGGATAAACTGCATGCATGAGAATGATATGCATGAGCACAAGGATCATGATGATTTCCTTGTATTTTAAACATGTATGTGTGATTAACTTGAAGGGTTGATTACTTTGTTTTTAAACATGCATGTAATGTAATATTGACTTGGAAAAAGTTAATTTGATCTCCAAGATTGTAAAGAGGAGAAATGATGAAGTGTTTCATCTTTGTAAAAGCATTGTTTAAATTCTTTTTGTACATGCTTGACTTGAAGGGTCAAATGTTTGAAGGGCTGAAGAGAAGAGGATGTTCATTCTCTCATTGTCTGTAATACAGTTCATTTCAGCATTTCAGTAAGCTTTTGGGGACCAAAAGCCTCTCATTTGGGAGGTGTGATCAGGAGCTCAGGACCAAGTGTCGTAAAATGGTCAAAAATGAAAGTGCTCAGAACTGGTTTGAACCTAAACAACCGGATAGAGCTCGTCTTCCTAATTCTGCTACCGTGAACGGTTCGGAAAATGGTTTCCGTATGAGGAAGTTATGCCAAAAAGAAGAATGGTCCAATAACATTGAAATTTTGAATTTTTCCAAAAAAATTTAAAATTGAATATTCCTTGGAATATTTTGTTTTGGGCAGCGAATGGCAGGCTACCATGTGGCAAGCCCGGAGGCCACCACGTGGCCCAGTTGACATAATCATGACATCAGCACAGCTTTTTGTCATGCGTTAAAAGGATGACATCGAAGAGGCTTGAACATGTGACCTCCCTTTCAACACTCCCGTGCGTTACCGTTGAACCATGAGCACTGGACTTGTTCAATTTGTGGAACAAATTTTTGTTAAAGTTTGAATTTCGTTAAGGGCAGAGCACAGGGGGCTAGAACCTAAGGGCCAACCCACATGCATATGACCACAACACCCAGAACCGTGGGCCTATTACCTTAATTGCGCAGCTATGTAACGGTCACCGCTTTATATGTTAAACATGGTCACATTCTGCAAGTCCGGAGTTAACAAACGGTTAGACTGCCCGTCAATTCGCATGTTCTAGCATGGAATCCAAGGGGAATTGCCAGATACATTAACTCAGTCACATGCACGTTAAAGCCCAATGGTTAACTGGCGGTCACGGGTAGTTTGGTGGCGGAGTTTTTGGCGGAGCACTCCAAAAATGGCGAGATTGCCAAACTGTCGGGGTTATCTGGACTCTAATTAAATTTAGCTGGAGTCTTTCTAGGACCAGCTGGCAGTTGGGAGTAAATGGCCATAACTTTGGCTAGGAAAGTCCTTTTTGGACGAATTGTTTTGTGATTTTGGGTCTCTTCGACCATCAAAAGCCATTGGCATATGTTTCACAGCCATCTGAGGTCATTTGTAGGTGGTTTTACTTCGTGGAAGTTTTAGGAGCCACCAAGGCCAAATCAGTTTGGGAGCTGCATTGGGATGTGTGCAACCATTGAAAGTGGAACGAAGGTCCATTTTGAACTAATTCAGTGCTCTGAATCCATATCCAGCTTGTTTTTCTTGTTGAGGTATTCTTCTCACTGTTTAGCTTCAGGGAAGCTTTCAGGGCCACTAGGACCATTTCAGTGATTGAGCTATGCTAGGCTAGGTTCATCTGCTTGAGGTGAAAAAAAATCTTATTCTGCTGTAAGGAACCTTCTGAATCCAATGAAGGTGTTTTCAGAAGCATTTGGAGATTTCTAAAGGCCAAGATGCTAAAGAGAAGTTTCAGGCAGCCCAGAGCCATCCATGGGAGAAGGCCTAGATTGGGGATGGAGTGCTCATTTTGAGCTAATGAACAGTCATTTGTTTACGTTAGATATGTTTTGGAGATAGTAGCAGAGGTTTTAGAGACATTTGAAGCATTCTAAAGGAGTTTGTACCATTAAGAAGCTCAGGGAAGCTTAATGCACCTACTGAAGGAATCAAGTCCAAGGGATCCTACATCTGCCTGCACAAAGTGGACAGCCATGACATGGATGTATATGGTTTTTCTAAACCCATAGGTTTGGTTAGTAACCTTTTGGAGTTGAGTGTGGAACTTGTAAAAGCTCTCAAGCCATAATCCCAAAGAGCCAAGTCCAGTTGACTAGAGCTCACAGGAGACGTAGCCCACGAGATTGGGGTGAACTCCTTATTAAATTTGCTGTTATGTGTGATGTTTATTTGCTGCCTTATATGTCTGATATATATGTTTAATATCAGCTGAAACAAATCAAGTTAAAACACATAAATAGAAGAAAAGACATACACCTCTTCAAGCTAAGATTCCACATAATGTCAAGTTCAAGCAAGGTCTTGTTTTTAATTGAATCTGAGTGTTTACTTTATATTTCTTTAGGCAGAGTCTATAGAGGGCCAGGTAGCTTCTGGATCTCATCCTCTATTTAGAGGTGACATATCCAATAAATGCCCCTACAGTAAATCTCTGTATTAGAAATAAAAAGTGCACATATTTGCAGATTTAAACTTGGAGTATTTGTGCACTCATTTACATAAATGAAAATGGATACCTTGCACCCTTAAACAAGTACATTCCATTTTCAAATCAGGGAAGGTGAAAGAACCTCCAGAAATTGACATAGAAGCAACTTCAGCCCATAACAACACTCCTATAAAAGAGAAAAGCACAGAAAATACAGCAGAAAAAGAAAATCTCACTGCCCGAAATGCAAAGTGCAAACAAAAAAACCTTTCAACCTTGAGACCGAAATAGGCAAATTAAATATAGCAATTCCATTGTCAGAATTGGCTAAGCATGATGTCTACAGAGATCAAATTAGCATATCACTCTAGATTTCAGAAAACAAAGATGCAGTAAATGTCCTTGATGACCAACTAGAATTAATTTTTGGCCCTGAGGTAATTGGTAAATCAGTAAATGGAGGGGTTCCTCCTTTCTACGTAAGTCTAAACATTCATGATAAAATACTTCATAATGCAATGTTTGATTCTGGAGCTTCTCATAACTTAATGCTCATATCTTTGATGGAGAAGTTGGACCTAGATATTACCAGGCCATACAAATACTTATTCTCTTTTGATTCAAGCCAGGTCAGATGTCTAGGATTGCTCAAAGATTTATGTGTATCATTAGTTCAATACCCTGCCAAGACAATTTTAATGGACGTAGTGGTAGCTGATATTCCACCAAAATATGGCATTTTCTTGTCTAGATCGTGGGGTGAAAAGCTCCAGGGATCTTTACAATTGGACATGTCCTATGATACCATTTCAGTATTTGGCCAACCAAAGAGATTGTATCGAGAATCCCTAATGAAATACGTGGTGACTAGTCAAGAGAAACCTCGGAATTTTCCCATCTACTCCATGCATTCTGACATGGAATCCTTCATTATGTACAATGCTGAGGTTAATCCTGCAGTTAATATCAAGGTTTTACCACATCAACAAGAAGAGACTATACACCAAAACTCCAGTGTTCAAGTTCAAGAAATTTCTGTGAACAATGATATATCAAACACACAAGGGAAACCAAATGAAACTAAAAATCCAGATCTCCCTAGTAAACAAATTTCCAAGACTCCTAATACTATCTATGAACATGAGACCCTATGGTATTTAGAATTTGATGGATCAGTTAATAAACTAGGGGCAGGAGCAGAAATTTGGGTACATAAACTGGAAAATGATTATGCTGAAGGACATGCTTATAGATTGAATTTTATATGCACTAATAATATGTCTGAATATGAAGCCCTCTTGCTAGGACTTAAATTGATCAAAAGTTTAGGGGCAATCAAGGTATCAGTTTTGGGTGACTCTGATTTAGTTATTCAATAGATGAAGGGGAACTTCCTAACTAATGATCTCAGATTAAGATCTTACATAGGGGAATCAAATGAGATCCTAAATATATTTCTGGAAAGACAGCATGCCAAAATTCCAAGGAAACACAATTTGCATGCTCACAGTTTTGCAACATTCGCCAGCACTTGTAAACTGCCATTTGAACCCAATCATTAGTTTATAGCTGAGATTAGACACAAGCCAACTATACCAGACAATGTAAAGAATTGGCAAGTGTTTGACAATGATACTCTGATTAACAATTTCTTGACCCTAAAGGAAGAATTTTGTAACACTAATATAGACATGGACACTGTTTGTGAAATTGATCAAATAGACAAAATTGAAATAGACATTTCAGCAGAAACTGCAACTCGAATACTTCACCCAACGAAATTTACCAAGGAGAAGTTGCAAGAGCTTAAAGAAATAGACATTGATGAGGCTGTTGGAGGAGAATCTGAATTTATTGATTTAAAAGACAATTATTTGCCCATGGGATTAACTCCTTTGGAAGATTTATTTGATTCTAATGATATTCCAAAGAAACCCAAAATGTAGCCTCTAAACGTAGACACTAAGGATTGTAACATAGGAACTGAAGAAAATCCCAAAATGATTAAATTATCCAAAACTTTGCCCCCTAACCAAAAGCTTAAATATGTTGAAATGTTCAAGGAATTCCAGGATGTTTTTTCCTGGAGCTATGAAGATCTCAAATCTTACGATACTTCTGTTATTCAACATACAATACCCCTCAAAGAAAATCAGAAACCTTTCAAGCAAAAACTCAGAAGGGTCAACCCTGTACTACTCCCTTTAATTGAAAAAGGAGTCAAAAGAATGTATGAAGCTGGGATAATTGCCCCCATCAGATTTTCAGAGTGGGTGTCCAATTTAGTGCCCACTAGGAAGAAAACAGGAGAAATGAGACTGTGTGTAGATTTAAGGAATGTAAATAAGGTCTCTTTGAAATACCACTACCCCTTACCCAAGATGGACCACATTTTACAAAGGGTAGTAGGTGCCTCTAGAATTTCACTGCTGGATGGGTTTTCAGGCTTCAACCAGATTCTAGTTCATCCTGATGATCAGGAAAAGACTGCCTTTACAACCCCATGGGGAACTTTCAAATATGTGAAAATGCCATTTGGACTCAAGAATGCAAGGGAAACCTTCCAACGTGTAATGGACATAGCTTTGCGAAAGAAATTCATGATTTTCTAGTCATATACTTAGATGATCTCACTGTATTTTCCAAATCAGATCAGCAGCATCTAGATCATCTGAGACAAGTGGTTTTAACATGCAGAAAGTACGGTATTTCCTTAAATACAAAGAAGCCATTGTTCGGTTTAGAGGAGGGCAAACTGTTAGGTCATATAATCTCCAAAGATGGCATCAAAATTGATCTTGACAAAATAGAAGCCATTTTACAAATACCCCATCCTAGAAATGTCAAAGAACTTCAAGCTTTCCTAGGAAAGATTAACTTTTTAAGAATATTCATACCCAATTTGGCCGAGCTAATCAGATTGTTGAACAATATGCTGAAAAAAGATTCCAAGGTTAAATGGACAGTAGAAGCTAAACAAGCATTTTAAGAAATCAAAATGGCCTTGACCAAAACACCAATTCTTACAAGCCCAAAATTTGACAGAGATTTCATAATATTTTCATTTGCATCAGGACACACTATTGTTGTTGTTTTACTACAAAACGATGATCAAGGATGTGAAAAACCCATAGCCTTTTTTAGTAAAGTGCTCAGGGATGCACCTCTAAAATACCCAATCATAGAAAAATAGGCTTATGCACTTGTGAAAGCCATCAAAGATTTCAGAGTCTACATATTATACTCTCATATAATAGCTTATGTGCCAAGCACTGTTGTCAAAGATATCCTGACCCAAGAGGGGATTGAAGGCAAAAGAGTAAGTAGATTGATACTATATTGGAGTATGATATTGAAATAAAACCTACAAAGCTTATAAAAGGACAGGGATTAGCTAAACTCATGGCTGAAACTAATTGCCAATCCCTGGATATCAATGAACTGGATAATGAACAGGAGATGGCGGCTCCACAAATCAGCCAGGCGTTCCTAGAATCACCTTGGTATGCTGATATATGTTATGTATTATTAAACCTGCAGGCTCCTTCAGGGTTATCCAGAACAAAGAAAAGGTTGTTTAAAATGAAAGCTTCAAAGTTTTGTATTTTAGATGGTGCTCTTTTTTGGAAAAATCATGAAGGTGTTCTATTAAATTGTCTAATAAAATATGAAGCTGACAAGGTACTTAGAGAATTTCATGCAGGGGACTACGGTGGACATCTTTACTGGAAATCAACTGCAGATAAAATCCTAAGGGCTGGATTTTACTAGCCCACCTTGTTTGCTGATGTCAAAAAGTTTGTCACTGCTTGCAACAAATGCCAAATTTTTTAAGGCAAGAGGAAACTTTTACCTCTACCCCTTAGACCAATTTCCACTGAAAGACCTTTCAACAATGGAGTTTAGACTTTATTGGGGAAATCCATCCTCCCTCTTTTGGCCAACATAAATGGATCCTGACTGCTACAGATTATTTCACCAAGTGGATAGAAGCCATCCCTTATAGACAAGCCAATGATTCAGTGATCATTCAATTCTTAGAAACCAATCTTGTCTAGATTTGGTTGTCTTGAAAAAATCATAACTGATAATGTTGCTGCTTTCAAATCCAAGAAAATGGTAAGTTTGTGTCATAAGCACCACATCACCTTAGGCCACTCCACATCTTATTACCCGCAAGGTAATTTTCTAGCTGAGTCCTCCAATAAAAGCCTGATCAATATTATTAAGAAAGTATTGGAAGAAAACAAGAAAAATTGGCATAAGAAGCTTATAAACGCACTATGGGCAGACATATTAACTACTAAGAGATCCATCGGAACTAGTCCCTATGAGCTTGTATATGGTATGGAGGCTGTATTTCCTTCATCCTTAGGGGTCCCTGTAATGAAATTACTGCAAGAAGCTCAAGTGGAACCCAATGACATTCAGAGAAGGATTAATCAGACTATCCATTTACAGCAAACCAGAGAAGAGGTATATCAAAGATCTCAAGTGCTACAAGAAAAACTCAAGAAGATATTTGATAGAAGGACTAAGGCAGAAGATTTTTACATAGGTGACAAAGTTTTAAAGTGGGACTCCAGAAGAGAAGAGAAAGGAAAACATGGGAAGTTTGACTTCCTATGGAAGGGACCTTTTATTATTCAGGCCTCATAGGGAAACAATACCTATTTTTTGAAAAGCCTGGATGGTACAGAAGTAGAAGAAGGACCAGTTAATGGTCGGATGCTGAAACACTATTTTGATCCAGTTTGTTGATATATCCTGACTCTAACTTGTACATAGCAAAGTTCAGTTTCTGCAGCTTTTTACAGCAATAAGAATAGAAAGGAATGGGCAGAAAGTTTTGAGAAACAGTGAAGGAATTTTACTATTTTGTTTTCAGCTCAAGAGAAATGTATATATGTTACATGGTCCTGTGTACAGTTTTGTCTACTTGCAGCAAAGGAAGATTTCAGAGTGCAGCAAGAGTTGTACATAAGGCCATCTGACCTACTGTTCTTGACTTTTCACCAAGAAAAGCCATCCCCAAGTGGAGCCAGTGTTATGCTCCTATACCAATAGGTGTCATATTTCATGATTGACTGGTTAAAATCCCTAATATGTTCATCATTTCCCTGCTGCAAAGGTTTTCCATATTTTGAAAAAAATCAAAAAATTAAAAAATGAAAACAGGGTATACCCTAAAAGAAAAATCAAAGGGTGAAAAGATAAGTGGTCAAAAAGAAAAAATGAAAGAAATGAACCCCAAATCAAATAAACCAGGAAAGTGTGCAAGTCCACAACGCCACTACTATTCTATTTTTGCAATAATCTGATGGTGTGCGGCTTGTTGATTTATGCCACTAATGATGAATGGCCAAACAACTTAATCTTGGCTATTTCATGTTTCAATTTCCTGTCTTAGAGATAGAGAATAGAAATTTGTCCAAACTGTTTAAACTTGGCAGATAAGTAGATAGCTAGAGAAGAAAAGGAGCTCAACAGTTTAATCTGAGCCCTTGGATGAAATAGGTGCAAAATTAGATAGGCTTGGCATGTAAAGAAGATAAAATAAGATTTATGAGGGTTTGCCAATCCAAGTGCACCCAATGGCAAAAGAAGAAAAAATGTTAGGTACTGTAGGTTGGGTAGGTAGTTTTTGTGTTGCAAAAGCATGCTTATGATTAATTTTGTCTCTCAAGATGTTCATCTTATTGTTATCATAAGTACCATGGCAACTGTTTGCTTATAAATCAAGTGAGGCATGACTAACCCCCCTTCGCACTTCTTCCCAAATCTCTTACTAATCTTCTCCCAAAGATATTAAGATCTTCTTAATATCCCTCTTAAATCACTTCATCTCATTGCATAAAAATCCTAAGTAAAAGCCCGTAGGAAAATGTATAAATATACAATAAAACCCCTCTTTTCCCCATAGCCTAAGCTCATGACTCAGCGCTTCCAAGTTCATAAACCATATTCATATTAACTGCTAACATTATTATGTTAATTCCCTTGCAAGATTACCCTTCCCCGTATTAATATAAATATACAATAAAACCCCAAAGTATTAATATCCCGCCCCCGGTCGATTACGACCATATTACTGTTCTAAGCAGGGATTAATGGTTCATTTGGAACCTTTGATAACCTAACCCATGCACACTCAAAGGACTTAATTAACCACCTGGGTTAATTAATAACCTAACTAAACTCACCCCGCAGACCAATAAAACAAGCCCCGAAACCATTAAAACATTTGATTTGATATATGGGCCCCGTGCATTAAACCTCCACCGTCTCTGAAGAGCGCCCACCATCAGATCTGGGCCCGCTCATCCAACGACCCACGATCATATCGCAACCCCCTCTGCTGCCGAAGTTTACCGCCCGAGGAGCCGACAGTATTGCTCCTGTACTGTGGATGTATGTCGACCTCCCGCCGTGCTCACTACCTCTCCACCCCAAACCACTCTAGCCCATAAGCGGTGTGGGCCAAAACCGCTTACCACCCTCCCACTGGCCCCAAGCTAATGTCACGACCACGTCATCACCGCCACGTCACCCCTTCCATACCCTCCACATCACGACAAAACGTCACATCGTCATGATGTCAGCATGTAGTGAAAGCCAAAAAACCCCCGCCAAAGCAAATTTTCGTTAAAATTATCGCGAAACTGTCATTTTTACCCATTTTTACTGGGAAACTGTTTTCATACAAGCTACATCCAGACAACTTCACAAGTGTCCAGTCCGCCACCCGACCTAGAAAATCTCAACTTCCTGCTCTGTAGCTCGTTGGTCAACCTGCGAAGTACCTAGTTTGCCTTTAAAAACAGGTATTTACCCCAATTCACTCTTCGAACCCGTAATTTTGTCTTTTTCTCCGTGAATTCTACCTAGGAGAGCCAAGTTCAAGAAATTTAGCCTGTTCCTCTCATACAGACACGCCCAGAACTGCTCTTTTTCCCATTTTTCCACAGAAGCATGACCTCCAATTTGAAAACACAATAACCAAACATGGAAGCTCTCGTAGCCCTGAACATCTTGCCCCTCAATGTGCCTCATAAAGACCTGGATTGGTTACCCTTGGCTGACAGATATTTTCAAATAAAAGAGTTATCTGGTGATATGAACCATCTCCAGGCATTTTGCTGAATTAGGAATAGTCATCTGAGCAACTCTGATATCTATGGAATATGGGAATCTAATCTTCCTAGGTATTACCTTCCCTCAGTCAATGTGTTCCCATATATTATTCACCAATGTTGTGCCAACTATGACCCTGTCAGTAAAGCAGTTATGACCCCATCCCAAACTGTTCTCTTTTACATAACTGCTGAATCTATCAATGAGATGTTACACTTCCATCCCACTCAGCCCCTTGCTCCTCTTTCCATGGGATTTTTGCTTGAGCAAGGCTCTCAATTGCCCAATTCAGAAATAACCCGGATTGCTCAATTATTCATGAAACCAGATTGCCAGCCCTAAGGCCCACCTCCCTATCTGCATTCCTGGTTCACTGAAACAGGCAAGATTATTCTTGACATGATATCCTTTATCTTGGGGTTCAAAACCAGTGAATTTGTTGATGAGACCATCTTAGTTATGTTGTCAATGTTTACTCTAGGACAACCCCCTGCTGTCAAATATGATTATGCCTCTTTCATTGCCAATAAAATCAATGAGCAATTCATAAATCTAGACAGAGAATGAGTCTTCAAGTACACCTCATTCATATACCACTTTCTACTATATTATCAGCGAGACAGCTTTTCATTTCCCATCAGGCAATTGGATCTCAAAGGAGATCGGAGGTCTGTGATCTTTTGGACCTCGGTCTTCCACAATGTTTGTGAATCCCCTTATACCTACTATGAATTCATTGACTTGTTTGTACATCCAACCTCCACTCTATTAATAGGAGCTCCTCCTCCTAGGCTCTCTGGTAATATAAAGAAGATTTTACAGCTTTTCAGACAATACAAGATAGGTGACTAGTGCCTCTACCAGAATCACACTGAAATCAGAATCTATGGATGTGAACTGTGTCCTTTCAAATGGCCTAGATATGTGCCCATGAGACTATTTGCACTGGAGTATTTCAGGTAGCTTACCAATGTAGATTTAACCCACTTTTGCAATGTGAAGAAAAAGGCTCAGCTGAGAATAAAAATCCAGTTAGGCCCTTTTATCATCCATAAGAGGGAGGCATGGGAAGATGTTGATAAGATATTAGGGGAAGAACTTAAATTGAAGAAAAGTTTCTGGTGGGTACCATATGACCCAAATAGCTTTATAAGTGACAAAAAAGTAAGAAACAGGTTATCGGTTTATATACATCATAGGATCCCTGGAATTGAACAGTTTGCTAGTCAAGATGAGTGGGTAGAGGGTACATTAATAGAAGAAATTACTAAACAAGAAAAGATGGAAAAAGCTATGAAATATCTTGAAAAGACCCTTGACCTAGACTCTTTTGGACAGGTATCTTTCAAACTGCCTCAGCAAACCAGAGTGGGTACATCCTCTGCTGGAACTTCACAGTAGCCTATACATGGAGCAGCAAGCAATGACTGATCAGCAGGGGCAAATTCCTCCAGTCCAAACCAAAGCAGCAGAGATTCCTGCATTACAAACTCCTCTAAATGAGGAAAGAGGCAAGAAAAGAGACAGGGAATAAGCCACACCTATCAGTGGGCCTACAGAACAACCAAGGGAAAAAAGGCAAAGACTTAATCCTTTGTCAGAAGAGGAAATCTTTGAAGAAACAACTAAAAGTTTAATAGGGGAAAAGATAGTTAGCCAGCAGACATCCCTGATGGTGGAAACATCAACTAGCTCACATAGGCAGGAGCTAGAAAGGCAGCATAGTGTGGAAGTTTCATCCACTAGGCCACAAAGCAGGCAAGCCTCCGACATCAAAAGAACATTCACAGAGATAAAGGCTAGAAATGACCCACTAAGGCTTCAAATTTACAACCAGTATCTTAAGATGGCCCCCACAAAACAGCAAAGATTAATGTCAGCATATGACATAAAAGAAGGAAAGATGATCATGAGTTATTTCAAGCCCAAGGTGCAACAACCACAATCAGCAGCTGATTACATCAGGACAAATCTAGAGGTCTTGACCAAGGATATTCACCCAATAGACCAGATTGGGCTTCATAAACAGACTGGAGAGATGGTATACTCCACACTAGCTGATAAAGCTATGTTAGCTCATAAACTGCAAAACTCCTTGAATAATACCTTTGCTCAGTTAGATTTGGAGAAAGCTTCTTCTCTAGCAAAGGACAATAGGATCAAATCCTTGGAGGAGATCATCATTGAACTTGGACATGATCCCAAGGACGCTAAAGGCATCAAGGCACTGATGAAGAAGAAAGAAGAGGACATTGCTGCCCTCAGAAAATAGCTGAAACTGCCTCCTTCTATGCATCCACAGACTTCAGAAGCTGTGCAACAGAAATGTGAAGAGGACATGATGGACCTGCTCATGAGACTGAATGAAAGATTGAGTGAGACAGAGCAGGCATTGGAGAAAGCTCTACAAGAAAAGCAGGGAGAGTCGACTTCCTAGCCACCTGAAATAGCCCCAACGATTACTACTACCCCCTCCACACTTATAACAACATTGCCTCCCACTGTCCCGGCATCAACAATAGAGATCATCATAGTTACCTCAGCAACAGCAACAGCACCAAGCAGCAGTACTACTATGAGTATAGAACAGTTGATAAAAGCCATGGAAGAATTAAAGCTGCAAGTATCAAAATTGAAACTGGTCAAAGAGAAATTGGCAAAGGTGGAAAAGAATTATGATAAATAAAAAATGAATGTGGCTGAGAAAACAAGGGAGGTCAAACAATGGAGAACAAGGTGAGATCATTAGAAAAGGATCTCTCTCTGGATAAACCTTTAGCAGAAATCAGAAGAATTTTGTGGACCAACATCAATCAATCCCTTAGTGATGTGTGGAGGTCTATACAAATCATTTATGAGCAGATTGACTTGATAAGAGTGGCCCAAATGGAGATTCAAAAAACAAGAGATTTATTGGGACAGATGCTTGAACAAGCTAACAGGCTGATACATTTTTTGAACCCCAAAAATAGCGAAGAACTGGAAGCACTAGAAATCAGAGACAGAACAAGCACCATTCTAGACATCAAGAGAGTTCTAACCATGAGAACTCTAATGCAAAATTTGGAAAGAAGATGCTATAACATGCAGGTGGAGATTGATTCTTTCATAGAAAAGTTTACAGCCTTGCATAAAAAAGGTTTGCCAAGTCCTTTGGGAAGTAATGATCGTTTGATGAAACACAAAAACTATGTACTTAAATTGAATACATATGCTGTTGATCAAATTAATTCATCAACGAGTGCTCCAAGAGAAAAAGCACTTCCATCTGGCCAGGCCCTCTATGATAGCCTGGAAAATTTGTTCTACATTGAGCATGAGGTGAAGCATCTGTTCACCATCCCACCTAATTTATTCAAGTACACAGAGACTGGTGAAACTTTAAGGAAGCTTCAGAGACATAAATTACCAAGACCAGAGTGGTGGCAAAGTATGTTAGAAATTCTATAAACTTATCTTTGGTACCTTGGTAAATTGAAAATTTTGGACCATCTACTATAATGCGGAGAACAGAAATGAATTAGAGTCATGCGGGTCAAAGCGCATCATATCAGAGTTGAAGAACATCCGATGTAGGACGAAGCAGCCAACACAGAGTATCAGTGGAAGATGGTCGTAAACCGACTTGCTGCACCTACCTCCAGTACATCTCATAAAGATGGAACAGCCAGCACAACATCGATTTATTGCATCAATTTATTGTTCCCCTATTTTTGAGACTGTCTGTCTCTATCTTTGTAAAACGCATTAATCATCACTAGATATTATTTCTACCAGATATTTTGTAAGATATTTCATATTTTTGTATAAATAGCCCCCCATGCAACGTATTTGGGGTTGGTTGGTGGATGTTCATAGTTTCTGACTATAATACTTAAGTTTTCTGGAATAAAAGGTTGTTGGAACCATTTTTGTCTGGCTTACTAAATGAGGAATTGATGCTAAGGACCATGTTACGGAATTCTTGAATCATCTTATGGATCAATAAGTCCCTTCTAACTTGTGCTTTACAGTTTCTATGTTTATTATTTTATATATGTTTCATGATCTCAATAATGAAGAAAAATAATAATTCAGAATTTGCTTGACTGCACTTTGTCTTCAATCTTTGTTATTTTCTATGTTTTCTTCAGAATTAGAATAAACAGTGAATTCTTAATTGCTCCTATTTCCCCTAATTCTTTCATCTTGAATATTTTCTAAGGAACTCTTAATTGCTTCTTAGCAATAATCATCCATTTTCCCTCTGTCAAATATGATGAAGGATTCTTAACTGCCCTTCACCCAATTGACTCCATTCCATCTGATTCCAGCCTATAAGATTGTTCCATATTTGAGTACCTTGCTCTGTGATACCTCCTCTGTTGAGAAACCTAATCCAGGAAACTATCCTTCTTTGACTCCATCATGCCCAATGGACTGAAACTCTTCAGTTTTACCTCACTGTTCTATTGAATATCCATCTCTCCAACCAAAACTCAAAACAAAACCTTTGCACTTCATAGCTATCCTAATATACCTCAAAACAAAGCTAAATTATAAAGAGAGAGCCCTCTCTGGATGCAGATTGGCTAGAATGTATATCTAAAATATTGATCTGTGGTTACCTCGGCCGTATTCCCTTTCTTACGAGTTTTGGGAACAACCTAAGTGATAAGAGGCATGATAGATTTTAATTTTCAAGAACTTTTCTTGAAATTTTTATGGCAAGGAAAGGAAGTTGAATTAATGAGTATCACAAGGAAACCGAGAAATATAATTATCTCTAATGTCGTGAAAAATCTTCTAAAGAAAGAACAACAGGGCATAGTTGCACAATCATGTTCACTAGAATTTCAAACATCGAAATCGTCTATTTCTCTAGATCTTCAAAAGGTCTTCGAAAATCATTCTAAGGTTCAATTAGTGGAATATCACATTGAGCATCAACAAAAAGTTTTCCAACTCTTAAAGGATAACCTCACTTTGGCATAGAACAGAATGAAACAACAAGCATATCAACATCACAACAAAAGAAGTTTTGATGTAGGTGACTGTGTATTTTTATGGCTACAACCATACAAACAAATGTCCCTCAAGCAAGCGAAGAAGAATAATAAATTATCACCAAATCATTATGGTCCTTACAAGGTGTTGAAAAAGATTGGTAATATGGCATACAAATTGGACCTTCCTACATCTTCCCAAGTGCACCCAGTTTTCCATGTTTCATGCTTAAAGAAGGTTATAGGTGACAAGTTCCCAACTCAAACAATATTTCCAGAACTTGATGAGGAAGGAAAAATCATATCGGAACCTGAAGAATTCATAGAAACAAGAAATCTACATCGACGAAATCAATCAATTTTAGAGTATCTCATCAGGTGGAAGGACTTACGCGCTGAAGATTCCACATGGGAGGTTATACAAAAACATCTAGAACTACTCAAGCATTGAGGACAACACTTTTTAGAAGGAGAGGGACATGTTAGGTCCTTATAATACTAGTGTATTCCCTCATTGTTATCATCAATGTAGCCCCCTTATTGTTATTGTTGTTCCCATGTAGTCCCCATATTGTTATTGTTGTGCCCCATAAAAGCCCATCATTGTTATTGTTGCGCCCTTACATTATTATCTTTATGTCGAATCTGATTATATTGTGACCCCTTACACTCCTATATAAAGAAGGGGTTTTTCCATTTGAATCATCCCATAATTTTTCATTTGTGTAATGTACAGGAGGTTTTCCCCTCAAAGAGGATAATTTTGGAGTCGATGATCTATCTCTTCTTCTACTTTCTGAGCCGGTTGCATAACATATGTACACCATATATGAAAAGCCTATGATAAGACTCATAGAAAGTGTCATCTTTTTGCTCCTTGATCTTCTAATTTCCTATATTTTGTTCAATTCCCTCTTTATGATAGAGCATCTGCAATATAGTTTCTTTCCCTGTATATGTGACAATAGGAGATCCAATCAAAACCATGTTTTCCTTAAAGAAAAAACAAGAGAAAAAATGCAAGCAGGATATAAGCCACCCCGATAGCACCAAAATGAGGCCTAGATGCAAGCTACAAAAAAATAAAATAATAAATAAATAAAATAAAATAATAAATAAACAAATAAACTGAGACGCAACACCCAATGAGAAGCCCCATGGAACCTTGCAGTGAACTATGAAAATTCCCTCTATATAAAGAAAATATGGTGGCGAGAAAGTTGAAAGTGGTGAAAAATAATAGTTTTGACGACAATGGAACTAGAGAGAAGCCACAACAAGAATGATGAAGACCGTACGCAGTAAACAAAACCCACAGAAAAAAGCCCAGTCCATGAGGAAGCGAATGAACTGGCAGAAAAAGGCATGATAAAGAGTATTGAAACTCCACCCCTCAGCTCAACCCAAACTGGACTTGGAAACAATGCACTGACAACTATGAGCTAGGAATAGAACCTACAAAGGAAGAGAGCCATGATGGAAAATATAGAGAAGCACGAACCAGGGTCAAAGAAACTAGGTTTAGTTGCATGACCCTACTCTCTCGACCTCATAGATATATATACATATATACATATATACATATATATATATATATATATATATATATATATATAGCTATACATATATATATATATATATATATATATATATATGTATAGATATATATATATAGATATATATATATATATATATATATATATATATATATATATATATATATATATATATATATATATATATATATATATATATATATATATATATATATATAAGTTATAATTAAGGATTTTGTTAATATTAATATTATTTTTATTAAATATTCCCTTTGAATTAACTATTATGGTTTATTATAATTATAATGGCATTATTTATTTTTTATTACATTTTTGTTTTTATTTTCCTCTTAACATTCATTAACCTTTTGTTTATTTTTGAACTCTCTAGAATTTATCATCCTGCATTTCCCACCATTTATCTATTGAATTTCATCATATAAAAACTAATCATTTCACAAAATCCTAAACTCTGAAAGCCCAATGTTTGGAAATGGGGAGTTTGACAATAGCTAGATCTCATGCTCCACTTCTCTCTTAGGTGGTAACTCTTTAGGCTCTTGGAAAATATCTATGTATTCCTCTAACAAATCTTCTAGTTGTTTTTTTATGTTTCTTAGTATACCCCTCCCGGGATGCCTCATCTCTTACTAACTCTTCTACAGACTGATTTTCTCTTAAAAATATTAAAACATACTTCTTACTGGAACTCGCCAATTTCTTATCTTAGTTGGCATTTACCAGTGATATTTTCAACTTGCCCTTGTGCACATTGTTGGTAATTGATTTTCCATCCTTGATGAGCCAATACTGGTTGGACCTCCGCATGAATATTGCATCTTTAATATACATGTAGGGACTCCTAACACACGACTCCACATACATAAAAGGGAACCACATATATTTCTACTTCATTGATAAAATCAACACTGATGGCAAATCTAATTTTTCATTGTTTTGTTACCTTCAGCTCTACATCATTATTTTACCATCCAAGTGGACATGGGCTTGTATGATCACACACTTCGAATCGCAATTTCTTAACCAACTCTTTTGCAATAATATTTTCCTACGATCTCGAGTCAAACAAAGCATCAATGTTGATCTTCTTGACATGTATCTCTATATGGAAGAGTTTAGTCATTTCTTTCTCTTTGACGTACAAACAATATTCTCATCCACATCAGATCTTTTTTCAATTTGGTTGCTCAAATCATTGGCCATGGGATTATTCTTCTTATTATCTTTCTTTTTTTTCTTCAGATTAAGTTTTAGATGAAACTTCTAAAACTTCTCCTTTGCATGACTGTCAATGTTGTAGTGGTTGTATTGGCTGCTAGGATCTTTGTATTAGTTTGTTGTCACCGCTACCTTTTTATCTTTTCCCTATTTTTGCTTCTTCTTCCCCTCCTTAGAAGAATCTTGTTGCTCCTTCTACTTAAATCCACTTGATTATGGTATCTTCAAGCCTATGTTCTCCGAGTACTATGCCTATACACAAGCTTGTGCCTAATCCTTGTGGTTAACACTTTGTCCAACTTGATTTTTGTTGGGTTTTTTACCATATTTTTGTCTATAATGGTTGAGCATTTGGGGTTTCATGGGGTGCATTTTCATGGGGTTTTTTAGTGGGCCTACGTACCTTGTATTTGATAATTATATCGAGTAGATTCTTAGCTCAGGATTGAATACACACATTGTGTGTCTACAAAATGTAATTTTTATTTTCATTAATAGATATTACGGTTTTTTCTCTGGAAAATAAATAAATAATCTAATTATATTAATATGAAATGAGATAATATATATAGATAGATAGATAGATAGACAATAACCAAAATGAAATAACCGAATTAAATAAAAAGGAATCTCACAATGTATAAAAATAATAATCCATTTAAAAATATATTTTAATAATAGTAATTAATGTTCCACAAAATATATATATATATAATAATGGTTCATTCATATATATAGATATATAATTCAGTTTAATTATCTAAAAAAGAGGTCAATTATAACTTGAAATTAATACAAAAAAATGTAGTGTTGTAAATTATAACATAGCTTAACCAAAAATAGATATATGTATATATATTGGTTAAAAAAATATAAATCTTAATTTAATGTTACCTATAGATTAAAATTAATGTAAGGATTTAAAAATAGATATGTATATATAGGTTAGTAAAATATAAATTTTAATATAAATGATAACTATATATTAAAATAAATATAAAGACTGAAAAAGGAAAGGAGGAAATGGTAAGAATTAGGAAATGTATCAGAAGGAAGCAGAATTGGAAGCAAGGGTGGCAACTAATTTTTTCTTATTTTCTATTTATCATCTTTGTTCAGATTACTAGAACAAATTTTCAATTTCAATAGCTTTTCTTAACTTACTATGATGATAGTGCCAAATTTTTGAAATAATTATGAAGTTTTCAATACATTTGTGGTATTTAGTTTTCTGAATGTGCTTAGATAGAGTTGAGGAGCAGACCCGATGATGTTTAATGTTCACTATACACTCTTGAATCCTTACCTTAATTGATCGACATGTTTCACCAAAATATGGAGCACCACATGAGCATGGGATTAAGTAAAATCCTTTCATACTTGATAGGTCAACAGGATCTTTGATTGACTTTAGGATACTATGGATTCTACTTAAAAAAATGAAGGTAGCATACACTTGATTATTTCATAAAATTCAGGTGATCCTATCAGTGGTTCCCTAGATAAAGGCAAGTTGAACATTGGGAAAAGGATCACTCTGGTCTCATGTGGTGTTGCATATGTTGGTGAAATAGGTCAATCAATTAAGATAAGGATTCATGATCATATAACGGACATTAAACATCATCAGGCCCACTCCTTAGCTCTAACTGAGCATGCTGAGAAAACCAAACACCACATATGTATTGAAAACTTCGAGATTCTTGCCAAAATTGGGGACTATCAACATAGGAAGTTAAGAGAAGCTATTTAAATTTAAAAGTATTTAGGTAATATGAACAGGGATGATGGATGAAAAATAAGCAAGCACTGGGTGCCCACCCTTGCTTCCAATTTTTCTTCCTCCTAATGTTTCTCCTAATCCCTGTCGTTTACCCCTTTTTTTAAAGTCCTTATATTAATTTTAATCTATAATTGACATTTATATTTTATTAACCAATATATATACATATCTATTTTTGGTTTAGCTATGTTATAATTTACAACATTTCATGTTTTATATTAAGTTGAAGTTATAATTGACCTCTTTTTAATATAATTAAATTGAATTATATTTTGATATGTGTGTAGTTCAGTTTCAATTAGGCCATCGTATTAACCTTAATAATATGTGTGTGTGTATGTGTGTTATTAGTATTTTGATGGAACATTAATTAATACTTTATAAATATGTATATATATTGGGGAGGCTGGAGAGGGAGGGGTTATCCTTCGCTTTGATGAAGAAGAAGTGTTACAATATGCTCTGGGGGCTAGGATCACTAACTAACAACTAGGAAGAATATCTAACATTATGGCTAGAAAGGGGAATTTGACATTTCTCCATATATCTAAAAGTAGAAAGGGGAATTTGGCATCTCTCCATCTATGGGGATTCAATGATTTTAATTCAACTAGTGGTCAGCCTAAAATCAAACCTCGAGAATATCCAAGCTCCCATCCTTCATAGGTTAAGTCTTCAAATAGAAAATTTTGATAGTGTGGAATTCTATCATGTAAGTAGAAATATCAATTCATTAGCAGATTCATTTCCAGATAAAGGTGTTATTTTGGAACAAGGAATGATAGCATTGGATGGTAACTCTTTCTATAAGCCTTTGCCATGACTTACATCCATTTGTTTTTGAATATATATGTCACATTTGGATTCATTATTTGAATTAAAGATGGGGACGTCTGCAGGTCTGTTGTCAAACTGGTCCAAGGGAATTCGTTAAATAAATTGTCGGAGAACCCACAGTAATAACCATATTTTGTCAACATTTCAAATCCCAACATGGATCCATCATCAGGACTATTCTCGAATGTTGATAGTAGAAGAGCTAAATGAGAGTTTTAAGTAGTTATGAGGTGAGTTGTTTTGATTTAAGGAAGAGATGAAGGTCGGTTGCTTAATAATTATTATTATCCATATTTTAAGGTTTTTTATTAAATTAAGTTTTTATTTTAATTCCTATAATTTTTATTTTATGATGATTTTAATTTAAAAGTTAATTCATTAATTGGAGAATATTAAAATAATAATTATTACAAACTATCTATTATTAAATCTAATTATCAAGAGATTAATTATATGATTAATAGAACTATTCTAAATCTTGATCTAAATATAAATAATTCTTAGTATAAATTAATAATAATACTCATAATTAATTAATAATAATAATTAATAGTGATAATTTCTAATGATAATTAATAGCAATAATTTATAATATTAATTAATACTAATAATTTATAATAATAATAATAATTAATTAGTAATAAATATTATAAATATTCACTACTAATTTTTATTAATAGTTTTAATAGATATTATAGTTTTTTAGTTATTTATAAATAATAAATGTTATAATAACTATTATTATTATAAATAATTATTATAATCAATTAATTAATTATAATGAATATGAATGTGATTTTTGACTAATAATTTAGAGGTGAATTAATTAAATGGATTTATTCTTAATTTTTAATCTAAATATAAATGATTCTTAATATGAATTAATAATAATACTAACAATTAATAGTCATAATTAATAATTAGTAGTAAATATTATAAATATTCACTACTAATTCTTACTAATAGTTTAATTGATTAATAATTATTATAATTAAATATTAATTATTATTATCCTGAGATTGATTATTAAGAGTAACAATAATAGTAATAAAAGTAATAAAACTAATTTTTTTGCTAATTTTAACCTAAGATGGATAGGGAAGGGAGATAGCTACCTACTGAGTGTTACACCTAGGATGTATTGGTGGTCTTAATTTCTCTGATTAAGGGAAACCAACTACCGCTGATCTCGATACCATTGTCCCTGTTGAGATTATGTGGATGTTTCATAATCTCAAGAGCCTCTCTAATCTTTCGCCTATGATGATGTTCTTCTCTAGCGACAATTGAGGCGTTTTCCAAACAGAGATGGTGCTTAGTTTTAGAGGAATGCTCTGCCAGGGCCAAAGTATGAGACCTATCATTCCTAATATCAGCTACATGTTCCTTCAGTCTTGTTTGCAAGGAGCGACCTGTTTCACCAATGTAACTTTTTCCACATGAACAATCTATTTTATAAACTCCTTTAAGTTGATGTCTATCAATATTATCTTTGACAGACCTCATACCTTGTCTAATTGTTCCAGGTGCTGAGAACTGAGTGATTATGTCTTTCTTTCTCAGGATTTTTGCAATCTTATCTGTCACCCCTTGAATATAAGGTAGAAATACCCTCCCACACTAAGGTTGGTCTTGAGCTTTTGGCTCCTGAGATAACACCCTTCTTTCAGCCCTTTCTATGGCTATTCTAATTTCTTTTTCTTTGTAGCCTATACCTTTAAATACTGAGACTAAGTGCTTCTTCTCCTCATCCAAATGCTCAGAATTAGAAATTCTAAGAGCTCTGATAGCCAGAGTGTTCAGAACACCAAACTTCTGGGATTGGTGATGGTGGGAATCGGCATGGAGGTAGCTCTCTGTGTGGGTTGACTTCGTAAAAACCTTATGCCCTAAAGAACCATCCTCCTTCCTAATGATAAGAACATCTAAAAATGGCATGCTAATGTTTTCCTCCATCTCCATGGAAAATTTTATTTTTGGGGAGATAGAGTTAAGGTGAAAATTAGTACCTACCCCACCAAGTACTATAACATTCACCTCATAGTCAAAGTGCATTGACTTTGCAGTATTTTGTTGTGTTTTTGCAATTTAACCAATTTTTTAGGAAAATGCTAAATATTTCTATTTTCCATAAATTCAAAAATAATTTTCTGGAAATCTTATTTCTAATTTTCAATTTTTTGAGTGACATATAATGAGACATAATTCCCCTGGTGTAGGACATTTTATTTTCAATATTTTTCAATGCATGACAAATAATTAAAAGAAAAAAAAGAAAACCACTAATTTTTAGAGTGACCTTTCCGTCGGTGAGTGCTATGACACTGACACTACTAATGAGAAGATCCAAAAATCCCATTATTCATAAGATAAGTCTTCAAATAACAAAAATTGATAGTGTTGAATTCTATCCTGTAAGGAGAAATATCAATTCATTGCCAAATAAAGGTGTTGTTTTGGAACAAGGAATAACAACATTAGATGGCAACACTTTCTATAAGCCTTTTCGATGATTTAAATTCATTTATTTCTGAATATATATATGCCACATTTTGATTCATTATCTGAATTAAAGGAGGGGACGTCTGTAGTTCTGTTGTCAGACTAATCCAAAGGAATTTGTTAAATAAATTGTCATTTTCCTGGTTTTGGTAGCCCTTGCCTTATGAGTTGGCATGGATTCATGTACGAAATTGGAACTCCCACGCATATCCAAACCTATTAGGGGGAAAATGGAGGATGCTTTCCTTCACTATTAGAATTGATTTGAAGTTTAATATTAGCACCTTCTCACTGGACTCCCAAGAAGCACGGTAGAGAAAGCGATCATTAATGGGTAAAAAGTTAAAATACTTGTTCAAAATCATGGTTCAAATTTCCATGTTCGATGATTTAAAAGAAATTATTGAGGTATTCATGGCGCAGAGACGATTGCTGGCCTGAAAACACAGAGAATTCTGGCTATAAAAAGAAGGATTGCACTCATAAGCTCAAAAATCTTTGTTTAATATCTATTCTGATTGCAAGAATTCATAGGGAGAGTTGCATATGCAATAATGGAGAATTATTGTAGCTCAGAGTAGTAGGAGAATAATTATTATCTATCTCACTTGTCAGCTTCATTGGAATTCATAACTAACATGATATCCAGGTAAGGTGATATGATTTTAACACAATTGACAACTCATGATGAGTTGGTAAATCAGAAGCTAGACTTGTTGGAGGCTAAACTTGTGTGGCTACAGGTGGAAACTGATTGTTGAACGTAAAGGTTGGCAACATGGTTATTCCTTCTGAATATAAAGAATTTGGGGAAAGAAGTGCAGAAGATGAAGATTTTGGTATGTAGCAGGAGATGACTCTGGAATCTCAGGCATTGAAATCCTCTTTGTCAAGTTCAAATAACCTTGAAAATCAAGTCACCTCTACTCAAGGGGCAGTTTCTGCAAAATAGTTTTATTTTATAATGGTTAAGTGATGTTTTGTAAGTTCATAGTTATTGTAGGTGTGTTTTGGAAGATATATATGGATAATACTCTTAGAATATAGGCATGTAATAGAAGAAGTGTTAGAAGTAGTATATTTTGGAGAATTTTGAATCTTAAGGAGGAAAATAAGGTCTCTGATGTAAAAGATTTTGGATTTCAAACTAGGTAGCACTAATACAAAGCTTACAACTGTTTCTTTAAAAAAATGATATATATATATATATATATATATATATATATATATGTTAGATTTTAGACTTCTGTGGGAGTTTTTTTATTCATGATCCGGATTAACCACAGTTCTTAGTTCATTCTGCCAACGTTTCAAACCCCAAAGGGGGTCCATCATCAGGACAAAATAGAAAGAATAGGAATGAGAGATTATTGAGAGAGAAGAGAATGCGACCTGGAAATAAATACAAGAACCCTAAATTCATAGATAAAGGCCGACATATGATTTAAATTAGTTAATATAAATTAATAATATATATATATATATATATATATATATATATATATTGACCATTATTAGTCCCTACCTCAGAAGGTACTATAGAATTCGCCTCGCGGTCAAAAGGCATTGACTTTGCAGTATTTTTTTGTGTGTTTGCAATTTTAACCAAAGTTTTAGGAAAATTCTAAATATTTGTATTTTCCGTAAATTCAAAAATAATTTTCTAACTTTCTGGAAATCTTATTTCTAATTTGAAATTGGCTGAGCAGGATCTAATCAGACATAATTCCCTTGGTGGAGGACATTTTATTTTCGATATTTGTCAGTGGCAAAAAAATAATTGAAAAAAATCCACTAATTTTCTGAGTGCTCATTCCACCAATGAGTGCTTTGACACTAAGACTACTATGCCTGACACTGCTACTGCTCTACCCAATTTTGTAGGTCCCTTTTGGTAGGTGGGGTGAGGTGGGTGGGGAGGGTTGGGGGACATTGACCTGATTGGGAAAATTGGTTTTGTTGTGCTAATTTCCTTTTTAAAACATGTTAAATATGCTTAAGGATTCATGATACTATTTGCAAGTTTAAAACATGAGCTTTGAATATTCTTATGTGGAAATTAACATTAACAAATGACAGAACATCGACATATAGTAGACATAAACATCACCATAAATAGTATCACAGCAGCACATGATGGAGTTCACGTCTCTTGGGCTATGTCTTGTTGGTCCAGCTTCCAATGGCTTGGTCCTCTCCATTATGCTCAAAAGTGTGAATACATCAGTTTACAATGCTCATAAAGCTCTGAAACATGTTCCAGAAGAATTTATGCCCTTGAATTGGTAAAAAACTGAAGAAGTTATGGCCTTTCCCAATATTCTACTAATTGTAGTGCAAATTCCCCAAAATCTGGCACCATCCTACAAATTTTCCCCAAAATGTGCTAACAGAGCAACAATTTCACTGAAATTCGAGCAAAATTGTCGAACACTTTAAATGTTTGCTAACGCGTTAAATAAAAAAAAATTGGGCACATGGGGGCCACGTGCCTGGGGCTAAGGCCAATGGCCCATCCCCATCGATTAGGCCCCACTCCGCTTGTTGGTGGTTATATGGGAGTGGCGCGACCAAGGGGTGGCCCCCCACAGCTGGCTCTCTCCCCAGATTGGTGCGCTATTTGAATTTAAATATATGCAGCTGACTATATTTATTAAGATCTATTGTTATGGATCATTGGCAGAAGGCTTTGGACTGTGTTGTGAGGTCGCGGGTTCAATCCCTACTACTATTGCCTGGACTTCGACCCAAAATTTTGGTGGCCCCTGAGCTACCACGTGGCGGCCTCTGGCTGGGCCACATGTTTGCCTGTGGTTGGCCACTAGTCCAACCAATCAATAACACTGATTCCTAACCATTGAGAATGTGCAACTTGGCTCAATACCATTCGCCAAGCCCGTTGACCAGTCAACCTATGACATAGACCTACCCAATCAGCACGTCAAAAGTACAGACTGCTAACTTGGCTGTCAATTTTTTTTACAAAAATTCACCTGTTTTGGAAATTGAACAAAACATGATTCTGGGAGCATAAAGTCTCTGTTTTGCGTGAAACGAGTTGTGCCAAATTTAGGATGAGGAGAACTACGCGGTCATCCAAGTTCCACACTTATATGACAACTTTGAACGTTGAGCTATTTTTTAGCACCTGATCATTCCTCCCCACTGGAAGCCTTTTGGACCCCAAAAGATCACTTTCAATTGTCCAACAAGTGAGGGTACAATTCCTTAACCTTTCCATTTTTAATCCATTCATCACTAACTTGGAACTTGTGATATGCCCGATGCTTGTCATGCCTTGCTTTATACTTTCCTTTTCTCTTTTCAAGTTGATCTTTCACTATTTGATGTACCATTTGGAGTCACTCAATGAATTCCTTTGCTTTTTCCATGTTACCATCAATAGAAACATCCTTTTTACCAAGATGATAAAACACATTATGATGCAAATGGTAAAAAAATTCCTCTACTTGATTCCCTTTACTCAAGCTTGAATGTACATCTTGAAAGTATGTATTTTACTAATCATAACTTCCATGTAAAACAAAATGATGCTTCAGGAAAGTAGTTACACAAACAATAGGCCTAGAAATCATATCAACAAACTTGTCGTGTATACCTTGAACAAGTGGAATAGTAGAAGAAAACCCATCAAATGAAAGTGCCTTTGTCGTTGTAACTTAATTACCGCACCAATGAAAATTTCTGAATGAAATAAAATGGGCTTACCATGTTGCATGAGTACTGAGCCCATGGAATAGTCGCATACATCAACTTGTAATTCAAATGACTTTTTCAAGTATAGAAGAGCAAGTATAAAGGCTGAACTAATCTTTTTTTTCAAAGCATCAAATGCCTCTTGTTGTTTTCCTTCCCATAGGAAGACCTTTTGCACAACTGCCAAAGAATAAAAATGAGCTACAATAGAAGAAAAATTAACAATTTTTTTCCTTCAACATTGGGCTGCTCCCAAAAAACCTCTTATCCAAATGACTATCTTAAACATTGACCAACCCATAATGGCACAATATTGGAGAGGTCTAACTTCAACTCACCTTCTCCAATATTATGGCCCAAGTACGTGAAAGAAGTTTTACCCAACTCATACTTTGACACCTTCAATAACAAATATCCTTGACATACGACATCAAGTATTTTTTTCTCACACATGACATGTTCATAATGAAATTTTCTGAAAAATGAAAATGTCATCCAAGTAGACTATCATGTCTAAAAGTTGCTTCAATACATATTTCTTCATATGCATGAAAGTAGAAGGAGCCTGACAAAGACCAAAAATCATAATAAGCCATTCAAACAAACCTTTATTGGGTTTGAATGTTGTCTTCCATATGTCTCCTTCAAAAACTCTACTTTGATGATAGTCACTCCTTGAGTCCCATTTAATGAAATTATTTCCATTCTTCTTGGGTGCCAAAACAATAGGTGTACCACATGGTGAAGGAGATGGTCGGATGATCCTTTTTTTCAACAACCCTTGGATTTTATTTGTTATTTCTTCATTTTCCCTTCTTGATATCCAATGCATGTCAATCTTAGGAAGAAGACACTTTTGCTACAATGGTATTTCATATTGGATTCTCCTCTTGGGATGAAATCCCTTTGATTTCTAAAACGCTTCATCATCATGGTTAACTACATCAACCAAAGCAGTTTTCAATTTTGAATTACAACCATCAAACGCTTCATAATCAACATTAACATTGGGTTTGATTATAAGAAGCCCTAAATTCTTGCTTGAATTCAATAGTCTTTTCATTTTCCCTGCATTAACTAATGAAAGATTTAGTTTCTTACACTGAGCTCTCACAAAGTAATCCGCTCCATATTTGAACAAGTGGTACTTCTTTCCGTGATGATAGAATATTGCTTTTCTATCATAGAGGTAAGGACTACCCAAAACAATTCCTAAAATATCAAGTGGTACAACATCTAATTAAAATTCATCAATGAAGTTTGTTGTGATTTCAATCCGAAGAATGCATTTTCTTATAACCTATAAGTTTGTGTCCTTGCGTATACAACCAAATGGATATGGCTTGGGATGTAAAATGGTTTCAAGATTAAGTTTCTTCACTAAATCATTAGATATCAAGTTGGTTTGAGACCCACTATCAAATAGTGTGTCGGTTTTTGTATGTGTGAGATTACCCTCACATGAAATAATTCAATCCTTGTTTTGTTCATTTGGAGTGCTAGTGTGAAAATTTGATATACTAGTGCTAGCAATGATTTCTATTCCTTTTATTCCCATGGTTGTAATTTTAGTGTCATCACCCTAATCAGATCTCAAATCCTCTTGAATGATGATAGTTGTCTTTCTTTTCCTTTGTTGTTGAATTTCTTAGGCCTCATCTCAAGGATGAAGCTTCTAACAATTAGCTTCATCATGACCCTCTCTGGAACAATGTTTACATATTGTTTTCTCTCATTCCTTTTTAATGGTTGCATTTTTCTTTCCTTTTAAACCCTTTTCTTTTTCTTTACCCTTAAATGGACTTTTACTACCCTCTTCTGGAGTATTTTCCCCTCTTGCCTCAAGATGAGTGGCTTGCACACACACCTCATCTAGATTATTGGGATTAAACATAAGGATAGTATGCCTAAGGTAACTGTGTAATCCCCCTATGTATTTCAGCAACGTGTCTTATGATTGCAAATATACACCTAACATTAGAGACCTTTTTCTGAATTCTTGGGTGTAATATTGCACATTTTGACCTTTAAGTTGTCTAAAGTTCTACTAATTCATGATGGCTTTCTACATATAAGTTAGAGGGTAGAATTGTCTTTTTATTGCAGCAATGAAATCAGACCAAGAAATTGAGATTTTACTGTGTTTTTTTTATCTCTTATTGTGTCCTTGATTCCCACCATACTAGTGTTGCACCCTTCAACCTCAAGGAAGCTAATTGAAGCTTTATTTCATCTTATTGAAGGTTTTGAATTTTGCAATAGACCTCCAACTGACAAACCCAATTGTCAAGCTTCTCTACATTCACTTCACCATTATTCATGTGCAGTTCAAATTCAACATCAAGTTTTAACAAGGGTGATTTACCAGTTCCTTTTGAGGTATGTTAATGAGTATGAGTAAGGGTTGTGTTAGTGGAAGAGGGTGAAGATGCCTGTGAAGACGAAGATGAAGAAGATGGTGGAGATGGTTGATGTTTACCTCCATTTCCATTACCTTCTCCTCCTGAAGAAACTTCTCCTTTGGGAGGTTTGAATATTTCACCTTGCAATCTAGTATTCCTCTCTTCATAGAGGACCTTCACCATCTATGTCATATCAAAGAAAGCCTTCCTGAATACCTTCTCATCCTCTATCATGTTTGTATGTTCTCCTTCATGAGACATGCTCATTGGAGTCTCAACTGCAACTTGAGGAAGAACTAGTGATGGAGATTGTGGCAACCAGCGTCCCTTCTTCTCTCGTGAGTTTCAACCTTGTAAGCATGACATTCACTTGCAACTAGTTAAATCCTTCTTTCACAAATAAAACCAAGAGCTCTGATACCAAAACTTGATCTGATTGGAAAAATTAGTTTTTTTGTCCTAAATTCCTTTTCATAATATGTTAAATATGCTTAAGGATTCATGAGATTATTTTCAAGTTTAAAAAATGATTTTTGAGTATTTTTATGTAAATATTATGTGAAAATTAACATAAACAAGTGACTGAATAACAAAATATAACAGACATAAACATCACCATAAACAGTATCACAACATCACATGATGAAGGAGTTCACCCTTCCTGGGCTAAGCCTCCTTGGTCCAGGTTCCAATGGCTTAATCCTCTATATTATGCTCAAAAGTGTGAATACATCAGTTTACAATACTCAGAAAGCTCTTAAACATGTTCCAATGGCTCCAGAATGCCCAAAAATCCCTGTGTCATCTCTTTCTGGTCCTCATTTGGTCCAAAACTGAAGAATTTATGGCATTTCCCAATCTTCTTCTAATTGCACTGCAAATTCCCTCGAAATCCAGCACCATCCTACAAATTTGCCCCAAAAATGCACTAACAAAGTGACAATTTTGTTGAAATTTGGGTGAAATTGTCGGACACTTTAAATGTCCGCTAATGCCTTAAACCCAAAAATTTTGGGCACATGGGGACCACGTCACCGTGGCTAAGGCCAATGGCCCGCCCCTACCAGTCAGGCCCCTGCTCTACTTACTGGTTGTTATATGGGAGTCACGCGACCAGGAGCTAGCCCCCCCATGACTGGTCCTCTCCCCGGATTGGCGTGTTGCTTGAATTTAAATATATGCGGCCGACTATAGTTATTAAGAACTATTGTTATGGTTCGTTGGTGGAAGGATTTGGACTATGTTTTCAGGTTGCAGGTTCAACCCCCACTACTACTACCCGGACTTCGATCCATAATTTTGGTGGCCCCTGGGCTGCCACGTGACGGCCTTCGCCTAGGCCACGTGTCAGCTCGTTGTTGGCCACCAATCTAGCCAATCAAAAACGTTGATTCCTAACCAATGAGAATGTACCACTTGGCACAATACAGTTTGTCAAGCCTGTTGACTAGCCAAACTTCCACATTGACCTACCCAATTAGTGCCCCGTCAGCAATATGAATTGTTGACTGAGCTTTCAATACTTTTTACAAAAAATCGCTTGTTTGGGAAAGTTAACAGAACATGATTCTGGGAGCATACGATGTCTATTTTGTGCGAAACAAGTTGCACTAGATTCAGGATGACAAGAAATATGCAGTTGTCCATGTTCCACACCGATGTGACAACTTTGAATTTTGAGCCATTTTTTGAGCACCTGATCAAGCATAGGCGTTGATATATTGTGCAGAGTGCAAAGGTGCAGAAGAGTCACCACTCTTCGAGTGCCTTCGCATATCTACACTTCACACAATGTATTAATGTTTTATTTAAAATGTATTGTGTTCTTAGGAGCTGAAATCATCTCCATTGTATCATTTTGATCAAGGTTTAATTGTAATATTTTGGATCCATTGTTGGGATTTTTACATTTCTTATTGGTGTATATTTTCTATAAATAATATCGCAATTGTAGAGAAAAGGCAAGCCAATTTCAATTTAATGAAAATATTTTATTTCATTACGTATGTTTTATGCATATAAGTTTTTTTTTTTTTTTTTATATATCTGATAAGCTTAGGTTTCTACTGGTATATAAACAACATGAACTATATAATTGTTAGCACTGTGAAAACTGGGTTGGCTTTGTAATATAAAATAGTTGTTAGTTGTAGCTTTCCAGCACACAAGAACGAGTTCCTAATAGGCATTGACTGTCTGAACTAATATTCAACGAATATCATGTGTCATGGGTGTGGTGGTATTAGGTTAATCATATAATCTGAAATGTGAATAGATTGTTTACAACTTTTTATCTTTTTGAGCCACCATGAATTCTTTTCCTTTTACTTTATACGACATGTGTAGATAACATTTACTAATATTTTAATAATCATTTTTTATAATAAATAACTCTGCACAATAACAAAGCGTCCACACATTAACATTAAATTTGAATATGTGGAGTGCAGAGAGCTTTCATTGTGCAGAGTTTTCTCTTCACTCTACACTATGACAAAGCTTTTGCACAATAAATACTTCTCTGCATTGACTTTCACAACATTTACTAATTTTTTCTTTCAAAATTATCCATTGATGCGGCTGGGATTATATAAAAAAAAAGGGCTCTACACTTCCAACTCCAAAGTAAAGTGAATTGAATTTGGGAACAATTGAATGAACTGAATCCTGAGAATGTTTCATGCCATCTCCCTTGTTTCCATGCATCACCATCCTCTGTCCTTTCTCTAATCCCTTTTCATCTGAGATAACCCAAAAAGGACTTAACCTCACTTTTCCACTTCCCAAATCCATTTTTTAGTGTAGATGTCTCTTGGAATATGGGTAACGGGTGAGATATTGAATTGAATAGGGACAGAACAAAATATACACACACTATGAGATCTGCCAAAATACAAATAATACAATCATTGTTGGTTAAATATGGGAACAATTGTGTAGACTTCAGTAACAAAAAACCAATATACCTTACAAATCTGTATGAATTTAACCGACTGAGATCCAAGAACCTATGACTTTTAAAGCTTAAATTATTATTTCCATTTCCTACTCTCACCATCTATAATTTCATATTCAATCCTTTAGAATTCAACGACGAGAGTTTTTCAGTTGCTATTAAAAAACATAAATTCGTCACCATCTCTACGACCTTCATAAAATTTGAACATTGACAAAACTAACAGGAGAAATTTTAAAATTTGTCTACACACCACAATCATTGAAATGTTAGAAAATGTTGAATCGGAAATAACGATGTTTAGACTCGAAAGTTTTGAATTCCAAGGAAAAATTTTAAAGTAGTTGATCCGGATTTAAACGGGAATGCACAAATCACAGATATAACCATAAATACAAAGATGCAATAGAAATAACATTTCATTTCATTAATATCAAATACTAAAATATGCTTACAAATAGAATGGAAATAACACTAGCTCGCGTGATGGCAGCTTATCTCTAAGAAGACATGTGGCAACTACATGCCTCTCAACTGTGTTACAATGAGTCTTGAAGGCCTATTTATTGTTAAGATACAATGGAAAACCCCAAACATCCAAAAACCTAACCCTAGGAGATGAACCACCAAACTATGGGCCCCGTTTGGGTAAATTTGTAAATCAACTACCCAGGGTCGTAACTTTGGCATACTGTCTCCGTTTGACGCGCACAATACCTCGTTGGAAAGATCTATCTGAGGACTACAACTTTTACAAGACCAAAATCAATGAATAACCACTGTTCATCCTATTTTTCCCAAAAAAACGTCGTTTAGGGCCTCAAAACGACTCTGGAAGTTCAGGACCTGAAAAACTATCAAAAATAGTAAATTTTGCTACAAATAAGGAAACTGAAAAATGAAAGAAACAGTTGTGGAGGTCCAAGTGGGATAGGCAGGTGGCCACCAACATCCACCTAGATCATTCCTCCCCCCTTATGAAGCAATGGTCCCCATTGCTTTGAGTGCCTCCATGAGATGGGGAAACTTCTGCTGAAATTTGTCCCTAGTGAGCTGTTCTGCAATCTCTTATGTGTCCAGTAATGGCGGGAAACATGGTCGAGGGCGGTCCACATTAAACACTCAGTGCAAGCCAAGGAATGGGTAAATGTTGTGCTCCAAATCATTGTTTCCTACAACCTTTTTAATGGTGTAAAGACCATATCGGAGTGGTCTAAGCTTCCTATGAGCTCTTGTAAGGTGTTCTTTCTACAGATGCAACTAGACTTTGTCACCCACCTAAAACTTGCATAGCACCCGATGTTGATCATGTCGATGCTTGTACTTGGAATTTTCGAGAATGGAGTGGCGAGATATCAGCCCGTTGGGTAGAGGTACTCTAGGAGCCAGATCGAATGAATGCTTGACCTGATAATGCAACAGTACCCCTATGGGTGAGGAGAAGATGTTCCTGCCTTCTTTCATGATCGTATCCACCTACTTCTGCTAGGTGGAGGAACCCTTCCAAGGGGCCATGGATGTGGCTACGATCTTCCCCTTACTTCAAGAGTGAACTAGAAAGAAAATGAATTTCCTATTCTGGGAGACAATCTTACTGCATTTCTTAGAGAGATCATAGAAGTGGTAGTATGTGGGGCTACCTTTAGTATCCTGTATAATGAATTACCCAAAGAAATAATAACAACATGAGGCCTTGACTCATACACAACATGTCGCTTCCACAAGTATGGTTGGCCTAATAATACATCATAAACACCAAGAGGTGCAACATCACAAAATACCTCGTCGGTGAAGGGCTTGATGTTATAGCGAAGGTGAAACTGCTGGCAGACTTGGAGATCTTGTCCTTGGTGAAGCCACCCGATGTTGTATGGTTGTGGGTGTGGTACGGTCAGTAGGACCAGAAACTTCATGACCTCTGCTAAAATGAGGTTCTTTTAGCTGCCACTGTCAATAATGAATTGCAACGGTGAACCCTTCACCCACATTTATGAGTGGAAAAGACGCTCCCCCTCATCTGGATCTTCGGGGTCATTCTTCTAGATCTTGGTAGTGGCAATAATGGCGCTAGGCTCCGCATCAATAATATTATTTCCTTTGTCATTCCTCTTTTCGGGTTCTGACACAGGGTCGGAACATGCATGTGATTTTGAAGCCTTCAACTCGGCCACCAATGATTGTTTGCTTGGATAGTCACTTGCATTTTGAGTCGGGCTCTTATGGAACTCACACCACTTTCCTGTGTCATTCTTTGACTTTGTGGTGTTGTTCTTTTCTTACATCTTCAACGGGTTGTCTTGGGTCACAACGTCTTGGCCTTGTCCTTGGTTTTTTGGTTTGGGGAAGCCTTTCCCTTGCTTCAGATTCACGAAACCAAAGCCTCACTTCTTCTGTTTAAACTTCTGCTTGATCTTGACAGTGTATCGATACGCCATGCTAAGAGAGGAGATGTCTAGGAACTCCATCTCATCTTGGATGTACCTGTGTAGGCAGTCGTGATATATGAGTACCAAATGCTACTCAAAATCCTTGATACCCAACTTTGTGCGAAGGGTATGAAAAATGTTGGTAAACTCTGGCACATCTTGGTCCCTTCCTAGATGCAGCATAGTCCACTTTATGTATTTATCTTTATAGCTCCCGACAGGGTAGTACTGCTCCTTAATGATGTCCCGAAATGAACTCCAAGCGGGTGCGGCTAAAAATAATGAGGCCATACTTTCATCCTTCTGATCACTATAGGTTTCCCACCAGTCCTTAACATGGGGGGTCGCTTTGAGAAGTGAAAAAGTAATATTTTCCCAGCAGGAAAGATCATGAACAGAAAAACCATTTATCTATGACATATGCATCTATTTGACCCTCGAATATGGGGATTTCAATGATAACTTTCACCTTAAAGGGTGTGGCATTTCCAGAGTAGCTTCTGGAAGTAGTTGTGTCGCCCGTGGGTAGTCTTTGAAGGATCTGGGCAAAGTTGTTCATCATCGCGTTCCTTTTTCGCTTGAGGGCTTCTTCGAGCAAGATTTTGATAAGATCTCCTGCCCCCTTGTCTTTCTTTTCTTCCACCATGGGAGGCCGTTAGGATTTGTGAGGCTAATCTTACAAAGGTTCAACCAGATCGAGCCCTAACTCCTTATATCCTAACCTTGTTTGGGACATGCAAAGAAAAACAGAGAAAGAGAAGACGCTCTAATACCATTGATCTAAATTTAGACAAGAACACAAAAAATTACACATATAACCATAAATACAAAGATGCAGTAGAAATAACGCTTCATTTCATTAATATCAAATACTGAAATATGCTTACAAATAGAATGGAAATAAGACTAGCTCGAGCAATGGAAGCTTATCTCTGAGAAGAGATGTGGTGTCTACATGCCTCTAAATTGTGTTACAATGAGGCTCGAAGCCCTATTTATTGTTGTGAAAAAATGGGAAACCATAAACATCCAAAAACCTAACCCTGGGAGATGAAGCGCCAAACTATGGGCCCAATTTGGGTAATTTCATACATCAACTACCTGGGGTCAGAACTTTGCCATACGATCTCCGTTTGACGTGCACAATACATCATTAGAAATATCTATCTAAGGACTACAATTTTGCATGACCAACATTAGTCCACTTCTCGTATTGGTCCTAGTTTTCCCAAAAAAATATGGTTTAGGGCCTCAAAACGACTCCGAAGGTTCAGGACTCGAAAAACTGCCAAAAATAGTAAATTGTGCTACAAATAAGGAACCTAAAAAATTAATAGAAATAGTTGTGGGGGTCCAAGTGCGATAGGTGGGTGGCCACGAACATCCACCTAGATCAGTAGCCTATATTACACTAGTTAAAATATCCTTTTGATTGAGAAACTCTGACCTGAAATAAAAGTTGAGAATATGCATACACCAAAGAACAACTAAATAACATTATCATAAAACACATCGTAATTAACAATTGGAGAAGGTGTGGCCATAAAATTTTCTCGGCCCTATAGAATCTTAAGTTGCACATAGGCATTACTCCTCTATGTGTCACATTTCAGTGGAGTCAAAGACTCTTCGACGGAGAGCCAGTGCTTGTGATCAGAGAATATGTGTAACACCAGGGGAAAACAAGTATGTGATCATGTTTTCTTTGTCATTTTGATCATATTTATGATCTGCTTGAGCTCAAAAAAAATTCTAATAACCCAAGTAAATAAAATTCACTCACTCTCTACACTCAAAACGAAGCACCACACTCCCGCACATGTTCTGAGAAAAATTATAGTGTGCAAAGTATTTAATACGAAAGACATTGATTGTGCATGAGTGCAGAGAAAACACATTTCTCCACACTCCCACAAAATCAACTTCTTCTGCACTAAAGACTTCAAACTCTAGATTTTTTCTCGAAACACGTGCAGGAGTGCAAAGCTTTGTTTGAGTGCAGAATTTACCCTAACTAATGGCTACCTTGATTATCAAATATCACAAAGAATTATTTACTTGATTACATATTGAAATGTTGAGGCTTCGTTGCATCATCTTTATTTGTTGAATATAACTTTAAATATTTAAACATAATGAAAATCTCATTATGACTAACATCTAACTTAACCACCAAGAAGAATACATTGCCATATTGTGTAAAACAACCATATTGACTATTAACAAAAATAAAGGACGAAAATTATGCTCATTACCATTACATAGCACAAGCAATGTGAGGAGGAGAATTTTCTTTAAAGGGTAACCATATGCTTTTCCTTTTCTTCATCCACCTTGCAACCTGGAAAATTCTCATAGTACTAAACATTTTTCTTTAACAAAGGCTCGTCACTACCATTCACTCTTTCTTCAAGACCAAAAGCTCAAACAATAGAGCAAGAAATCACTAAATTTCATATTAATTTTCATGAGTTTCTCAATTTTTCGATAGTATCTTCAATGGCAGTCGACAATTCTTTGGCAGAGTTATCACACCTTCCTCATACAATAAAATCTTTAATGATTGTTGGTCTCATATTTTTCGCTAGTGTATTCAATGGTAGTCGGAAATTCTCAATATATCCATTGAACTTTAATCGTACTATTGTCTGATAGTAAAATTTTTAATGGTCGAGGGTATGTTTGAGAGTTCAAAAACCTCGTTGTTTTTTCTATCACAAAATGAAAAATTTGATGCAAGAAATTCTTAGTCACCCACCTCCAGAGAAGAAAAATATTATATAAACTATCACATATTTAAATAAATAATAACATGAGAACACTTTTCCTGGTTTTCCTTATTCAATATTTTGGTAGTTTTGAAACATGTGAATCAAAAGCTCTTGGATAGGAAAGAGAGTTCTAGCGTGGATCCGAGAATGTTAAATCTAAGAAATGTTATGTCTTTCTCTATGTTGTACTTTATTTTTCCAATGTACTATACAAAATGGACATATCTCAAAGCACATTTTGCAACTTCCCAGATACACTTGAGCCCCAACCTGTGAAGAGCAACATTGATTCATGGCTGTAATCGCTTCTTTCAAACAAACACCACAGTCAGGTCCTGAAAGACTCCTTAGGCACATTTCCAATCCATAAATGGTGATAGAAAAATTCACCACCGATGATCTGATGGCGAATATATTTACTATGAAGGGATATTTTCCGAAAAGAGTCTTCATAAGATTCCCTAGAGTCTGATTGAAGCCTTCAATATCATCGTTGCTCTTCACATTCTCAAGAGCAGCGGCCTCAACGGTATCGAGAACAGAGGCGAAAGTGTAATTCTCATAACGAATGAAGCAGAATTCCAACTGAATCCGAGCTCCAATGGCATTGGGGCAGTCTTGATAAGCCATCTCAAGGCTGCAATGAAACACTTTTGGAAGTACTACTGAGAGATGTCACCCCAGTATTGCCAAAGGTCATTGACTTGGCCATAAGAATATGTCGCAAATCTGCCTCGCGAAGTAGCAGACCTCACCAAGTACTTCAATATGGCATTTATGTTGCTCTCATATGCACTACCATTCATGCTTAGGAGATTAACTGCCATGGCCATTAAGAGCATAGTAGAGGAAATCACAAACCAAGAGAGACGATCCTAGCCATCACTCTATCCCATCACTGACGTTACTTCCTACGGCCACATAGAGAGATTTAACAAGAGGGGAAATGTGTTATTGGCGTAGGCGGAGATGGGGGGAATAGCCAGAGTGAGCAATTCCTTGCTAAACAAGAGGTTGTTACCTAACTCTAATGGTAAGCTCCCAAAGAGAGCCATGAAACCATGCGAGAAGAAGAAAGTGAGTGTGATAAGCCATGGAATTTGGTCACTGAAAGCTGGAATTATTAGTGAGAACTAAAGTGTCAATGTCCATCAATGATACAACCTCCAAGGGCATGTAGAAATTAATGTATAGATTCAAAATTGCTCATGAAATTTACTAAATCACAATACTTGAAGCTATTATATTGATCTCTGGAATTTAATTCATTATCTGTAACACAAATCATATACATGTAAAAGGAAACATCACACATGCACACAGATTTATCTAGGGGAAAGAAACTTCTCAAAACCCCTTACTATCTATATTGCATTAATAAAAGAATAGAGAAGAAATACATATGCTTTCTCAAGCCTGAGCATAGCCTGCAAGTGTATAGTCTAGATCCCTTTACCTTACTGACTGACTCTGGCCAATACTTAGCAAATCTTCAAGCCCTACAGGCTCCTATTTCCTTGCATTGTTCCTCTTGGAAATTGGCCCTATTATTTAGGAATTTCCCACTATTGAATTATGTGATTCCCTTAGGTCCTTCCTTTGACTTCATGTACCAACTTTACACATTGGAATATGGGACAATTCATAGTACACTACCTTGGAATCTCCATCTCAACTAGGTAACTCAAATTCTCTGCTTGCAACAATTATTTTGGGTTGATTGATCATTTAATTATTTGACCACAAAGTGTGGTTGAAGTTCCACTTCCACAACTTGACATCCACTAGTTCTTCTAACAGTTATAACTAGTTAAACTGACAATAACTCAAATTAACTAAAACAGATTGCTACAAATTAGAAATAAAACATATTGAAATGAATTCAAGCTTCCCCAACTAGAATTAACTGAGTTAACTAGGTGACAAGTTCCATGTCACCTCAGTTTACTACCTCCAAGATTTCTATTGAAATATAAATTCGAATTTTCTCTAGTTTGACCAAGGCAAAGTCAAACTGATATTTTGTTGTTGCATTTGCAACACTCCCTCTCAGTGAGAAAGGGATTATCAACCACCCCTATCCTGCACTTGTGGAACTTGAACTTCCCTCTTAACAAGGCCTTTGTCAAAATATCAACATCTTTCTCCTCTGTTGGAATGTACTGCAACAACACAATTCACCTATGCACACAATCTTGTAGATGGTGATATCAAATATCAATATGCTTGGATTGATCGTGAAAAAAAATATTTTCAAAGAGTTTGATGCAACTTTGATTATCACAGTAAATCAGAGTTGGATCCATCATCTGAACAAACATGCCAACACGTATCTTTCTTATCCAGATCACGTCACATATTTCTTGATTTGCAGCCATGCATTATGCTTCTAACGAGCTAAGTGCCACAAATATTTTCTTCATGTTGTACCAAGAAATTGTTGTGGACCCAACACCAAAAATTCCACCTGATGTACTCTTCTAGTTTGATGGACTACCTACCCAATCTACATCTGTGAAGCCACACAACTTCACTCCCTTTCTCCGTCTATAACACAGTTCAAAATGGGTAGTTCCTCTAATATAAAATAAAACATGCTTATCTACCCTTCCAAATTGTTTGCTTGGATTAACCATAGCTTGGCTCACTTGGTTGACTACAAAGCACAGGTCTGGCCTTGTGTTCAAAATATACATGAGTGAAGTAGTGCATCCACTTCATCACCTTTCCATACTTCCAATCTGAGGAAGTAGTGCATGAAACCTATGTCCTTCATCTCAAACTTTCTTACAAGGTCCTCCTTGCAAGATCTAATTAACTGCTCATCACTAGTCAAAATCAAGTCATCAACATATAAAACAATAATAATAAAAAATTACCTTCTACCAAAATATGATAGGCGTTTGCATCTACTTCACTTTTGGTGAAGCCTAAAACATTGAGATAGCTATTGATCATGGTGTACCAAACATGGGGTGCTTGTTTGAGACCATATAATGATCGCTTGAGTCTACACACATGAGACTCTCAATCAAAAGTATCGAAGCCTCTTGGTTGCTTGATATACACCTCTTCCTCAAAAAATCCATTGAGGAATGTTGTTTTCACATCCATCTAGTGGATCTTCCACCCCATCTATGCAACTAGAGCAAGAATTGATCTTATGGATGAGTGCCTTTCCATAGGAGGAAATGTATCCTCATAGTCAATACCCTCAACCTGAGGGTACCCTTTGGCCAAACATTTTTCCTTATACTTTTCTATGCTTTTTTCTATTACATGCTTCACCTTGAAGATCCATCTCGAACCCACAGCTAATTTGTTTGTAATTCTTGGGACCACTTCCCAAACACTTTTCTTCACAATGGATTCCTACTCCTCCACCATTGCATCAACCCATATTGGTTTCTCTACTACTTCCTTGAAAGAGGATGTATTAGTCTCTATTAGCTCAATCATTAGAGCCACGCATCCAACGTACCGATCTGGTGACTTTCTCTTCTTGCACTCATTTGAAGGAGCAACAACAGTCTCCCTCGCATCCTACAAAATTCTCTCAGCTTCCATAGTTCTCATCCTACCTTCCATGGATGATTTTTCTTGAGTAGTTGTCTCCACTCTCTGCTCCTCAACTTTTGGCTACTCCACATCATCTTGAAACTCCTCCTTTTGAGATGAAATCTCCTCCTCTGGCGCGATCTGAAGTTCCCTCTCAAGAGAGCACCATATGGATTTGTCTTCATCAAATTTGACATCCTTTCATACAATTGTCATTTTTAGGGATGGCAAGTACACATGGTAGTTGCGGGGAGTTTTTGTGTAACCCACAAATACCCCCAACTCTGTTATTAGCTCTAAGTTCTTCCTTGATTCTTTGGAGACATGGTAGTAGACAAAGGCATCCTAAAGTGTGACACATATAACTTCCTCCCGGATAAGGCCTCCTCCATTGTGATCATGCCAAGAATCAGATGAGGACTCTTGCTCTCCAAATGGACCACTGTGTTGCATGCTTCATCCCACAAGTCATAGGTACGATCTGGTTATGAAAAATCACCTGTGTTGCTCCCATAATGTTGTGGTTCTTCCTCTCAGCCACCCCATTGTGTTGTGGGTTGTGGGGTGCTATCAACTCTCTTCGAATGCCATGTTTTCCACATAAATTTTTAAACTCATTCGACACATTCTCACCTCCAGACTCCATTATTTCTCTTAAGAGCCTTCACCTTCTTTCCAGTTTCTTTCTCCATCAATGCCTTGAAATCTAAGAACTTGGAGAAAGTCTTATCCTTCTTCCATATTAAGAATATCCAACACTTCCACAAGAAGTAATCAATAAAGATGACAAAATATTTGTGCCTAGAAGTGGAGGCTATCGAGAAAGGTCCACAGACATCATAGTGGATCCTTTCAAGGATTGTATGTGCTATATTGTCTTGATCATGGAAGGAGGGTTTTTTATACTTCCCCAGGGTACACCCTTTCACATGTCTTCCTTCTCTAGTGCTCCTTTGGGGAGGTCTGTGGTAATTCTTTGCATGATCTTCAAAGCAAAATGATGCAAATGGCCAAGTCTTATATGCCAAAGTTCACCGACGTCACGACTTTTCACATTCTCTATCTTTGTGCTCAATGCATCACAATCCTCCACATCTAGCCTGTAGAGGTTCTTCACACGAACCCAAATCTGCTTCACCTATCTTGTGGCAATGTGTCTCAAGAATTCCTTCCCTTTGCTGAAGATCACATCATAATCACAATCTTCCAAAACTGCAACGAAGACAAGATTCTTCTCTAGACCCAAAAAAAACATCACACCCTTGTGCCTAAGAGGGGACCCTAACTCCCTCTAAAAGGTGACTATACCAATATCGGTCACGTTGTACCTTCTTTTGTCACCATCTGCATTATTTTCTTTTAGATGTTAAAAGAGGGAAAAGAGTAAAGAGTTTTGCAGCCATCTTCCAAGCCACAAAAGCACTCAAATCTAAATCGGACCCCTCCAATGGATAGTTCTCGGAATTAGATTTCCAACAGTATATGGAACTCCTCAAATGGAATCTGGAATAAAAGGTTAGAGCACATTGAAGTTACCCTTGAAAAACAAGAAGACAAAGAGAAAATGCCTAAGGCTAAAATCTCGGGTCCCGACATATCGACAATCCCGCATATTTGCAATCGGAGGTCCAGGGAGCAACACAACAACAGAAGCATTTCACCAATATGCAATTATTGATCCCATGCATCGAAGGTCCCACACATTAGAGTTCCAAGGCATCAGAGCATCAAGAGATCGATGCATTGCAATCGACGATTAAACATGTGACACCCTTTCAAATTTGCGATATCGCATAGAGTTCCAATTGTGATTAAATTTGTCGGGATTTGTGACTCTAGTGTTAAAGTTCCAGAAATGCCTTGAAACATTGAGCAAAGGAAATCATCTGCAAAACAAGAAGAGGGTTGATCTTTTCTCTCTCCTCGAGAGGGCCATGTGGTTGAACATCATTAGATCTGATAAATGAAACGTGGCTACACATGATTGGTTCTTATACATGACACTTGGAAATATATGGTTGGTTTCAATAAGGGACATGAGGCATCTAATGTCAGCATGATGTGGCGGTATGGTGGACACGTGGTAGGAAAATTTTTCATTTTGAGGGGTCATAAGGGTCCAATGCAGGGAGACATGTGTCACCACCCACAAGGTGACACGTGGCATAGGATGACGTCACATCAACGATCAACGATCGGAGGATGATCATTGTCACTCCTAGTGAAACCTCTGATTACGATCTGCCAATATAAGGGCTCTGACATAGGGGCTGGCCCATGGTCACATAAAGAGCCAAAGATCCAAGGGCTCAGTGTAGAGTGTGATCAACAATCAACAATCGGTGAAACAACGCATCACTCCATAGTGAAATCTATGATTGTAATCTTTTGATAAGGGGGCTCTGATTTCGTTCTAGTGGATGGTCTAGAACAACTTAATGGACCAGGGGCACCTAACCATTTACAAAGGAAAATATTCCCCAGACAAGAGTTTAGAGGCCCTAACGCCTTAAGGCTAAGAACCCAATCGTAGCCCCGAGTCATATGATGAATAATTACTGAAAGGGCTCAAACCAAAAGGGGCTTAAAGGGATCAAAGTTTGTTGTTTCATAGAGCTTATTGCGTGTAAATATTGCGACAGGTATAAACCCCAATATTACACTTTGGTTGTTATATGAGGCATGTTACATTCTAATAGCATGGTACAAGGCTTTAAAGATGTAATGGGTTGACAGTTGAGGTATTTAATGGAGATATGGGGACTCAGGAAGACTTAATGGCTCAGTATGGAGCTCCACTCAGTCATACAATGAAGGACTATCAGGACAATCTTCTCTTTTGCTCTATGACAAGCTAGCACAGTTGATCGCTACCAACTCTAGAGAGTGGTGAAGTCAGGCAGTTAAGGTGAAAATGACAGGAACCAGTTGAGCAACTAGAGGGACACATTGTGGCAAAGACGTGGCCTGATCAAGGGCCTTCCCAAGAATGAAATAAGGATATTTTCCTCAATCATCATTCAATTTTTCTTATTTCTATTTATTTCGTAATGTATGTCTATTTTCAAGAAAGGAATCAAATCCTTGGAAATCATTTTAGGCAGTAGAGCTATCGCACGCACTGCACATTGCTATTGTTGTGTGTCAGCCACCAGAACCAGACATTTCTCTTTGAGTTTGGCCTATTTTACCCCTTGATCATTTGGATCCATGTATTGGCTTGTGTTTACCTTGATGAAGGCCTATTGAACCAAGCCCACTTTATTATCTTTTCAAACTACATGACAATTGGAGTACAACAGAAATCCCCATTGATAATCTTCCAAAGCACTCCTCTCTTTAAGATGTCTTAGGCACTGGTCTACAATTAACCTAGAGGTTGTCTCTAGGAATATTTCTATATCTCCTAAAGCACTTGTGCTACAGCTGCTATAAAAAGCAACAACACCTTCCATCATCTCCCATCTCTATGTGCATATAGAGATCTTTCTCCTCCAAATCACTAAAAAAATATTTATTCCCCATCATATGGAATGAGGCATCATTGTGTAGGTACCACACACTTCCCATCATTATGATGGCCATATGAGAGTAAAATTAAGCTCGAATTGTGAAGCCATATCTTCACATGTTGCTCCTCGTGAGGTCTTCTTTCTTGTCTTCCTGTGTGGACACTTCATGGAATAGTGCCCGAATCCATGATAGTAAAAGCACTTGATTTTGGACAAGTCTTTCTTCTTTCCCCCATGACTAGATTCTGCTTTGGATTAGTATTTCTTCCGCTTCCCCTTATTTTCCTTTCTAGCCAAGGCACATTTCTCCTCACCCTCACCCTTGGATGAGGTCTTTTCTCTAGTGTTCCACCTTATTTCCTCCTATACCAAATCAGACCATAGGCATACCTAATTTGGTAGTTTCTCCCTCCCATGCACTGAATCTTGGTAGTTGTGTCAGCTCTTAGGAAGGCCTAGAAAGGCTAGGCTTACCAAATCATCCTCTTCTACAATAACACCAACTTGACCAAGTTCATCACGACATTGTGTGAACCTGCTTAGGTACTATGGAATGGTTTGATTCCTCTGCATCTTGATATTTCTAAGCTTGTCCTTGAATGCTTCCTTCTTGTGGTCACTAATATTCTGGAACATATCTGTCAATGCTTTCCCATGGAGGTTTGAGACAATATGGTCTTGTGCTCCCTCAAATATGGTTCTCCTGACCTCGGCTACACACTTCTTCCATTCTCCCAGATCCTTAGCATTAGATGAGACTAGTCTCAAAATATCATTATCAATGAATTCCTTCAACCCATTATCTTCTAGTACTGCCTCCATGTGGTCCTTCCAAGCAACATAATTAGATATTCCTTCAAGGGCATACTCAAGCCTTAGTCCATTGAAATCCATCTTCTCAATCCTGAAGAAATCCTGCAACACTGATCTACAAATTTGAACCTCCAATAATGAAAAATTTGAAATCTCTACTCTATAGTGATTCCAACTCTGATACCATGTAGAAATTGATGTGTAGATTCAAAACTTCTCTTGAAATTTACTAAATCATAAGACTTGAAGCTACTCTATTGATCTGCGGAATTTAATTCACCATATAGAACACAAATCATAGATATGAAAAAGGAAACATCACACATGCATAGATAATTATCTAAGGGAAATCAACTTTTCAAAACCCCTTACTATCTATATTGCATTATTCAGAGAATAGAGAAGAAATAAATATGCTTTCTCAAGCCTAAGCACACCCTTCAAGTGAATAGTCTATCCGTCTGCATGACTAATTGACTCTAGCCAAAACTTAGCCAATTTTCAAGCCCTCCAAGCTCCTGTTTCCTTGCATTGTTCCTATGGTAAATTGGCCCCTATTATTTAGGAATTTCCCATTATTCAATTACGCAATTCCCTTTGGTCCTTCCTCTCACTGCATGCACCACTTGTACACATTGGAATATGTTACAACTAATGGTACACTACCTTGGAATCTCCATCTCAACTAGGTAACTCAAATTCTCTGCACGCAACAATTATTTTGGCTTATTGATCAATTCTCTTGTTGAAAATTGCATGTGGTTGAAGTTCCACTTCCACAACTTGACCTACACTAGTTCTTCTAACAATTAGAACTAGTTAAAATAACAATAACTCAAATGAACTAAAATAGATTTTGCAAACTAGAACTCAAACATACTGAATTGAACTCAAGCTTCCCCAACTCGAATTAAATGAGTTAACTGAGTGACAAGTTCCATGTCACCTCAGTTAAGTACCTCCAAGATTTCTACTAAAATAGAAATTTGAATTTTCTATAATTTGACCAAGGAAAATTCAAATTGGGATTTTATTGCTACATTTTCAATAGGGAAATGGATGCATAATGATCCCCACAGTTTGGTCAATAATATCGCTAGTAGTTTCCAGGCATTTCTCATCACCCTTGCTGGTGTCGACATAAGCCAGAAGAAGACACCAATGGTGATCAACACCACTAGTCACTTTAGAGCCATGCCTTGACATGGATGCACTAACAGTGTTGGGGGAGAAGAAGCCACCGAGGAGGCACATGGCCTCCCAACCAGTGCCACGTTAATGGGGTGGCAATGTCGTAATCCTTCTAACAGTGAGAATAACGATCTTTTTTTCACTTGGATGTCTTGTTAACTCCCCCACCATGACAAGAATAGTGATCCTCTACCAACAACAACATGAGGTCAAGAGATCGAGTGTCAGCATTACAAGAAAATATTGGTCGGCACCGTTGTTAGTGTGACCAAAGACAATGGTCATGATTTTTGGTTGAGTCATGTGGTAGAGATGTTGGTATCCTAGATTCCAATGGTGGATGACATTACGAGTGCCACTAAGTTGTTACTGCCAGTGAGAACCAATACATATTCCAATTCCTCCTCTGACCTTCGGTTTCTAATAGTCATATTTAGGTGAGTGACTAGGTGCGACCCTTCCCTCCATAAGATTAATATAGTAATGAATTACATTTCACTTATGTATGACCCCAGCCATAGCTTTTGTCGATACTTAGACATTTGAATTTATACTACCCATCCCCCCCATTTTCGCAATCAAATTCTCTTAAATTGACATCTCTTTTCCTATGATCTTTGCTTTGAATATATAATATAAGGATAGTCTAGTTTGGGAAAAAGGTCGTATTTCATAGTTTTAAAGGCTATTCAACAATAATTATCACCTCACATGAGTATTTCAGTAATAAAAACATAAAATTGTAATTTGTTTCGTTGCTTAAAGGGACCAATAGTATTTGTCTCCAAACCCACCCCTAATCCTTATTAAAGCTCGAAATCAAGGAGGAACGAACATAACTATCCCGAAGGGAATGAAACTAGTTCTTCCGAAAGGACCAGAATCAACTCTTCCAAAGGGAACCAAATATTCTAAACAAGGGAACAAAGAAACACACATTTCATCTAGTACTAGAAGAAGGAGGGGGAAATACGATATTTTTCTCAAAATCACTATAGTGTTATGACCTTAATAAAATGTTGGCTTATTGGGGCCTGACCTAGGTTCGGAGTTAAGTTAGCCAAACAAATCCTGGTACTACTGGCCCTTTAGGCAACAGTCCATGGAGCACGGACTAAGGTCTCACCTGAAGTAGTATGGGACGGTACTAGAACCAAGTTTCCGCACCCTGGATATGTCTGATGAGTTCAAGTGGTCTGCAGTTTGACCCTGCGCACAGGTTGCTTCGTGCACTTTCTCGTACCTCGTAGGTTGGTATACTTTCTTCACACAGTCCTACCCAGGGGTTGAATGCCACGCTCTGTGTTATTGCCCAAGACCTTACTAGTATTCCAATGTTAGTTGATTATCTTAGCCTATTTGTGTGCTTTAAGTTATACTTAACAACATAAACCATTCATACATGTGCGCTAGTAAATAAATAGTATATTGGAAAATTATATCAAACATGCATTAACCCAAGAAAAGATACACATAATTATGACAAAACTTCTCTTTATTAATTCCTTCCTTAGTTATAGACTTGACTTGCCCTGTGCACTCAGCTGTAGGGGTCTACGCACTCAGCTGCGGACTACTAGGCCTCTGCGCACTCAACTGCAGATCATACTCCTACTCTACGACCCAAAGACACACTTCAAATCACAACTCAGTCACTCAGACTCTTTCTTCTTCCTCTATTCTCTACTCTTCCATTTACACTTAGAGCCTTGCTCTATTTATACAATAACATGGTCCACGGACCATGGGTAGGTCTATCTAGCCGACATTACATTACAAAACTTAGGGCAAACAACCCTATGACTCTATCATACCTTCATGCCCCGCGCCCACAATTCGTGGAGCTTTACAAAAAGATTTGGTCAAAACTTTGGCTTTGAGCCCCAAAACAAGCCTTCAGGGGGATTCCATGCCCAACATAAAATCACTAAATATGAAATCAAAATCTTGCACATGATCATCAAACATTCATCTTTCATATCATGTGCAACCAACGACACTTTCTAAATACCTTGTAAAATACGGAAATATAAAATTGTTCAAAGGTGATTGCAATGTGAACTTGGCTCACAAAATCAACATCATGTTTTATCTACAATTCCAACATAACGATTCCAAGTCAATCAAGGCTAGTCATAATCAATACTCAAAATATAGCATGGTAAATGAACTAAGAAAATTATTCCCTATGTGTTTCTGGTCCAAATATATTGTATACATTGAAAGAAGAAAGCGACCCATGTTCTTCTATAAATATAAGCGATATTGAACTTCATTGATAGAGTGAATTGAATTTTCATTCACAGAGAGAAATGAATTCCTAGGGAGACATCTTCTTTCTCTTTTGTATTAAGCATCAAGGTTAGAGTTGCCACTATGAAATTGTTATTGAATTGTTTTCTTCCTTCAATTGGCAAGGCACTGCTTAGTTGGGAAAGGACAAGACATGCAACGATAATTCTTATCTCCTCATTGCTCCACACACCATCCTTCTGAACATATTTTGGAGTGCAGAGAAAGTTTTGTGGAGGATTTTTTTTTTTTTAATTATTGATTTGTTGACTCTCTAGATTTCCACTTCATATGACTTATTTACGTTAAACATTGTAAAATTTATACCCAAAAAAATTACATGAACGTATGACCATTATAACATACCTTTTAATCTTTGAAATTTGTTGAGTGTTAGTGCCTCATTGAAGTGTTGAGGTGTGGGTGTGTCAAGGTTTATGTTCCTTGCTCTACACACCATCCTTCCACACATATTTTGGAGTGCAAAGAAACTTGTGTGAAGAAATCCTTTTTTAAAATTATCATTTTATTGACTCTACAAATTTCTACTTCACATGACTTATTTATATTAAACATTGTAAAATTTATACCCAAAACAGTTACATGAATACAATGTATCACCATCATAACAAACCTTTTAATGTTTGAAAGTTGTTAAGGATTAGTGCGTGATTAAAGTGCGGAGGTGTGGAATTGCAAAGGTTTATGATCTTTTCTCCACACACCATCTTTCCACAAATATCTGGAAGTGCGGAGAAATATTTTTTTTTAATTATTATTTCGTTGACTCTGTTAGCACTTGAATCTGCCTCAGGCTGAATGAAGGTGTTATGCCCCACTTAAATCTTATCCTACAAATTTTGTTAATATTTACATTATCTGAAAATATTGAGAAATATTGGTCTAATATAAATTTATGATTTCCATTATTCAAATTCCCCACTTACCTTCTCAAATTGAATATTATGTAGGATATGGTCTCCTTCCATTATTTCAAAATATATGTATTCATTTCACATTCCCCATTGTACCCTCACATTTACTTGGGAGAAGACATAGTCCTCTCCATCTTATCATCAATATATATTTATTCATTTCACATTCCCCAATGTACCCTCACATTTACTAAGGATAAGACATGGTCCTCTCCATGTAAGTACATTTCACATTCCCCAATATACCCTCACATTTACTTGGGAGAAGACATAGTCCTCTCCATCTTATCATCAATATATATTTATTCATTTCACATTTCCTCTCCATCTTATCATCAATATATATTTATTCATTTCACATTCCCCAATGCACCCTCACATTTACTAAGGAGAAGACATGGTCCTCTCCATGTAATTACACTTCACATTCCCAAATGTACTTTTCAGATTTACTTGGGAGAAGACATGATCCTTTCCCATTAAATTCTCAATTTTATATTCATGTCACAATTCCAAATGTACTCCTAGCTTACTTGAGAGAAGAGAAGTCAACTAAGGATGGATGAGAAGTTAATGACATTAATGAGAGGTGGTTGAGGAAAGAGGGTATAAAAAGGGAAGGGGGAAGGAAGAAAAGGGGGTTTTTGGAGTCTTGCTTAGGATTGTGGGGGTTGGTTGTGATTGTTTGGCCTTGTTATGATTTTGGGAGACCTTGGAAACCTGTGGACGTTTCTTGGGTTTGAGAGGAGGAAAGTATCATTATCTAGTTTTGCACATTCTTCTTGAGGACACACTATATCTGGTTGGACTTGGGCACGGAGGGAAAGGGAACCTGTGGAGGTTTCCTGGGCTAGGAATTTATTTCCTAGTTGGCTGGGAGGTAAATCCGGTTGGGTCGGTGATAAGGAGCGTTCAACTGGAGCTATAAGACAAAGGTATCATCATCAACCACCGGAGCAGGTATTTTTCCATGGACTACTCTTGTTAAGTTGATATCAATGGAATGCTCACCTTAATTTATGTTGCTTATGATAAAATGATAAGATGTTAAATGTTTAAAGCTATGTAAGAAGGTCAGTAAGCTCATTTTATTACTTTTAAATCAGCAGGAAAATAGATCTGTTAGTGTATAATAGATTGAGGCTCTAATAATAGGAATCAGGCCCTTACACATGGTATCAGAGATTTGGTTCAAAATCTGGACCCAAAGCCCACTAAATAGCTATTCCATAATCAAATTTCTTATTAAATAGTTGAAAATCCAGAAAATTAGGATGTCAAAATGTTTCAACAGCAGTCCAATGGCTTAGTGCCTAGGAATATGACAGAGCTAGTGTTTTGCTTCAACTTAAATGCGCCTGTAAAATTCCTGACAGAATAAATAATATTATAGAAAAAAAAAAAAATCTGGACCGAGCTACTAGATGAAGAATCTTGCAGTTCTGGGGACTTTTGCAAACAATGATTAGGCTGCAGTTTTGTGGATCAAGATAAAGATCATATAAAACCCTATTTTAGAAAACCGAGGGGCCAGTTCTAGAGCCCAAAGATGATCGAATATCCTGGTAAGGAGAGCGCAGTTCTGGACACAATAGATGAGGTCTGTGTTTACCCTTGAAGAGAATCAAAGCCTCTGGGCTACCTCAATCCGAAGCTCAGAATTTTGTGCACATTTATGTGTGACCAAACTCCAGGGCATTGACAAAGTTAACGAAGGGTCTCATCATCTAAGAAAGTTTTCCAGCATTTAAGAGATCTGAATTCTGAACCACCTATGAGATCCGAAGCATCATATACATCAGTGGATAATCGATTTTATGGTTTCACATAGCAAATATAGAGTAGCTCTTCTGTTAAAGTCAAATTACAGTCACTCAAGAGTGGTCATCAAATTACAGTCACCTTATTTAAGGTATATTTTGCAGTCTTGCATAATGCCATAAAAGACGAGAACTTGTGGCAAAGTATCACAGTTCTGAGGCTATATATATACATATATATACCTACAAGTTTGATAAAAGAAATAGAGACCGTACGTTTTTAAGTGTAAAACTGAACGCATTAGAGCTTTCGACTTCGATCTCGAATTGTTATTAGATAAATATTAATATGTTGTGAGAAATCACAAGATCCTATTCAAACTGCTACTATGATAATGTCGATTCAAATCCCTTTACTCCTATGTATTCCTCAATTTAATTCCAACCTCCCCTTTGGCTGTGGATGCATTTACTACTCGTTTTTCTGGGCTGGCTGGATTGATTTTCCCCGTAGAGAGACAATTTGATTTGTTGTTCAATTTTAAATTGATTTTTCAGGTCCCTATTTAACTACTGCACATATCTCCTTGTGTCAATGGCGGAGAATATCATAGCATTCCTCTTACGTATATCTTTGTCGTCTCCTCTTTTAGAACAGTGAAATCAGAATACATGCACATGGGTCTATGATACCCCTCTGTTCTGTATATTGTTTCCAAGTCTCCACGTTTACACTTGTGAAATCATAAGATCCATGTATCTGCATAGATTCTGTGAACTTACCTATAATTTTCCTCTTCGTTCACTTGACAAGCAAAACTGATTGATGCCATTGAGATTCTGTTAACTGGTTACATAAATACATTATCTAAAGAAATTGCACAGCCACAGGTGCATAAGCATAAGAAAATAGGAACTCTTGGATTCCTCTTAAAATCTAGGTATTGAAATACTACATCAAACTCACTGGTGGTTCTTGAAATCTCCCAAAAGGGTTTCTTTTGACAAAATAGCTAAATAGAGCATGTTGGCAAAGACAACGTTACATGTTCATTCACTTCTAGCAGTTAAGTTAGTAGCTGGAGTCAGTTTTCACCTTGCTGTAATCCTTCAGGGAAAACTACTTTTGCTTCAAGGGTGCCATCAGCCTACGGGATTGTAGTCACATACGCACTATAAATTGGGGTATGCACTATATAGGCCACATTGCCCAGAAGGCGGGAAAACTTTGGTCTGCCTGGGTGCGTTTCCGAATTTCTCACCGAGTGAGTGAGTAGATCCAGCCTTGTTTCAGTGAAACCTATTATGGTTCAGGGTTTTCTTGGCTTTTGCCTTTTCATTCTTTGTTTCCTTGGATTCGAACTCGAGAGCTCCTGAATATCATGGCCCAGGAGAGCTGAAATCGGGCTATCTCGAATCCAGTGTTTTGGGTTTTTGTTTCTGTCTAGGAGCTACGATATAAATGTACATTGAAGTTAAAATGCATAAGAAAAATCGATGAAAATTCATATGATTTGTGGCCATTTTTAAGCCAAAAATCCGAAGAACTGGGTACGCCCATGCAACCGTGCTAGAGCTTTCAGCTCATGCCTTGATTGCAACTGCATGCTTATTAGGCATCTAAATTATCATTTTGTTGAAGGTGTGCATTTGTTGCTTACAAAGAATCAGTTATCATAGTCTATCCATTTATATTTTGCTCATAATTGTCTCCATGATCCAGGGGCTCTCCAAATCCCTCCCAAAGGGATCCAACAAAGCTTCTTGAAAGAAAGTGTGAATGGTAAGAGCCCATTATTATATCTCTGCATAGCCTGAAGAGAGGGCAGATTCGTGAAATGCATATATGTTGGAAAAGTAACTTTTGAAAGAGATCGATCCCAATTTTGTACTTATGTCAGTCTTGTTTTGCTTTGACCCATGTTCTACTGTTTTGTCATATTAGAGTGTTAACTAAAGATGCTGGTAACTGATTTGCTTCCAAACTTTATAGTGAACATGTAACTAAACTGTGAGAAAGTACTGTGTGTGGGCGTGGCTACCAGGTATGGTGCAAGCTTTGATGGAGTATTTTCTAAGCATATATGAATATAAATCACAGTTCTTCTTAGCATCCTCGTTGACTCCAGTCATTGCAGCATTTTGAAACATGCCACTCTGAATAAATTGACTTTTCAAAAAAAAAAACCAGAACACTAGCTTAATTGTTAGTATGTCTATATAGTATAGTTGTATATCCAATATTTACATCTGGCAAGAAACATAAGTTGTTTCAAACTGTTTCCTATCTTGCTATGGTTATCATATCACCAGGGACACACTAATATCTTTACCTGTGTCTTGCTATATTTCTTTTGTGGGTAGTGACGATCATAACATTGTGAAATAAAAAGATGGAAATTTCAATTTGACTTCCATTCTTGGCCAGCAATATTAGATGAATCAGCAACTGGACCGGTCTCATACTTGTGTGATATGGGGTCTATTCCTACCCTACTACTACCACTATAACAGCGACCATTATAACTGCTGGGTGAACAGGGCCACCCCCAGCAGGTGTTCACAGGTAAATAATAGGGGATTTGAACATAAGACCTTTGTACTCACATTTACTTTACATTTTACAAGCTTGGTAAGTGAACAGCTAACAGTGTTTACGAATGAAGAATTCCAAGAGTGAACCTTTTCTTTTGTCTAAGCCATCCTTGACCTTGTTGGTTCAATTAATATTTCATGGTTTGCTTTTCTGTACCAATTTCTAGTTGTATTGGTATCAACTTAATTTCATCCATAATAGTGCCTTAGGTACGCATGTAGTTGAGATTGTGAGTGATCGAACAATAATCATGCCCTTAAAGTATAACATGAAGAACTACAACCAACAGTTAATATATCTCCCCTACAGATATAATGTGGTTGGAGGGATCTTCTTTAGGTTTACCATTAGTTTTAGGAATGACTAAGGGTAGATTAGTTGGCATATTGGCCAATTTGGATAATTATGGATAGGAACATTAATATTATTTGAGGAGATTCAAACCTGCCATATATGTAGAAGGCACTGGTTGGCATTATATCCTGTATTATATCTAGCATTGGTTCTAGCCATGATAATGACTAGTGTGGAATTTAGATTAGAGAAGGATGAATTAGATGAACTAGAACTAGTTCCAAAACTAGATGAACCAACTATCCTGGAGGGGGATGAGGATTCATAATTCAATGAAGATGAACTTCCCAAACCCAAGATGCAGGTACTGAAGGCTCGAGCGAGGAGTAAATTAAACTCAACAAGTACACATAAAGAATCCAATAATTAAAAAAGAAAAAGTTCAAAGGCCTTGTAGCCTTGTAGCCACCCACTTATTACTGTCATGTGATTATAACAATCCAAGTATTAATGAAGTTATTTTCAACTAAAAAAATTGGAGGCCATATACTATATGCACTATTAAAGCATGCATAGCACAGCTCAACATGATCTTTGACCATTCCTGATCTCTTTGTTTTGCCAAGCGTTCAATTTATAAATGAGATTGAAAAAATTTCTCATAATCTCCTCTCAATTTGACTTGAGGTTTATTTAATTTGGTAATCCAAGTTACATGTTCGATTATACAGATGTGAAAGTCACAGAGCCAAGTTGGAGGATATTTCTGTTGGATTTGATCTGGTATTATACTATTTTATACAATCGATATCTTACTAGCTTGGCATATTATGAAAGAAACCAAGCAGAACGCCTATTTTACATCCGGAACAGTAACAAATATCATGACCCAAACAATGGTTTAGATATGTAATCGTTCCACTCATCGGGCATCCTTTCTCGATACTTCAGCAGCTTGTAAGTTGCATATGTTAAAGGTATACCCCACGCATCATGATCTTTAGGTGCCTACATGGTCGCTTACATCCCGTTAGAAACCTTTTCTGCCATGCATCAAAACTAACTGCAAAATGCTTCTAAGAAATAACAACCAAATAGTTCAACAGAAAGGGAATCTTAAAAACCTTAGGAGTCCTAATCAGTTTCATTTTTGCCTCCTCCAGGGTTTTGCGGCCTTTCTTTGAATTGCATTCGTTGCAAGCAGTAACCTGGTCAATAGATAAGCAAAAGTCCAGGCAGAATTAAACATAACTAGAAATACAAATATGATAAGCATGAATCCAGGCACACTAACTTCAATTGATAGCCGAAATATAAATGTAATTGTTCAATTCAGTCAATAAAATTTGCCGTAACATCAATGAAACTCATCTAAAAAACATTCAAATGATATAATTTCTTCAATAATTACTTTGTTGGTGACAATCTTGAAAGCAATAACCCAATATTTAACTCGCATATACCTCTATTATTTAAAAATAACCTGGCTCAAAATCACCATCAAACCAAGCAATTTATAAAGTATGAAGCAGTCAAACCAGATTATTTTTTTTAAGTTCAACCATTTGTTATGTTTATGAAGCTAAGCAAGTAGTGACCTTTCTTGCTAATACAGATGTAGTTGTTTTAGCACTGTACAAAACCAAAATGCTTAACAGATGGGGGATAGAGAAAATTATGGGTATGCTCTACGTGAATGACCAAATAATTTTCCATAAGTTTATCACTTAAAGATGGATTAATATGCCTGCTGCAGATTGAAATTCCTGTCCAGACTATCAGTTCAAAAGCTTTTCCATTTTATAATTTATATAACAAACCAACCATATAGAAATATCAGTTGTTCTATGCTTTCGACCTATCTATTGCAACCCAGGTTATTTCTTGTATATTATATCAAAAAGTAAGTGTACAAATATACTATTGTAGTTGCTTGCCTTCTCAAACTATTGGTTTAATGCATATGTTTCAGCATACAATTACATACCTTTTACAATTATTATCTTTTGATGCAAATAGTGAATGAAACAATCAAATATGATTGAAAATGCAAAAATGTCATTTGTGTTGAACCAGAACCTCACGTGTACTTTCATGAAATCCATTTGAAAAGTTACAACATAAATGTTTTAACTTTTAACTTTTTAGTGGTCATTATTGTGTTCAAAGTTCCTACATTTTAACTATTAGGAATAAAATATAAATATAATAATAATAAGAAATAGTTAATTAAATAGTAATTAGTTAATTAATAGGCATGTCCCTAAGGACATGACCATTCATGAAAGCATACCTGCCTAGGTATATAAAGCAGAGTTTCATTTGTAATTCAATCATCTCACTTGTATTCAGATATACGTTTATAATATATTATTGTCCTATCATGGATGTTTATATATTTCAGACCTTCTGAAGTAGTCTACTGCGTATATGAACTTTGTTAGTTTCAGAGGTGATGTGCGTACAAGAAAAATGATAAATAAAAACTAAATATTTTAAAACAACGGGCAAAGTATATAAAGGAGTGCTGGCAGACAATACAAAGGTTGCAGTAAAACGATTGACTGACTATCATAGCCCTGGTGGGGAGCAAGCATTTCTATGGGAGGTTGAGATGATCAGTGTGGCAATCCACCGCAACCTTCTGCGCTTGATAGGATTTTGTGTTGCACCATTAGAGCGGCTTCTAGTCTATCCATATATGCAAAAAACTTAGTGTTGCATACAGGCTAAGGGAGCTCAAACCTACAGAAAAGCCATTAGACTGACCTGCTCGGAAAAATGTAGCCTTAGGTGCAGCCCGTGGTTTGGAGTACCTTCGTGAGCACTGCAATCCTAAAATCATTCATCGGGATGTGAAAGCTGCTAATGTCTTGCTAGATGAAGACTTTGAAGCTGTTGTTGGTGATTTTGGGCTAGCGAAATTGGTTGATGCTAGGAAAACTCATGTTACAACTCAAGTCCGTGGAACCGTGGGTTACATTGCTCCTGAATACTTATCAATTGGAAGATCCTCAGAGAGGATAGATGTGTTTGGTTATGGTATTACTCTTTTGGAGCTTGTCACTGGACAACGTGCTATAGATTTTTCACGTCTCGAGGAAGAGGATGACGTTCTATTATTGGATCATATTAAGAAGTTACAAAGAGAGAAAAGATTAGATGCTATTGTAGATGCAAACCTAAAGCAGAACAATGACGTTAAAGAAGTTGAGGCAATGATTCAGGTAGCATTGTTGTGCACACAGACCTCACCGGAAGATCGACCCAAAATGACAAAAGTTGTGCGCATGTTGGAAGGAGAGGGTTTGGATGAACGTTGGGAAGAGTGGCAGCAGGTTGAAGTCATTCGTCGACAAGAATATGAACTAATGCCTCGAAGGTTTGAGTGGGCTGAGGATTCTGTATATAACCAGGATGCAATCGAACTCTCTGGTGGAAGATGATCAACATGGGCTTTGTTGTCTCATATTTTTGTAACTTGGAACATTTTACAGTTTTCTTCAAATATATCATTATTGGAACTGTAAAAGTGGTTTTTAAGGTCGTAAGATTTTATTTACCTATTCTTCCACTTTTGTAAGCAAGGTGTGACTGCTTGTTCAACGATACTCAAATGCATTTTGAATCCCTGCTTCATCAGTAGGAAATCTCCAATCATGCTGTTGTCCATTTGCAATCGTGTACATTAGATATTCACCTAGGTATCCTTGAACATCTGAATACCAGGAAAACCCTAACTTTCATTAACCAAGAGAGATCTGGATTATGGTGAGGAAATTATATCCAACAATATTATAGTGTTTGTATTTATCATGGAATACTAATCTCCAAAGCTGGTTGTTTGAATTGGAATAATTCCTTGATGTAATGTGAAAAGATAAAATTAAATGTTTTTCCTTTCTAAGGGATCTCATTGTTTTGGGTGAGTGTCACTTCCAACGACCAGTTTACCCTGGTTGAGTTCAAATTTATTGGCTTAATTTTCAAGAACGAAATGAAAATCATCCCACTCACTGGCTGTTCAGCTAAGTACTAATGGAAGCAAAGCATTGTTATGCAGCATAGGAAGCATGAACGGAATGATGAGAATAATTCCAAACAACCCATGCCCTTATACAATATTATAAAGGCACCTACCACACTGGAGAGGGGTGCTCTTGCCACATGGCAGCCTATAGCCGTTTTCCCTTGTACAACATTTTGAGAATTATGCAAAGAGACAAAGTTGATCGTAGAAGATATGAAAAGAATATGATGCTTTGGGAAAGCTTTTAAGAAAAGCCCCTGAATAGGAGGCTCACACAAGAAAGAGTATCTGAGGGCATCAAGATGATGTAGTTTTTGTTTGTATTTGGACACAAATTGTTGCTTGATGTACAATTCTTAGCTCTTTTTTTTGAGGCCTTAGTCACATGAACATAAATAAAGAGAGGATTCAAAGAGGGCAGTGTCCAAAATATAATGAAAACTGACTGTTTTTTTTTTGTTTGTGGGATTTGAATGCCTATGTTGGTTCTCCTAATCAAAATGCCTAACCAATTGACTAGTCTGTTTTTTTAATAATAAATATGCAATCTTCATTTATTTTTCATGTGGTGCGTGTTACAAGGGTGTCATTTATAGTTTGAACAAAACAACATTGATTCTTGGACCTTAGTTTGATCAAATGAAATTTTAACCTTATGAAATTAAGTGTCATCTCTTGTCAATGGCATTTATGTACTGCGGTATCTTAGTGATATTGTATAAGTTATGTGTTGTGGCCATGCATCATATTATGGTGAAGATTTTATAAATTCATCTTCTCTTCTCCACAAACATTAATATGCATAAAATGCATAGATTTGTTGGATGGTGAATATTGTGGAATCATATTGATCTTATTCCAAAAATCCGTTTATGTTCAGTTTATGCTAATGTCTTCTTGGTTCTTGCATTAAAATAACCATGTAACCTCTTAGTTGTTTGGAAACATGGCTTATTATTATATAAATATAAACACAAAAATTTCAAAATCAACTCTACTTTAAAAACATATTTAATATAGGCAATTATTCCATTTGTTTAATTATTTCTCATTTGACAGCTCATATTGTGAGCTGCATTATATATCATGAAATTGTTTTAGTACTAGTAAAAAAAAAAAATTGAACCTTTAATATGTAAAGGACATTTCTCTCAAATTACAAAAAGAAAGTATGAAAATCATGCTGGAAACAATTTCTGAAGTTTTGAGTCTTTTATTTTCAAGATTAACTAATTGGTTTGGAAGATGAAAAACCAACAAATTGGAAGAGTGGGACTTTTATATTCACTAAGGTATCAAAGAAATTATATGCATGAAACTTATACTAGCACCTTCTAGTGGAAATTTATAGTGCACGAATCCGTTGCTTGCCATTATTTTGGTTTTGGTACCACCTTATAGCATATCCGGGTTCAAATGCTATTTTCCATGACAAACAGTTAAATCTGTTTCAACTCTAATTGTTATTAAGGGGTTCCACAAGGATGTCACATGAGCGTTTATGATGCCCATTTTAACATAGAGAACCACCTATGTTAAGGTTCTATTTTGCAGTTCCATGTTATTTATGAACATTATATACATTTGGTTGGACACGTGAAAATAAATTGATGGATTTGGTATTGATGATGGACATGTTGGATGTATGACCAAATGTATGACTTACTTGGTTACAATTTATCTAGTGCATGACTTGTCAAAGTTATTGTTGCATCGTATAGGCTTATATAGATATGATTTATCTAATCAATGACTTAGTGAAATTATGATTTATCTTATGTAAGATTTAATTCCAGTATGAACAACAAAAATTGACACGTGGACACTGGGCTTAATAAACATGATGTTTAAGATCATGTATCTATATCTATTTTGTGGTTGTATATATGCATGGATGAGAACTAAACTACAGGTTGGAAAGAACCGTATGATAACCAAAATCTACTATTCCATTGGGGAAGGTTGAGACGACCAATGAGGAAAGGTACGATGTACATTGTTCTATTACATTTGGTATCTACTTGATATGCACTCCTATGACATGAGTAAAATGAAAATGACAGGTGGCAAGACGACCTGACTGGATTATTCGATGACAAGTCCAACCAGCTCTGTAGTGTGGTCCGTGCTCTGAAGGAGGGGTGGAGGTGTTTCCCACCGTGTATCCTCCAAAACCTGGAATCGTGGGGAGGACAGCTGAACGCTCCCCCTAGACGTGTGATGACGATTGCCAGATTCCTGCTGGGGAAAGTTTGGTCGAGGCATTCGACGCTTCCACCATGTCGGTTTTATCAGTGGTCAGTGTGGCCTTTGCCACTGATAAGGCAGCAGAGGACGGATAGGGCGGGAGCGGAAGTAGGCCAGGGTGGATAGGAAGATATAGATCAGTTGGAGACTCTTGATGGGAAGTAATGTCATTGTCTAACTTATCGAATTTTAATGCTATAACTCTCTCTGGTTTGCTATGCTTTCAAACTCCTTGTATCTTTTCATTCTAACTTCGGGACGAAGTTTTCTGAAGGAGGGGTGTATGTAATGCCCCACTTAAATCTTATCCTACAAATTTTGTTAATATTTACATTATCTGAAAATATTGAGAAATATTGGTCTAATATAAATTTATGATTTCCATTATTCAAATTCCCCACTTACCTTCTCAAATTGAATATTATGTAGGATATGGTCTCCTTCCATTATTTCAAAATATATGTATTCATTTCACATTCCCCAATGTACCCTCACATTTACTTGGGAGAAGACATAGTCCTCTCCATCTTATCATCAATATATATTTATTCATTTCACATTCCCCAATGTACCCTCACATTTACTAAGGAGAAGACATGGTCCTCTCCATGTAAGTACATTTCACATTCCCCAATGTACCCTCACATTTACTTGGGAGAAGACATAGTCCTCTCCATCTTATCATCAATATATATTTATTCATTTCACATTCCCCAATGTACCCTCACATTTACTAAGGAGAAGACATGGTCCTCTCCATGTAATTACACTTCACATTCCCAAATGTACTTTTCAGATTTACTTGGGAGAAGACATGATCCTTTCCCATTAAATTCTCAATTTTATATTCATGTCACAATTCCAAATGTACTCCTAGCTTACTTGGGAGAAGAGAAGTCAACTAAGGATGGATGAGAAGTTAATGACATTAATGAGAGGTGGTTGAGGAAAGAGGGTATAAAAAGGGAAGGGGGAAGGAAGAAAAGGGGGTTTTTGGAGTCTTGCTTAGGATTGTGGGGGTTGGTTGTGATTGTTTGGCCTTGTTATGATTTTGGGAGACCTTGGAAACCTGTGGAGGTTTCTTGGGTTTGAGAGGAGGAAAGTATCATTATCTAGTTTTGCACATTCTTCTTGAGGACACACTATATCTGGTTGGACTTGGGCACGGAGGGCTAGGGAACCTGTGGAGGTTTCCTGGGCTAGGAATTTATTTCCTAGTTGGCTGGGAGGTAAATCCGGTTGGGTTGGTGATAAGGAGCGTTCAACTGGAGCTATAAGACAAAGGTATCATCATCAACCATCGGAACAGGTATTTTTCCATGGACTACTCTTGTTAAGTTGATATCAATGGAATGCTCACCTTAATTTATGTTTCTTATGATAAAATGATAAGATGTTAAATGTTTAAAGCTATGTAAGAAGGTCAGTAAGCTCATTTTATTACTTTTAAATTAGCAGGAAAATAGATCTGTTAGTGTATAATAGATTGAGGCTCTAATAATAGGAATCAGGCCCTTATAGAAGGCGAGGTTCAAGGCAACATCAAACCAAGCTCATTCTGGTAGCTAGCCTTACCAGAGCAGGAGAGGGCTCTCTCTGAGTCACACTTAGCGAATGGATAGGAAAAACGGTCTGAGATGACTTACAATGCAATGTTTACCTTAGGCAAGTAAGTGAAAATCGATTTTGGAAAATATTTTCGAAGTGACTGAACTTCTGAGATGTATATGGGACTAGCGCTTAGCAAAGAAAAGAGAATTGAGAATGAAGGCACAGATTATTCCGTGAGGCAAGGTAGGCGGGAAGCGCAACAATTTCAACTTAAGGTGATGCGGAATGGAAATATTTCCTAAGATAGTGAAAAGGGCATGGTCGCATGAATCCTTTTCAACAAAAGAATAACACTGCACATGAAATTTTCCCACAGGCAGAGCAATATAAATTGAATTCTACCTAATCTCACTTAGAAAATTTCACTGAAGTGAAACATGAAATGAATTATGAAACATAACAAGATACATATGGAACATAAGAACACATTTGCTACACTCACAACCACAAGAATCTCATGAAACAGAGCCGCTGCCTTTCATTAAACTCTTTGTTAAAAATACACAGTGCAGAAACAGAGTTTCTTTCCCACAGTCTATCAGAAGTTACAAGCCAGCCAACCCTTTGCAAATAACTTGCATACAATATATAGAAAGTGTAGAGAAGAGATGGAACTCCCATGGGTTGGGAAGTTACTCAAATCATTTCGAAAAGGAGATGGAGAGCCAACCATCAGCTACAGGGGCAGTGCTCTCAAGCATGACATTTGGTTGTGGCGAACCTTTGCATTCTTTTGCCACTTGGATAGATGCCCACCTGGAGAGAAAATTATTTAAAAGGTGCCCTTGGTGCCAAAAAATCGAAGAGTAGATGACCGGGCCCACTTGGAGAAGTCACGACCTGAAATTTCGCGAAACGAGAGCAATTTGGCCGTTTTTTCCCCTATGCGCTGTGCCAAATTCCCTGTGCGTCGCGCCACTTTGGAGCCTGTTTTGGGGCACTTTCAGGTGTCCAAAATGTGCCCAAGTGGGCTTGTTGGAAATCCTGTCCTGTCTACTTTCCAACCCAACTGGAATTTCTAAATTTGAAGCTCATTTGCCCCTCCAAAACTTCATTCTCCCAAGACTGCTTTCTGTGTGTCCAAAACGTGGCAGAGAGGCCATTTTTGGGTGTTTTTTGACCTTTAGGAGACCCAAAACTTGTCAAAATTTCTAGCCCGGACACCAGTAGACGTATTTTTCGATGCTGAATCCAAATATGCAAGCCGTTCCTCGATCTGAGTTCTAGATTTTTAGCGTCGCGCCAGTGGCGCGGCGCACAGGGAGAAATTTCCTGTTTTGTGCCCAAAAAATTTGCCTGTGACCAAAATTTTCCCAAATTCCTTGAAATTTGGGCTGGAGGTTCCCTATGAAGTGCTTTGCTAGGCCAAGGAAGCCTCAGCCAAGATTTGAAGCCGATATTGCTCCTTTGCCTCCTTTGCCTCTTTTGTCGCTTTGCTCAATTTTGCCTTTAGGCTCCTGATTCTTGCTTTGGAACTCATGTTGCGTGCCTGGTAGTGATGAGTCATGCGCCTCAACATGTCTTTCTCCCTATTTTCTTTTTCCAACCGCTACTCCAAGTGAACATTCACTTTCTCTAGCACATACTCACGGTCTTCGTCTCTTTGCTCCATAGGTCTGCCTTGCGTTGCTAGGATGTGTCGCCGGTTTTCCTTGATCATTTGCAACTCTATCTCGGCTAGCCGATCCTCAAGTTTCTTGTTCCTCTGCTCTAGATACTACACGTTCCACTTGGCCCTATCCAAGTCTAGGGATAGTTTCTCAATCACGGATTGCTGCTCCTGAATGATCTCTCCCAGCTCAGCATTTGTAGGTTCTACATCCGTCTCATAATCCTAGAAGAGAACAAACTCAGTCTCTTGCTCACCTGATGGCACAGTTGAAGGCCCCTCCTTGTGCTTGGGCTTCTCTCCCTTGTCCTGTACCTATGTCGTCGATGTAGGAAGCGAGGCCCCTTCCACCCCGAGTGGATATAACGCTCGCTTTGTTGCTGCAAACAAAGGTCTGGTGCCTCTCGGATAGCCTCTCTGATATGTGATGTATACTGGCATGGTGGCAGTCTCATGGCTGTCAAACTGATGTGGAGGGCTTCCCATCTCAGGCTCAAACTGATGTGAAGGACCTACCACCTCATGCTCTGCCTCTAATATCACCGATGGAGCGCTGAAGAAATCACGGGAGATGAAGTCCTCCCAAGCAATACCCTGCAATCCCAACTGATAGTCCACCAAAATCTGGATGAGAGCAAAATGATAGACACTTTTTAGCTGTTGTCGTGGGGTCTTGCGCTGCATGAATTTCTTCATCTTCTCAATGTTGTTGTAGATGAAAAATGGGAGGTTCATCATCTTCACCCTGGTGAAGTGCATGAGCAGGCGAATGTGGTAGGCATAAAGGCGAGAAAACCTCCCCTCGCAACTGAAATATTTCATGATCAATCTCATGAGTGGGGCATACTCATCCCTCAAAAATATGAATGGAAAAACCCTGGTGAGTTGGCTCAATCAGCTGTTCTTGATGTAAGGCTCATAGTGATGCCTCTCCACCTTCTTTTTCTTATGCCACTACTCCCCAACATTAGGTATCCTCGTTGCCACTGATATAGCCTCCGGTGTCAAGGTGAAAGTGACCCCAGCTAGGACAGATTGGCCTCCCTATAGATGAAGTGCAAAAATGCGGGCCAACTCATGATGTACTCTGACATTTGCCACCCTTTAGAAAAATTCATAACATGCCAAGTGCTGGAAACAAGACATGGCCAGTGGGCATGCCTATAGCTCTGTGAGGGTGTTGGGCTCGTCTCTGAGATTTCTGCCACTCCGGTGATGTCTCCTATGGGCGCTCTCTCCTGAAGATGTGTCACTGTGTGTATCCCCCTCATAATCTGATGAATTTTCTGATGCCATCACTGCTGTTTGTATCCTGAGTTTAGTGCTGCCTTTTGAATCCAATGACACTGATGAATGCTCTGAAAATCTGTTACCAAGGGGACAATAAAACAGGGGAGTGTTAGGAGGGGAATGATGAAAAGGGGAATATGGGTTTAAAGGGGCAATTTATCAGGGATTTGGGAGTGTTTGGGGTATGGTTTTGATGGGGTAGGGTTAAGGAACTTTTGAGCAATATGAGTAAAGAGGACAAAGGGATATGATTGCAATGTAGCTAGGGTAACTATTAGGGAAAAATGCTCCAGGGGAATTTGGCAGACAGAGGTAGGGTAGGAGCATATTTAACAATCAAGTTACTGTAGAAAAACCCTAGCTTTTTTACCCTTTTGTGTCATTTTTGTGTTTTCTTAAAAAAAATTGTTTTTGGTCTCATGGTCACCAACATCATATTTTTCTTTAAGCTTAGTATCAATGGTGAAAATATTTATGGGCACTTTTGCAATTTTAGGAGCCAATTCCAAAATTTTTGGGCGATTCGGTGCATTCTTAGGCTCACAGGCCTGTGCACCACGCGCCGGGTATGCGTCGCGGCAGTGTAATGTTAACACTGTGGCCTGGGTCCCAGTGCGTCGCACCACATTGTGTGCGGTCGTGCGCGGTCAAACGACACAATTTTTGTTTGAAAAACAAGGGAGGGAGTTTTAGGGAGGTTTTAGGTTGGTTTCTTTAGGGAATATGATGGAATGGAGGTGGAAATGATGAGAATGAAGGGACAAGGGGAGGGGAGCAAAACCTTGGTGCTCATCGTCACTTTTTGCGACCCCATTTTTCATTTTCCTTGGTGATTTTTCCATGGATGTCCATTGTGATTTTGGATACCATCAGACATCTTACAAACCTCATATTAATGACAAAAGTGATGGAGAAGAGGTGTTGATCATGGCCTAACTCTTGATTCACTGACTTCGTCGAGATTTGAGATGAATTGCAATGTTTTTGGGCACCTAGCTGTGTGCGTCGCGCGCCAAGCCCAGTGCGCCGCGCGCCCTGAGTGCGTCGTGCCCTTGTGGATTTTTCACTGTGGGCTAGCTGCCGATGCGTCGCGCCCTTCGTGTGCGTCGCGCGCCCTGGTGTGTGTGTCGCGCCACCTAGAAGTCTTCTCTCCTTGCTCAAATTCCTCCTCCTTAGCTCTCCTTTCTTCAACAATGCCTCTCTCAAGCTTTTTTATAACACAATGACTTAGTCTTGGGCCAAAACAAATATATATAGGCTTTGAGAGAGTTGGGTTTAATTTTTTCCTCTTTGAAGACCCACTTTCTAATGTTTGAGTCTTGCACTTTTCATTGACTTTTAAAACACTATGTTTTTCCTTTTTCTTTGAAATTTTGTCTCTCATGATAAAAATTTTGGTGTTTCTTTGTGGGGACTATGTGACTGAGCCTCTGGCTTTGAAATCCATGACTGCATCTGAAAATGTCAACTGTCGATTTTTGGAAAATTTTGTCATAGTTGACCTTGTTTGACTTTTCTTCAAAACAGAGTTTTGAAGAAGAGCTGATTTCTATTGCGGTGATGATGAAGCTTTCTGTACTGTAGGTATATAAGATCTCCCTCTGGCCTGCATAACTTGTTCTGGACATGTTTTTTCAAAGACCTTATTGATGATTTCCTAGACCCAACAATAAAAATGACTTTGTCCTGTAATATGACCAGACCTTGACTATCATGAACTTTAGTGATTATGGACCAAGACCTAAACCAGCAGGGGCCAGACATGAGGGAAGATGAGTGGCATGACTTTCTCCGTCAAATCATGGCATGTCCCTAGTGAAATTCAGCTGAGTGGATGGAGCGGGACACCTAAAATTTGAAATGCACAAAGAGCTTTGATCTCTGATGGAGGGCTGACCAGACCAACTCTAACATTGGCTCTAATGGGGGATGGTAGCTCCTTGGAGGTGCCAGGAACAGCAGATCTTTGGAGGAGCTAGACAATGCCTCTGGGTCCATTGGGCTATGGAGTCATCATTTTGATATACAACACAAGACTCTGACTTATTTACAAAACTTAAGTGACCAAGAAATTGACTCAAACTTGACAATTGGAATAACTCAAAAACTGACTGTACATACTGAAACCAAACTGAAAAAAATGGTATTTACAATGACAGTGGAAGCAGCGTTAATAGATCAACAATGATACCGCTTGAGTAGCCGACCATTGATCGGCCCTCCAGGACAGTCTTCCCCATTCATTTCTTTAAGAAGAAAGGCATTTTGACCCCTGTATGCTGCAATCTTGAAAGGACCTTTCCACAGATTTTCAAACTTTCTGTGCTTGCCTTTCTTTTCATTCCTTGCATCCCACTTTAGCACCACATCATCCAACTGAAATTTTTCCGCTTTAGCTTTTCTGTCATAGATTTTCTTTATCTTCTCTTGCAACTTGGATGTGTTTTTGAAAACTTCTTCTCTTGTATGCTGCAAGTCGATCATTTGATTTAGCCTTCTCTGCCTGGGATCTTCCTCACTATCGGCCTCCTGAAGAAGTTTGACCACCGGGGCAGTAAGGGAAGCGGGAAACACTGTGTCCACTCCATAAACTAGCTCAAACGGCGACATACCAATAGACTTTTTCTGACTGATTCGAGCTGCTCAAAGTGCATGAACCAACCTCTTGTTCCAGCTCTTCTTATTAATTTCCAGCAGCGTCTTGATGATGTTGACCAAAGATTTATTCGAAGATTTCGCCAATCCATTGCCTTGCGAATGATAGGCAGTTGAATGACCCAAAATTATGTGATATTTGTGACAAAATTCTACCATCCTTTTCGATTTAAAAGTTGTTGCATTATCAGTGATTATTTTGTTTGGACAACCAAAGCGAGACAAGATGTTATTTTCGAGAAATGAGATGATTATCGTGTCTGTCGCTTGTCTGGTAGGTGCTGCCTCAATCCATTTTGTGAAGTAGTCCGTCGCTGTAAGGATCCACCTATGCTGTCTGGAAGATGCGGGATGAATTTCCCCAATGAAATCCAACCCCAACTGCTGGAATGGAGTGCTCACTGCGATAGGTTTGAGTGGCAAAGGTTGTAGTTTCTATTTTCCTTCGAAAATTTGACACTTATGACAGCGCTTTACCATCTTATCCACATCAGCAAACAAAGTAGGCCAGTAGTACCCCGCTCTCAAGATTTTGTTCGCTGTTGACTTCCAAAAAAGATGTCCACCACACTCTCCTTCGTGGAAGTCTTCCATGACTTTCTTTGCCTCCTCTTCCACCGGACAATTTAGTAAAATGCCACCGGGATCTTTCCAATACTGTGCAGAATTCAAGATACAAAATTTGGCATCCCTCAATTTAAGTGTTCTCGCTTTGTTTCTAACCATGCCGGGCGGTGGTGATAGATTTTTCGGTACATAGATTATATCAGAATACCATGGGGACAAAGAAAACATTTCAGATACCTGAACTGAAGTTCCTTCATCATTCTCATCGGACATGGCAGCGATCAGATTTATGTCCAATGCATGCAAATTTGACTCAGCCATTAGCTTCGCCAATCCCTGTCCTTTGACCAGCTTTGTAGGCTTTATCTCCACATCGTATTCTAGCAAGGTTGCGATCCATTTTCCTCTTCTCCCTTCCGGATCGGTCTGCACTAAAACATCTTTCACAGCAGTATTAGGAACATAGGCCAGAATGTGAGAATGTAGGATATACACCCGGAAATATTTCAGTGCCTTCACCAATGCCAGGGCTTGCTTCTCAATGATGTTGTACTTCAAAGTTGCATCCCTTATAGCCCTACTGAAGAATGCAATAGGTCTTTCATGATCATCCCTCTTCTGCAATAGTACCGCTGCCATAGTGTGCTCAGAAGCAAATGAAAACAATATGAAATCTTGAGTGTAATCCTGGCTTACTAGAACTGGAGCTGAAGAGAGGCCCAATTTGACCAAGTTGAAAGATTTTACATCCTCATCCATCCATTTCACCTGGTTGTCCTTCTTAAGCATGTTGGTCATTTCTTTCAAGTGTTCCATAAGATTAGGCACAAAGCGACGCATAAAATTCATCTTACCATTGAATGACTGTATCTCCTTTTTGTTCCTAGGCAGATCGATTTGCTGAATTGCTTGGACACGTGTTGGGTCTATGTGGATGCCATATTTTGAAATGATATGGCCAAGTAGTTTTCCTTCCTCCATGGTGAACAAGCTCTTCTTAGGATTCAACGATAGGCCATATTTCCTGCATTTTTGAAAGACAATTTTTAGGTGATGCATATGCTCTTCATCAGATTTTGAAAACACCGTCAAGTCATCCAAGTACACCACCAAAAACACATCCTTCTCATTTCCAAACGCCAAGTCCATTGCACCTGCATTCCTCAAATCGAATGGCATTTTGGCATAGTGAAAAGTTCCCCATGGAGTTGTGAATGTTGTCTTATCCCTATCATCTTCATGGACTAAAATTTGGTTATATCCGGAATAACCATCAAGCAGAGACATATGAGATGCCCCCACTACTCGCTGAAGTATATGGTCCATATTGGGCAGTGGATAGTTGTCCTTCAATGAGACCTTGTTTAGATTTCTAAAATCAATACATAGGCAGATCTCACAGGCCTTGTTTCGTACAGGCACTAAGTTAGATATCCAATCTGAAAATCTGATAGGCACAATGATACCTGAATTGTACAACCTATTTACCTCTTTTTCAATGGATGGAAACAACTTTGGATTGATCCTTCTCAGCTTTTCTCTAAATGGTTTCTGATTGGGCTTGATAGGTATGGTGTGTTGAATGATGTTCGTATCATAGGTCTTTAAATCTGAATAATCCCATGCAAATACATCTGCAAATGAAGCCATAAAACTGATATATTTTTCCTTGATCTTTGGCGGTAGTGTTTTGGACAATTTTACCAATTTTGGATTTGCTATTGTACCGATGTTGACTTCTTCTACACCTTTCTCCGTGGGCTGCAAAGTTGGCTTGCGGGCTACATCATCCTGATCGAAAACGTTCTTCTAGGGATATCAAGCCTTTAGGAATGACGTTGTTCTTTAGCTGCAATATGTCCATTTGATTGATTTGAACTTCTTCTGTACCATTCCCTTTGTTCTCATCGTTTTCCACATCGATTAAGGTTTCTTTGAACTTACCTTTGTTTAGCAGAAAATCCTTAATCTCCTCATCGTCTTGGAACACTTTCCAATGTCGTTGATTGTCTGGAATGGTTCGACGGTGCTTGACATGGATTTCAAATTTGTTGTTGGAGTTAATGGGGATCTTCAAGCTACTCGCTTCCTTGGCAAGAGCAACAGCAATACTATTTTGTATTTGTGGCACACATGTCAAGGTGTATTCGGAAAATAGCTTCAAAATGTCCAAAACTGCATTACGATAGGCCCACATCCTAGGATGTTTTTCTTGGTACTCACCTCTGACCTGTTTTATCACCAACTCAGAGTCACCATATACTGAAATCCTCTTTGCATTCAGCTTCCCAAGAATCTTCAGGCCAGCAATCAGAGCTTCATATTTGGCTTCATTGTTGGAACATTCGAAGGCCAACTTGTAGGAGCAAACTCTCACGCTGCTAGGTACTTTGTTTGGGGCGGAGAAAGGACTGCGTACCCAAATACCAATACCAGCTCCATCATTCCCTACTGCTCCATCAAAATCCATGGTCCATAAGCCTTCTTCTTCTTCTTGCAAGTGCTGAAAATCTTTTTGTTGTCCATTGTTTGTTTGCTGTCCATCGTTTGTTTTCTGTCCATTATTTATTTGTTGTCCATCGTTTTCAACTGATTGCCCAATCTTTTGTTGCTTTTCTTGTCTTTCTTTCTTCAAAATATCTCTAAAATTTTCTGTTATCTCTGGGATGTCATCTACTTCTACTATCTGACTATCTATTTCATTTAAACTATCTGAAAATAAAACAAAAGACTCTAAATCTGTATGTACATAGTTTATAGGATGATTTATCGGTTTCTCCTTGCTTGTGATCATATACTTCATCTTTTGTTCCCGATATAATTTCCTCATCTGTCCAAACACTGGGATTGTCGCATAGGAGAAATCCAGCTGTAGTGTCCCCTTCAATTTTGCCACCCAAGACCTGGAAAGAAGCATTCTACCACTACATCCATCAGAACATTTTTCATTGGAAGCTGATCCAAACTCACAACTAAGTCTTTGATGATCGCTATGCACCTTACTCTGTTGGAGTCGAATGAATAGAGATCATGATATTGGCGGGTGATGTCCAGACCAAGCTTGTCCATGATAGCCTTGGGCATGAGATTATGAGAGGCTCCAGAATCGAACATGGCATTGTGTAGCACAAAGTCGTGCAATCACAAACTGATATAGAAGGGTGGTACCTCGCTCTCAGGAGACTCACCATTTGTCGCTGGCCCAAAAATCATTTCAAGCTGATCATCTTCCACATTTACCATGTCAGACATTGGGTCCAAATTCGACATTTTAAAAATCTGTCCTCTATAGCTGTTGTTCTTCATGATTTCAGTCTAAGGGATGGATACCTTTAGCTTAGAAATCTCATTCTCTAGGCTGAAAGCGGGAGTTCTTTCTACCTCTTTGACTAGGATCTCTTTCCTTTCCTTGTCTTTTGAGATGGCCAGTTGCTGTGATTGTTCTGCTGATTTCGATTTGCTGCTCTCCAGAACAACCGCCTCCTTTCCCTTTCTTTGTGTAGCTGATGGATCTTTCTTTTTTGTTTCATCCTCCTTCTTTTTCTGAATTTGTTTAGTCGGTATATCTCTATTTTGAAGGGAATATCGTTGTTGTTGTGTGGACAAAGCATTCATATACCCCCTTTGATATTCTTCTGACTCTTCTTCCAACACAGTTTCATTAGCTAGGATAAAATCGGTGTCTTGGTGTGTAGCTGAATTCACTGCACATTCTTCTTCTTCGGTGATGTAAGTAGGCAACTCATCTGGAGTAAAAAGATGGTTTTCCTCACCTATTACATTCCCTTCCTCATCTAATTCCAGTCCATGTACAAAATTCTACTGCAAAGGTGTTTGTATCGGCTGTTGTGCTGTCTGCTCTTGAGTCCGCTGATCTCTTTGTCTAATTCTATATTGTGGCTGTTGTTGGCCACGAAAGTTAGGATTCCTAACTTGTGGCTCTGGCTTGTCAAGTTTTACCCTTTCGAGCATCTGTTCTACCTCCTTGAGAAGCTTATCCATTGAAGAAGATTCTTCTTTCACCATGGTTTTCTTCTCTGCTTTTGCTCTTGCTCTTTTGGACAGCAGGTTAGCCTCAACGCTGACTGCAATTTTCTGCATATCTTCCATTGTAGCCGATTCTCTCTCTCTCAATTGGTATGCCATGTCAGCATCAAAACCATCTAGAAATTTCATCATTGCTAGTCCCACCGATGGCTTTAGATGGTCTGGGATATCATTGTAGACTGCATTAAATCTAACACAATAATCTTGGACCAACTCACCGACATTCCACTTAATTTGTTCATACTTGGCCAGAATTTGAAGGGGATTCTTTTTGACTTCCCACCTGTTCAAAAATTGTCTTTGTAGCTCAGCCAAGGTGGTGATGCTTGCACCCGTCAAACCTCTGAACCATTTCCTCACATCTCCTACAAGTGTTTGTACAAAGAGCCTCATTGCCACGTTCTCCGCATCGATCTCATGAAGTTCATAGAAATTTTCCATTTTATCCACATGTTATTGATCTGTAATACTGTTAGGAGTGCCATCAAAAAACGGGATTTTACTTTGATAGTCATTTGGCATGTCATCTAGGACTTGGGGCAGAATAAGAGGAGCAAAATGGGCAGCCATCATTCTCGGTGGATTTGGCCTTGGAGGTGTTGGAGGAGTATGCAGAGTTTGCAAGGGGCTTGCACTTGGAGTTTGGGGTTGTGTGGTAATGTAGTTATCGATTAATCTATTAGCTCTTTCCGTCTCAAGGTCTACAAGAAATTGTGGATCGGGGACGATGTAATCAACAACCTTTTCGGATTTAGATTCAAATAGTGATATCTCAAATCGTTCATCAAACTCAAGCTCTTCGAGATACTCAAAGATATCAGGACATGTAGGGGATTTGAACACGGGAGTTATGGTGCTTTCTTGACGAAGGAATCTTGGGATCAAACTTGGATTTTCGTAAATGTGAGGAGGGTCTGGGTCCGGATTCGCTCTGGTGTATCGTCTTGAAGCCAGCGTGCTATTGAGAGGAATTACGGGACACAACCAACTTACTCAGCCTTTCCAATCCTAAGCTCATCATTCGAAAGCCTAGAATTCTTATGAAACAAGGGGATTTGATTTTCAACTCGTTCCCCAGTGGAGTCGCCACTATGTTAGCGCTCGAATATGCCTCAGGCTGAATGAAGGCGAGGTTCAAGGCAACATCAAACCAAGCTTAGTCTGGTAGCTAGCCCTACCAGAGCAGGAGAGGGCTCTCTCCGAGTCACACTCAGCGAATGGATAGGCAAAACGGTCTGAGATGACTTACAATGCGATGTTTACCTTAGGCTAGTAAGTGAAAAGCGATTTTGGAAAAGATTTTCGAAGTGACTGAACTTCTGAGATGTATATGGGACTGGCGCTTAGCAAAGAACAGAGAATTGAGAATGAAGGCACAGATTATTCCGTGAGGCAAGGTAGGCGGGAAGCGCAGCAATTTCAACTTAAGGTGACGCGGAATGGAAAGATTGCCGAAGATAGTAAAAATGGCATGGTCGCATGAATCCTTTTCAACAGAAGAATAACACTACACATGAAATTTTCCCACAGGCAGAGCAATATAAATTGAATTCTACCTAATCTCACTTAGAAAATTTCACTGAAATGAAACATGAAATGAATTATGAAACATAACAAGATACATATGGAACATAAGAACACATTTTCTACACTCACAACCACAAGAATCTCATGAAACAGAGCCGCTGCCTTTCATTAAACTCTCTATCAAAAATACACAGTGAAGAAACAGAGTTTCTTTCCCACAGTCTATCAGAAGTTACAAGCCAGCCAACCCTTTGAAAATAACTTGCATACAATATATAGAAAGTGTAGAGAAGAGATGGAACACCCAGGGGTTGGGAAGTTACTCAAATCATTTCGAAAAGGAGATGGAGAGCCAACCATCAGCTACAGGGGCAGCGCTCTCAAGCATGACATTTGGCTGTGGCGAACCTTTGCATTCTTTTGCCACTTGGATAGATGCCCACCTGGAGAGAAAATTCTTTAAAAGGTGCCCTTGGTGCTAAAAAACCGAAGAGTAGATGATCGGGCCCACTTGGAGAAGTCGCGACCTGAAATTTTGCGAAACGGGAGCAATTTGGTTGTTTTCTCCCCTGTGCGCCGCGCCAAATTCCCTGTGTGTCGTGCCACTTTGGAGCCTGTTTTGGGGCACTTTCAAGTGTCCAAAATGTGCCCAAGTGGGCTTGTTAAAAATACCGTCCTATCTACTTTCCAACCCAACTGGAATTTCTGAATTTGAAGCTCATTTGCCCCTCCAAAACTTCATTCTCCCATGACTGCTTTCTGTGTGTCCAAAAAGTGGCAGAGAAGCCATTTTTGGTTGCTTTTTGACCTTTAGGAGACCCAAAACTTGTCAAATTGTCTAGCCTGGACACCAGTAGACATATTTTTCGATGTTGAATCCAAATATGCAAGCCGTTTCTCGATCTGAGTTATAGATTTTTAGCGTCACGCCAGTGGCGCGGCGCACAGGGAGAAATTTCATGTTTTGTGCTCGAAAAATTTGCCTGTGACCAAAATTTTCCCAAATTCCTTGAAATTTGGGCTAGAGGTTCCCTATGAAGTGCTTTGCTGGGCCAAGGAAGCCTCAACCAAGATTTGAAGCCGATCTTGCTCCTTTGCCTCCTTTGCCTCTTTTGTCGCTTCGCTCAATTTTGCCTTTAGGCTCCTGATTCTTGCTTTGGAACTCATGTTGCATGTCTGGAAGTGATGAGTCATGTGCCTCAGCATGTGTTTCTCCCTGTTTGCTTTGTCCAACCGTTGCTCCAAGTGAAAGTTCACTTTCTCTAGCACATACTCACAGTCTTCGTCTCTTTGCTCCATAGGTCTGCCTTGCGCTGCTAGGATGTGTCGCTGGTTTTCCTTGATCATTTGCAACTCTATCTCGGCTAGCCAATCCTCAAGTTGCTTGTTCCTCTGCTCTAGATACTGCACATTCCACTTTGCCCTATCCAAGTCTAGGGATAGTTTCTCAATCACGGATTACTGCTCCTGAATGATCTCTCCCAGCTCAACATTTGTAGGTTCTGCATCCTAGAGGAGAACAAACTCAGTTTCTTGCTCACCTGATGGCACACCTGAAGGCCCCTCCACATAATCCTCGAGGAGAACAAACTCAGTCTCTTGCTCACCTGATGGCACACCTGAAGGCCCCTCCTCATGCTTGGGCTTCTCTCCCTTGTCCTGTACCTGTGTCGTCGATGTAGGAAGCGAGGCCCCTTCCACCCCGGGTGGAGATAACACTCGCTTTGCTGCTGCAAAAAAAGGTTTGGTGCCTCTCGGATAGCCTCTCCGATATGTGATGTATACTGGCATGGTGGCAGTCTCATGGCTATCAAACTAATGTGGAGGGCTTCCCATCTCAGGCTCAAACTGATGTGAAGGACCTCCCACCTCATGCTCTGCCTCTGATATCACCGGTGGAGCGCTGAAGAAATCACGGGAGATGAAGTCCTCCCAAGCAATACCCTGCAATCCCAACTGATAGTCCACCAAAATCCGGATGAGAGCAAAATGATAGACACTTTTTAGCTGTTGTCGTGGGGTCTTGCGCTGCATGAATTTCTTCATCTTCTCAATGTTGTTGTAGATGAAAAATGGGAGGTTCATCATCTTCACCCTGGTGAAGTGCATGAGCAGGCGGATGTGGTAGGCATAAAGGCGAGAAAACCTCCCCTCACAACTGAAATATTTCATGATCAATCTCATGAGTGGGGCATACTCATCCCTCAAAAATTTGAATGGAAAAACCCTGGTGAGTTGGCTCAAGCAGCTGTTCTTGATGTAAGGCTCATAGTGATGCCTCTCCACCTTCTTTTTCTTATGCCACTACTCCCCAACATTAGGTATCCCCATTGCCACTGATATAGCCTCCGATTTCAAGGTGAAGGTGACCCCAGCCAGGACAGATTGGCCTTCCTGTAGATGAAGTGCAAAAAGGCGGGCCAACTCATGATGTACTCTGATATTTTCCACCCTTTGGCAAAATTCATAACATGCCAAGTGCTGGAAACAAGACATGGCAAGTGGGCATGCCTGTAGCTCTGTGAGGGTGTTGGGCTCGTCTCTGAGATGTCTGCCACTCCGGTGATGTCTCCTATGGGCCCTCTCTCCTGAAGATGTGTCACTGTGTGTATCCCCCTCATAATCTGATGAATTTTCTGATGCCATCACTGTTGTTTGTATCCTGAGTTTAGTGCTGCCTTTTGAATCCAATGACACTGATGAATGCTCTGAAAATTTGTTACCAAGGGGACAATAAAACAGGGGAGTGTTAGGAGGGGAATGATGAAAAGGGGAATAGGGGTTTAAAGGGGAAATTTATCAGGGATTTGGGAGTGTTTGGGGTATGGTTTTGATGGGGTAGGGTTAAGGAACTTTTGAGCTATATGAGTAAAGGGGACAAAGGGATATGATTGCAATGTAGCTAGGGTAACTATTAGGGAAAAATGCTCCAGGGGAATTTGGCAGACAGAGGTAGGGTAGGAGCATATTTAACAATCAAGTTACTGTAGCAAAACACTAGCTTTTTTACCTTTTTTGTGTCATTTTTGTGTTTGCTTAAAAAAAATTGTTTTTGGCCTCATGGTCACCAACATCATATTTTTCTTTAAGCTTAGTATCATTGGTGAAAAGATTTATGGGCACTTTTGCAATTTTAAGATTCAATTCCAAAAATTTTGGGCGATTCGGTACATTCTTAGGCTCACAGGCCTATGCGCCGCGCGCCGGGTATGCGCTGCACCAGTGTAATGTTAACACTGTGGCCGGGCTCCCAATGCGCCGCACACCCTAAGTGCGTCGCGCCACATTGTGTGTGCACCGCGCACGGTCAAACGACACAATTTTTGTTTGAAAAACAGGGGAGGGAGTTTTAGTGGGGTTTTAGGTTGATTTCTTTAGGGAATATGATGGAATGGAGGTGGAAATGATTGGGAATGAAGGGACAAGGGGAGGGGAGCAAAACTTTGGTGCTCATCGTCACTTTTTGCGACCCCATTTTTCATTTTCCTTGGTGATTTTTCCATGGATGTCCATTGTGCTTTTGGATACCATCAGACATCTTACAAACCTCATATGAATGACAAAAGTGATGGAGAAGAGGTGTCGATCATGGCCTACCTCTTGATTCGCTGACTTCGTCGAGATTTGAGATGAATTGCAATGTTTTTGGGCACCTGGCTGTGTTCGTCGCGCGCCAAGCCCAATGCACCGCGCGCCCTGAGTGCTTCATGCCCTTGTGGATTTTGCACTCTGGGCTGGCTACCGATGCGTCGCGCGCCCTGTTGTGTGCGCCGCGCCACCTAGAAGTCTGCTCTCCTTGCTCGAATTCCACCTCCTTAGCTCTCCTTTCTTCAACAATGCCTCTCTCAAGATTTTTTATAACACAATGACTTAGTCTTGGGCCAAAACAAATATATATAGGCTTTGAGAGATTTGGGTTTAATTTTTTCCTCTTTGAAGACCCACTTTCTAATGTTTGAGTTTTGCACTTTTCATTGACTTTTAAAACACTCTGTTTTTCCTTTTTCTTTGAAATTTTGGCTCTCATGATAAAATTTTCGGCCTTTTTTTGTGGGGGCTGTGTGACTGAGCCTTTGGCTTTGAAATCCATGACTGCATCTGAAAATGTCAACTGTCGATTTTTGGAAAATTTTGTCATAGTTGACCTTGTTTGACTTTTCTTCAAAATGGAGTTTTGAAGAAGAGTCGATGTCTATTGTGGTGATGATGAAGCTTTCTGCACTGTAGGTATATAAGATCTCCCTCTGGCCTGCATAACTTGTTCTGGACATGTTTCTTCAAAGACCTTATTGATGATTTCCTAGACCCAACAATAAAAATGACTTTTTCCTGTAATATGACCAGACCTTGACTATCATGAACTTCAGTGATTATGGACCAAGACCTGAACCAGCAGGGGCCAGACATGAGGGAATATGAGTGGCATGACTTTCTCTGTCAGATCATGGCATGTCCCTAGCGAAATGCAGCTAAGTGGATGGAGCGGGACACCTAAAATTTGAAATGCACAAAGAGCTTTGATCTCTGACTGAGGGCTGACCAGACCGACTCTAACGGACTCTACGGATTTCTACTTCACACGCTTATTTACATTAAAAATTGTAAAATTTATACCTAAAATAGTTACATGAATACCATGTATGACCATTATAACTTACCTTTCAATGTTTGAAAGCTACTGAGTGTTAGTGCTCCAATGAAGTGTGGAGGTGTGGGAGTGTGGAGGTCTATGTTCCTTTCTCTGCACACCATCCTTCTACACATATTTAGGAGTGTAGAGAAAATTGTGAAGAGTTTTGTGCAAGGAGCATTATGCAGAGAGCTTTGTACATAAAGCATTCATTGTGCGGAGAATTTTGTGTGGAAATATTTCATTGTGCAAAGTTTTATCCGCACTCTGCACAAGCTTTAATCAATTAATTAGTTATAATTAAGTCCTTATATTAATATTAATACTATTAATCAATATGTAAATTTTATTTATAAAAATATTTGTATATGTTTTATTATTTATCTTTTTATTAAGATTATTATTTTTTTTATTTTATATTTCCCTTTGAATTCAACTATTATGGTTTATTAACCCCGAGGTTCAGCTCAATTGGTCTAGTTCTCGTAGCTAAAGCACCTCTCTAATGTGATATCATGGGGTCTGTTATCACTCCACAATGTCCCAAGCTAAGAAGAAGACTGACGGAAGTAACCTCAAACCACTTAGGGTTCAACAGTTAACCCTGCTAAACCATAGAGGTCTCTCTCTATAAATCTCACAACCAAATATTACTGAAGTGGGAAAATTATATTAGGCTAGACATTTCAGGTCATGTAAGGTTTTTAAATTTATGGTTTTGTTGGATGAAGCATGAGTCAAGGAACCAGGGTTAGGGTTTTAGGAAAAACTCAGTTGTAGAAATACAAAGGAGCAAGGTAGGTATATCTCAATGGAACTTCTAGGCTTTTTCAGTGTAGTGTAGGGTTGAAAAACATAGGTTCAAAATTATCATGGCAAGCATGAGTTCATTCATCAGAATATAGATAACATAAAGATGAAATTCCTATCAAAACAGAGCTTAAACTTTAAGAATTATGTTCATCAAACTCGTAGGAAGATCATTGAAATCATAGGCATGGAAAGAAGACACATTAAGCATTCATAAAAGTGAATCACAAAAGAAAAACACTACCACAAGATCTTACCACATGAATTCTTGAATAATAGCTGCAACATGCTTGTATTACTGCAAAGTGATCAAGTACAAAGGCTCCAAAAGACTCTCAAGCATCTAACCCTTTCTCTAACTTAGATTGGGTTACATACAAATCAAAATATCAGCTTCCCCCTCTTAGAGGTCAAATCCAACATTCAAGGAACTGCTTACAATAATATCTCCAACTATACCTAAGACTAGGGAGGTTAGAAACCAACTCCCAATTTGGTGTAAAACTAATTCATTTGACCATAAGAACCTATACAAGCATGAATCTACTTCATTTTTACTTTGAAAATCATAATTACACCTCAATACATCAACACAACCCATAAACTGAAAAATTACATCATAAAAAGTCAAACTGGAATGAGCAAACTGAGAAAAATGAGTTCCAGGCAAAAATGTAGTGAATTGCCTGAAAACTTAGCATGCTTGGAGAAAACATAGTGTGCTTCTTGTAAGTGACTTTTGAAGCGGTTCCCAAGCTCAAAATCAAGATCTGAAAAATGATGGAGAAATATCTACTTCTCTAGTACACCAAAGAATATTCAAGGAATAAAAAATACTCCTTATAGACCTGCAAAAACCATTTCTCCCATAGCTACTCCAAAAATGTAGCGTACCTCTAAAAAACATGGCAGAAAGGTTTTTTTGGAAACTTTTTTCACTTTTTGACCTAGAAAAATATGCTAACATGGATCTCCAATTACATAAATTTAATGTGAAGGTAAATAGGAATCCAAAAATGCAAAATTTTCATGATTTGAATGACTCCAGCAAAAACTTAGTGTGGGACACACTACCTTTTCTGCCCAAAAACTGTGTAAAAATTCCAAACTGCCCAAAATCTTCAAAAACTTCCAAAATTTGTTCAAAGTGTTTGAAATTGGTTCCTTGGAGATAGGCAATGATTCTTCAAGCTATGAATGAATCCTCAGCCAACAGCTCAAACTTGTCCCCCTTGTTTTGCAGAATTAGGGTTTCCTTTAGTTTTCTCTTCAACTTTTGAATTCTGATTTGGGAATCCCTGTTTTTGGTGTAATAATATCTATTCATGTGCCTTTGCAAATTGGTGGCCCTGATGGCCCTTTTAAGGAGCTTCTCCAAGTGGCAATTAAATTTATCCAGCAAATACTCCCTATTTTTCTCAAAATCTTGTTAATGGATTTGTTAATGTCTTGTTGCTCCAAAGGTGTAGATGGCTCACTCATTTGGTGCCCTTTCCTCTTCATGCCCTTCGTTATAGACCTATTTTGCTTCACTTGAACTTCAATGTCCTCCATTTTCTCTAAACCAATGAATTTCTTACCTTTGCCTGGCTCATCCTCTACACCCATTCTAGGTTTTGACATCAGCATTTGATTCACTTTAAGTTGCCTATTTTACTGCTACAAAAATGAAATAATTTAGTTGGCTTTAACCAAATCATCTTTCAAACCTCTAATGTTAGCCTCTTTCTCCATGACAAGTTTCTTCAATGATTTTCCCTGTTTTTCATGAATATTCTCATGCAATGATGTCTCATGGTGATGTGGAGATGCTTCCCTATCCACTGAAGTAGGCTTGGCCCTTTCCCTTTCTCTAGGAGAAAACACAAGCGTCTTCCCTCTGATATAGGTTTGAGTGATCTCTACCCTAGGAGTCCTCTTCAGTGAAACTCTGCTAAATGAGCCAACCTCCCTTGGTTTGGATGATGCTGGTGGTGTATTTTGGCTAGTAGGCTGACTAGTAGAAGGCAAAAGTACTATGGATTGCATGAACATTTCCTAAAAGACGCTCATCTATTCAATCTGGTGTAGGACAATGATTTTAATTAAATCATGGTGGTAGAGACTAGCTTGGTGATCACCCTTTCCTTTTTGCACTTTCTTTGCCATCTTAACAAAATTACTGTAGAGGTAGTGAGGCAAGTTGAGACGCCTTACACCAGTGAAGTGCATCAATAATATGAAATGATACTTATACACTGTTGAAAACCTACCCTCAATTGTAAAATATTTCATGATGAACTTCATTAATGGAACAAAATTTTCAAGCAATAGTCCAAAAGGAAAAACACTCTTGGGAGCCTCTTTATACTAAATTTTTGTGAAAGCTTTATAGTTTAGAACATCCAAATCTAAGTGTTTGAACCATTTTTCTCCACTATTTGGTATCCTTGTAGCTATAGCTATGGCCTCAGTCTAAATGATGAAGTTGAACCCTGCAATGTTGACCTTATCACTCCTAAGGTTTGTGGCAAAAACATTGGTTAACTTGGCATGATATCCTACTTGTTGAATTTGTTCACAAAACCCTAAACAACACATCTTTTACAAATATTGGATAGTAAACGTTGAAGACTTCAATTATTTGGTGTCAAGTCGCTCAAACCTTGACAACTGACCTCCTTTGTTGTATGGCTTCTTTCATCGCTCCATTTTTTACAATTGCAAAGCAAACCCCTAGTGTAAGAGATTGAAAAAACAGAGTTTTTAGAGGGAGTGGGGAATTGGGATTAGTGTATTTAGGTGAGGGGATAAAGTGGTTAGGGACAAGATATGTGGGGAAGAAAAATTGGGGAGGTAGGGAGGTGTGTTAAGAAACTTAGGGAGGTGGAAAATGATAAAAATATTGAAGGGATTGATATAGGGAATTTAAACACAATCCTCACCCTAAAAATGCCAAAAACGCAACGTAGAAGCTAGGGTTAGGTCTAGGGGTAAGGAAAAAGAGGGAGGAAGGGTAAGAAAGGTTGTGGGAATGTGTATTTAAGTGTGGGGAAGGGTAGAATGTATAGGGAATCTATTTTTACTATGTGCAAATCAAACCATGGAGTTAAATAAGAAAACGTAGCGTGGAAACCCTAGGAGAGAGTTCCACACCCAAAAACTGAAAAATTTGATTACTGGAGGTGGTGATTGCTTTGAAATTACTTGTATTGAGCAGGAGAGGCCTTCACTTACTGTAGAGAGAATTGGGAGATGTTCCTTTGCCTCATACTGATGAAAACACATCATTCTGTAGAAAATGCAGCGTGGAGCACAAAACGTAGCGAGAGGGCAGAAAACGCAGCAAAAGGACACAAAACGTAGCGAGAGGGTTTGAAATGCACTTTGAGAATAGAAATTGATATTGAGCTTTCTTGGAAGGCATTCAATTATAGGTAGGAGCTTGTGTTGGCTTGATGGGCCTTTACCAAGGTTCAACTTTAATTAGTCAAGCAAATCCCTACACTACTAACCCTTTCAGCATCAATCCGCAGAGCACGGACTGAAGTCTCACCCGAAGCAGTATGGGGGGATGCAAGAACCAAGTTTTCTCACCCTAAGATGGTAGTGTCATTTTATACCATAACCCTTCCTTTGCGCGAACCGATAAGCTTTTTGGGGCTTATCAATATATTTTTATTATTCGGCTTCAAGACCTTCGTGAAGGTCTACGATCTTCCTTCACGTACCCTAAATAGGCAATTCAGACACTTATGTGCCTATGTGATTACTCTTACTACTCTATTTACCCATATTAGCTTAAGTAGTGGATAACTTCAACATGTCTTGCGATTATCTTCTCATAAGCAGATATTCCTACTTGTGTTCATATAACAAAGTAAAACACATAGATTTGCACATCAATAGAGCATTATATTATAAACTCAGTATTCCACATAACATAGTTGCATATATTCATAACAGAAGTAAAATAGCTCATACACAGGTATTTCCAAAATAATTCTCTTTATTGATGTTTAGATCTCCTTTATAGACTCTAACTACCCTGCGCACTTAGCTAGAGGGGTCCGCGCACTCAGCTACAGACTTCTACCCTAGGCCTCTGCACACTCAGCTGTAGAACCTCTTTCCTATGCTAAGACTATTATCTCTTAGTTCTCACAGACCCATTACATTCCTCAACATTGATTATGAACTCAATACTACCTTAGACTCTTCTAAGACTTCCCTTTTTATACAATCCCATGGTTCGCGGACCAAGGGTGGATCTCATAAAGCCGACACAAGTTACCTAAACCAAGGGCAAAAACCCTTGATGACTCTTTACATATTCGCGCTTTGTGACCACAAAATGTAGAGACTTTACATTCTTTATACAAAACTTGAGCCTTTAACCCCAAAACTTCACCGTAGAGGACACATTCCCAACAGGCCCCCAGCACAAATCTGGTGACTTGCCCCCAAGTCACTCTGCTGGCGCAAAGATCTTGTCACAAAGACCTCCCATCTCCACCTAAACGACTGAAAACTCAGTGGTACACTGTGTTTCGCCTGTTTAACCTTCTTGACCAACTGCTTCATCATTAGTCCTGTGCTATCTGCCTATAGTTTCTATTGTGTTGTCTACAGACTAGCCAATTTTCCTTCAATGGAGGCCATGAACATATAGGCTTCATCTAGCCAAGGCCCCAATCTGGCCTTCAGTACTACCTCCTTACATTGTGCTGCAACCACCTGTGCCTTAAGTGCCTTCACTTCATGTAGCTTCGCCAACCTCTGTGTGATGGTGATGATGCACACAGTCGCTTTGACCTCTTCATACCTCTATTATAGTTCCCTTGCCTTTGTTTCTAGTCGTTGCACATTGGGATCTTCTTGCAGGTTAGTAACTACTTTGAGTGACTATTCGAAGAGCGAAGTGCACTCCTTTACTGTGGCATCCACTGTAGCAACTGCATCCCTGACAGTTGCCTCGCGTTGCTCTTTGACTTCTGGTGGAGTTGAAGGTGGGCCCTCAAATCGAACTTCGTGATCTTAAGGTTCAGCTCAAATTGAACCTTAGCCAACTCTGTCCTTGCGTCGCGCACACCTGTAGTGTGCTTCCAAATTCCTGCATCGACTAGCACATCTTCTGGGATATTCAACTCTAAAACAGTTCAACATGCCTCAGCTACTATTGTTGTGGTGTGCTCATTCTTCTCTATGATCTTCTTAAGGATATCCAGTGTATATGTCTTCTCAACAAACATTTGGGCATTGTTGACCTTCTACTCGCTGATCACATTCAGTGCGCGCTACTCTCTGGCCCGAAGTTCCGTGATCACACCGCCTTGTAGGGTGTAAAGGGATTCACTTGGCAGCACGGCGAAGTTCAACCCAACCTTCTTGAGAGCACTGACAGTGGCCTTGTCATCTTCCTCTTTTGTAGTCAATGCTTCGTCCAGCAGCACGATGAACCAGGGATCCAAGTAGCGAACGAGCTCCACTGCTTCAGAGGTCCCAGGAGCCAAGCTAGTTGATGTCGCGCTGCACTGTCCCACACTTATCTGCACATGAGTGGCCTAGATCTATAGCTCGTGGACACCCATCTGAAAGGGGAGCAATGCTTGCTTTTGTTGCTGCTCGAACTGCTACAGCAGCTCCGCAGTCACATCCCTCACTGTTTCCTCAATATCATTCAGATCACTTTCAGTCAAAGTGATCAGGTCAAGTGATGATTTGCTGCCCTTGGACTTCTTCTGTGACCCTACTTTTTCCTACTCCCAATTGTGTCTAACCCAGAATGGAGTAGTCTCTGGGTCTGCACCTCCCTGTCTATATTTCTACTCTTCTTCCTTGCCTGTGACGAAGGAGACTTCTGACTTCTGTCAGAGTCATGCTCCTCTTCTTCTTCCTCCTCTTCCTGCTTCTTAGCAACACGCTCTACTTTAGCTTTTTCTTGGGCCTCCTTTTTCCTTTTGTTTGCCAACTATTGCATCTTCAGTCGTGCCTCTTCCTTCTTCTGCTTCGCGGCGGACTTAGTAGACCTAACTGACAAGTATAAATCCATGCGCCACTTTGATGGCCAAATCTCTAGGACCACTACGATTGCATCATCTGTTTCCAGGTATGGAAGGTCATACCATTTTTTCTCGGGGTCCTTCCGCCCCCTGATGGAGACACAGTGGAAGTTCGCTTTGAATGCCACATATCTTGACAATTGCTCAAAGACAGTTGGGGATAGCCTCAGATTGTGGCTTATCACAGCATATATACTTTCCTCCATCAGCACCCAAAATATTTTCACGTTTGTGACCCTTGTGGCGTCCTTGGTGGCCCAAAGCGAAGCGAACTTCGCTTCTTCTGGTAGATCTGACGTAACTGGACGAAACTGGCTGTCCTCCGGTAATTCCCATGCAACGAGCACAATTAAGAGTAAGAGTCAGGCATAATGAAGGGTCTTACTCTCATCTTATGCTTCTTTGGATCTCGTGAGGAACTCACCACAGAGATAGTGCACCCAATTAAATTGTACGCCCTGTTAGAGGCTAGATTGACCTCAAGCTGAAGGGAGGAAATTCTAGGGTAACCAAAAACCACGCTTAACTTGGTAGCTAGCCCTACCAGGTTGGTAGAGTGCTCTCTCCTTGTGAATCTAAGTAAAGATGACTAAATCAGGGATAATATTTTATGCTAGGTATAGTAGCTCAGGGGTTTTTGATTGATTTTGTTGGGTTTTTTGCTGGATCAAATGGAGCAGGCAGTTTTGGGTCCAAGAAATCAAGTCAGGATGCAAGGTGTTCTATGGGGCAAGGTAGGTAGGTGTTTTGGCACTTGGAATTGAGTGAGATGAAAGGTCTAAGACTGGTGAGGAGATGAGGAGGGCATGCAAAGATCATGTATTCTACTCAAATAGTAGAAAACATCAAAAACTAAATGGTTTCCCAAGGCAGAGCACGTAAACAATGTATTCTACCTATCTATCTTGATATCATTCAACTAGAAGAAATAAATTAGATTGTGGAACACATAACACACGAGAAAAAAAATAATATAAGGAGAAACGATGCTAAAACACTTTACCATAAGTATCCATAAAAATAGCTACAAATCCTCGTTTATTTCCTTGCCAAACTGTTGATAAAGGTGTACAATGTAGCTCAGAGCATCCAAGAGAGTCCAACCTTTGCTAATGACTGAAAAAATACATAATATAGACATAAAAAACATCTATGCTAGCCATCAGGGGTCGAATCCAAGAGATAAATAACTGTTACGACCATTTCCAAACAAGGAACAAGAATATAGGCAGTGGAACAACTTGCCTCTATAAGCATGGAAACTTATTCATTAACCCCCAAACCAACTCAAACTGATGAATCTACCCCATAAGATAATTTCTCAATTACATTTAAATACCATAGCATTAATTACAACCATAAATTCATCCATGAAGAGAGAAAAATTCAAATTGCAGAGAAAATAGGCGAAAACTGGATTTTTTGAGCAAACTGACTTTATGCGCAGCGCCACTAGCCAAGTGTGTAGCGCCGCTTTAGACCTAGTTTTCGAGGCCTTCCACTTGACCAAATTGAGCCCAGGATAGCTCATTGGAAAGGTATTCCCGTCTAATTTCTATAACATCTTTAATTTTTTCATTTGGAGGTAATTTTCCTCTTCAAAGGTGAAATCTCCCAAGGCTGCTTCTGTGTGTCACAAAAGAGGCAGAGAGATCATTTTTTGGTAGTTTTTTGACCTTTTGGTGACCTAGTTTCGCTCCAAAATTGCTGATATTTTCTGGATTTGATGTACTCATCATGCTAAATCCATATATACAAGACATTTCTTCAAAAATTCCTCCAATTAAAAGCGTAGCACCAGTGGCGATGCATACCTAGGGCAATTTTCTGTGTTTAAAATTTCAAATTTTGAAAATGGCAAAAAATTATCAAAACTTGCGTAGAATTGGCACAAGGCACAACCATTAGTTGCTTTGATGGGATTCAGCCAATATTTTCAACTTATCTTGCTCCTTTTTTCTCCTTAAGGCCTTCCTCAACCTAGCCTTAAGCTTCCTCATTCATATGTTGCAGATCTTGTTGCGAGTCATGTAGTGGTAGGCCATGTGGCGAAGCATCTTTTGCTCTCGGTTGGCCTTCTCAATCAGCCCCTCAAGGTGTATATTAACCCTCTCAATCTGAGTTTCCCTATCATTCTCAATCTCTTGTTCAATTGAAGTCAATTTGACCTTAGCCTTCTTAGCCTTTTGCCTGTTTTGTTTGATCATTTGTAGCTCCATGAGGACTTGTTTGTCACTCAGTTGTTTGTTTTCTTGCACCTTTTGCTTGCCCTTTTTTTGTTGCTTATGTCTCTCCATGGAACTATCACTGAGTGTTTATTCTTCATAGTCATATTCATTCTCTTTCCATTGTTTTTCTGTGGCTGTGAACACTTATGGACAATGATGGGATAGGGTGGATGAATGAAATGAAGATGATGGAATATGTGAGAGTATGAGTATGAAGAGATTTTATGGATGAGTAGGTGAGATTGAATGGGAATGTGAATAGGATTTAGGGAGTGAGTAGGGTTTTGGGATAGTGTAGGGTTTAGGGATGTATGTAGGATAAAGTGTGTAGGGTTCTGTGGAGAATGTATAGGGTTTGGGATTTGGGGAAAATGTATGAAGGAATGGCATTTTAGGGAACAATAGGAAATGGATAAGATAGGAAACAAATGAGAGAGTGATATTGTCAATTTTTTATGAGATGGTTTGGGTGAACACTAGGGTTTTAGCTTTATGAGGGAAGAAGTCACCAAAACTTGATGCAAAACCCTTTTCAACATGACAGATTGAGTTACTTACTTGCAAAGAGTTAAATTGGAAGATTTGAGGTAAATTCGGGCAATTTGGAATGATTTAGAGCTTGGATGCTAGGTGCACAGTGCCTCACCCAAGCGCGTAGCGCCTCCTAGGTGCACAGCGCCCATTCAGTTTTGCACTAAGGAAATTTGCCTGGTGCGTAGCGCCTCCCTGGTGCACAATGTGAGTGTCTGATGCACAACGCCATTTTGTAGGACACTTTTGGAGGCCTTCCCAATGTCCAAATTGGGCATGTGATAGCTCATTGGAAAGCTTGGTGAGTCTACCTTCCATAACATCTTTAATTTTTCAATTTGGAGTTCATTTGCTCTATCCAAAGTCCAATCTTCCAAGACTGGTCAAAATGTGCAGAATGAGGCTACCAGAATGCATAGTGTTGTTACAGTCAACGTTTGAAGGTCTTCCTCAATGCCAAATGGAGCTCATGATAGCTCATTGGAAATATATTTGTGTCTAGTTATCATTTGACTTATCAAGCAAGTCAGTTGGATAACCAGTCTAGAAAAAATATTGATTTTCCCAAGGTCACTCTAGAGGTGCATTAACCCTCCTTAGGCAAATGATGTTTTCGACATTTCTCCCAAACCATGAAACTTGTGTAAAACATGAAAGACGGTTTTCTTCTTGGGTCAATGATGGACAAAAACCACTCTCACTTTTGTCAAATTCATCTTATATTTCTTAGAAACATCATTTGAATAAAACCTATCCCGATATGTGGAACAGGGGATTCATAGAAATGAAGGGAAATGAAGGGGATAAGGGGCTTCTAAATTCTTGATAAAATTTTGGAGAAGAGGGAGGGATGTTAGGAAGTACGGGAAAGTGGAATTTCAAATATTGAGTGAGGGAAAGGGGTCCAAAAGGGAAAAACACAAGCCTAACCTAGAAAATTGTCAAATTGTAGCAATAAGCTAGGGTTTGTGAGAAAATGATGAATTTGAGGGATTTCAGTGATTGGAGTGTTTAAGAAGTTATATTAAGTATAGGGGAAGGTGTATGAGCATCAAAATACAAGATTTTTTTATGATTTGACCATCCAAGAAAAATTACCTTCCAAACCCTAGTAGAGGGAAATGAGCCTTACCCAAGTACAACTGAAGCACGAACAAGGTGTAAAATGACCCATTGGAACCTAAAATGATGATGACAACTCTTTGAATGATGGTACACTCAGCTGAATGGTGACATGGACCGACACTTGGAAAACTTTGGAAGGAGTGAAAACAATCCTAGACCTAATATCTAGTGACCAAATTTTACTTGAAGACTCATTGAAATGACAAATTTGACTTTGACACCCTAAGACCACTTTGTAAGAGCATGTTTGATTTCTGGTGGAAGCCTTCAAAGATTGACACTAACATTGGCTCCATTGGGGATGGTAGCTCCTTGGAGGTGCCAAGAACACCGTAGACCAAGTAGCCTTATCCATTGGGCATGGAGTCAAAAACAAAACCCAATCTGAAATACATGACTGAATACTGATGACGCAAAGACACAAACTGAATTTTACTCAACTAAAAATTGACTTGATACTACAAATGACAAACTGGAAAAAATGCTCAAAATGGATCTTATTCGATAAAACCTACTCTAACTATTCCATTCATCACCTAATCAAGTGAAATGAAACAACCAATGCAACCAAGCAAACATTCTAGTTGTTGTTTGAATTCTTCGCAAGTGCTTGCTAATGAATGACAATAGAGAACTACTGCAAGGCAACTCCCATGAAAACTTGTAAACAAATCCATTGAATAATATGGATTCTCTATCGAACTCCAAAAATACTACATAAGGATCTTGAAATTTATGTGCATTAAGGCTCAGCTCATCCAATGGATTACTTTTCTTCTCCTCGTACCATGAATGCAAACTTTCATCTAAGCTTTGTGACAAGACTCCTGCTGATAATGACAAAGAAACCGGCTGCTGGATCAAGTTTGTATCAATACTTTTTTCATGCTTATATTTAGCTAATGGAGAAGGAATTTGACTGCAGATATCATCCAACACATTAGCTATTGGATCATGAAAAACTTGAAAAGTTGTTGCAACCCATTTTCTATTGGTTCCAATGAGATTGCATGATTTTCGACAGGCTGCTCATTTGAAGATATACGATGCAAATTTCCCTTCAAAAATTGAAATGATTCAAAACAGAATGGTATGGAATCATCTTGCATCCTTTAAGCATATTTTCCAGCTTCCAAGTCTTCATTTGCAACCTAACATTCAATGGCATTCGAGGGCTACAAATCTAGATATGAGAAGTCTTGAACAAGGATTTCATTTCCCTCAAGATGGTCAATATCAAAACTTATCGACAGTTGATTTATGATTGCATGAAAGTTGTCTCTCATGAACTGAAATGAAGTAAAACAAAAAGGCAAAGATCCTTCACTTACTTCAACATTTGCTGCACTTTCCTCCTCACTTACATAGCTGATATGTAATGGCTAATCACTGTATTTGAGCTGTTGAAAGTGAACTTCTTCCTTCCACAAACCAACTGTTTATTTGTTTGCAAGAATAGCTTTTGTTTGGAGAACATAATCATCATCATACTAATCAAACTGAGGCAAATCATCAGTATAAAACACATCATCAAGCATACATGTCAAATCAACATATATCTTTTCTCCAAGATGATCTATAAAACAATCATTATCATATCTATGACAACTGGGATAAGAAAGAAAATGTTTTGGATCAGCCACTTGTTCTTCTTCAATCAGCGAGCCATGATCTTGAACATCATACTCATTCCTTCTAGTGATTTTTTGCATCATCTCTTCCACTGCACTTACCAAAATGTCGAGCTTTACCTCTAAATATGTCAAGTCCTCTGGATCTACGTTCTTCCTCACTTCTTCCTTCAACTTTGCCCTTCTGATCAGCAAATTAGCCTCTACATCTACTGCACTGTTTTGCATCTCTTCAAGTGTTGCAAGGTTCCTTTCCCTTAGCTGAAACTCCATTTCCGGATCAAAGGCATTCGAGTAGTGCAAGAGATTGGATCCCGGAGGAGGTCTTATATTAACTAGCATCGAAAAATAGACTTGGTTAAACCTAGTAGAAAACTGTTGTACTATCTCCCTTGGCAGTATTTTCAGCTGGTTATATTCTTCTAGAATCAATAAAGGGTTCTGTTTGGCCACCCACTTGTTGAGGAAAACTTTGATGAACTGCTGGAAATCTAAGATGCTCGCATCAAGCAAGGTTTTGAACCAACTCTTGACTTTGCCTTGCAAAGAAAGAGCAAAAATCCTAATACTGACATCCTCTTCATCAACTTCAAAAAGGTCAAGAAAAGACTCAAAATTCATTACATGTCTCTCAGAAGTGATGTTGTCACAGTCACCATCAAATCTTGGTAGATATAGGTAATGATTCTTAGGGAAATCATGGGATATGGGAGGTAAAATCAGAGGTTTGTATCGATCTGGAATTTTACAAGGTATAGGAATATGTACAAAAAGTGTAGAATCAATCTTGGTCTCTTAACGCTCATCAGTTTGAAGATCAAGATCAAAGGCATGCAAACATTTTGTATTCACAATCTTCAAAGGAAAAAAATCAAATGCAGGTCTAGGATCTTTTCTCAAATACAATATACTTTGTAAAGCCTTCTTGACATTCTTGGGAAAAGAGAAGAAATAATTACAACAAAGAACATAAGGTCTTGGATGAGATTCCAACTTGAATACCTGATGTTTCCATATTGTCCTTTCATGTTTCTGTTGGTCAGGTTCATCCTCCAGCGGAGTCCTTGGATCTGATCTCGAAACTGATTTGGAATCGCTAGGTGAACGATTTCAGCCTTCCGGTGTTTGGTCATTGTCCACCATCAACGATCAGATCTAAACTTGATACATTTGATTGAGGAACATAAAACTTCCCCAGTATGGTCACCACTATGTTAGAGCCTAGATTGACCTTAGGCTGAAAGGAGGCAATTCTAGGGTAACCACAAACCACGCTTAACCTGGTAGCTAACCCTACCAGGTCGGGAGAGGGATATCTCCTTTTGAATATTAGTCAAGATGACTGGATCAGGGATAAGATTTTATGTTAGGTATAGTAGATCAGGGGTTTTTGATTGATTTTGTTGGGTTTTTTGCTAGATCAAATGGAGCAAGCAGCTTTGGGTCCAGGAAATCAAGTCAAGATGCAGGGTGTTCTATGGGGCGAGGTACGTAGGTGTTTTGGCACGTGGAATTGAGTGAGATTAAAGGTCTAAGATTGGTTATGAGCTAAGGAGGGCATGCAAAGATCATGTATCCTACTCAAACAGTAGAAAACATCAAAAACTAAATGGTTTCCCAAGGCAGAGCACTGTAAACAACGTATTCTACCTATCTATCTTGATATCATTCAGTTAGAAGAAATAAATTAGATTGTGGCACATAGAAGACATGAGAAAAACTAATAATAGAAGGAGAAACTATGCTAAAACACTTTACCACAAGTATCCCATAAAAATAGCTACAAATCCTCGTTTATTTCCTTGCCAAACTGCTAATAAAGGTATACAATGTAGCTCAGAGCATCCAAGAGAGTCCAACCTTTGTTAATGACTCAAAAATACATAATATAGACATCAAAACCACCTATGCTAGCCATCAAGGGTTGAATCCAAGAGATAAGGAACTGTTACAACCATTTCCAAACAAGGAACAAGAATATAGGCAGTGGAATAGCTTGCCTCTATAAGCATGGAAACTTATTCATTAACCCTCAAACCAACTCAAACTGATGAATCTACCCCCTAAGATCATTTCTCAATTACATTTACATACCATAGCATTAATTACAACCATAAATTCATCCATGAAGAGAGAAAAAGTCAAATTGCAGAGAAACTAGGTGAAAGCTGGATTTTTTGGGCAAACTGGCTCTGTGCGCAGCACCATTGGCCAGGTGTGTAATGCTGCTTCAGACTCCTTTTTGGAGGCCTTCCCTTGACCAAATTGAGCCCAAGATAGCTCATGAGAAAGCTCTTCCTGTCTAGTTTCCATAACATCTTGAATTTTTGCATTTGGAGGTTATTTTCCCCTTAAAAAGTAAAATCTCCCAAGGCTGCTTCTGTGTGTCCAAAAAGAGGCACAGAGGTCATTTTTTGGTAGTTTTTTGACCTTTTGGTGTCCTAGTTTTGCTCCAAAATTGTTGATATTTTCTAGGTTTGATGCTCTCATCATGCTAAATCTAGATATATAAGCCATTTCTTAAAAAATTCCTCTAGTGAAAATCGTAGCGCCGGTGGCACTGTGCACCTCAGGTAGTTTTCTGTGTTTAAAATTTCAAAATTTGAAAATGGCAAAAATTTATCAAAACTTGCCCAGATTTGGCACGAGGTACCACAATTAGTTGCTTTGATTGTCTAGTGAGATTCAGCCAAGATTTTCAACTTATCTTGCTCATTTTTGCTCCTTAAGGACTTCCTCAACCTAGCCTTAAGCTTCCTCATTCTTGTGTTGTAGATCTTGTTGCGAGTCATGTAGTGGTAGGCCATGTGGTGAAGCATATTCTTGTCTTTGTTTGCCTTCTCAATCAGCCCCTCAAGGTGTATATTAACCCTCTCAAGCCATGTTTCCCTATCATTATCAATCTCTTTTTCAATTGAAGTCAACTTGACCTTAGCCTTCTTAGCCTTTTGCCTATTTTGTTTGATCATTTGCAGCTCCATGAGGACTTGTTTGTCACTCAGTTGTTTGTTTTATTGTACCTTTTGCTTGCCCTTTATTTTCTGCTTATGTCTCTCCATGGAAATATCACTTAGTGTTTCTTCTTCATAGTCATATTCATTGTCTCTTTCCATTTTTTCTGTGGTTGTGAACACTTATGGACAATGATGGGATAGGGTGGATGAATGAAATGAAGATGATGGAATATGTGAGAGTATGAGTATGAAGAGATTTTATGGATGAGTAGGTGAAAGTGAATGAGAGTGTGAATAGGATTTAGGGAGCGAGTAGGGTTTGGGGATAGTGTAGGGTTTAGGGATGTATGTAGGATAAAGTGTGTAGGTTTTTGGGGAGAATGTATAGGGTTTGTGATTTGGGAAAAACGTATGAAGGAATGGGGTTTTAGGGAACAATAGGAAATGGATAAGATAGGAAACAAATGAGAGAGTGAGCTTGTCAATTTTTTATGAGAGATTTTGGGTGAACACTAGGGTTTTAACTTTCTGAGGGAAAAAGTCACCAAAACTTGATGCAAAACCCTTTTCAACAAGACAAATTGAGTTGCTTGCAAAGAGTTAATTTGGAAGATTTGAGGTAAATTGGGGCGATTTGGAATGATTTAGAGCTTGGATGCCAGGTGTGTAGCGCCTCACCCAGGTGTGTAGCGCCTCCCAGGTGCACAACACCCATTTAGTTTTGCACTAAGGAAATCTACCAGGTGTGTTGTGCCTCTTGGGTGCGTAGCGCCCATTCAGTTTTGCACTGAGGAAATCTGCTAGGTGCGTAGCACCTCCCAGGTGCATAGCGCTGGCCTCTGATGCGGAGTACCTTTTAGCAGGACACTTTTGAAAGCCTTCTCGGTGTCTAAATTGGGCATGTCATAGCTCACTAGAAAGCTTGGTGAGTCTACTTTCCAAAACATCTTGAATTTTCAATTTGGAGTTCATTTGTCCTATCAAAAGTCCAATCTCCCAATACTTGTCAAAATGTGCAGAATGAGGCTACCGAAATGCATAGTGCTGTTGAATTCAACTTTGGAAGGTCTTCCTCAACTCCAAATTGAGCTCATGATAGCTCATTGGAAATATCTTTGTGTCTAGTTATCATTTGACTCATCAAGAAAGTCATTTTTCCAACCAGGCTAGGAGAAATATTGATTTTCGTAAGGTCACTCCAGAGGTGCATTAACCCTCCAAAGGCAAATGATGTTTTCGACATTTCTCCCAAACCATGAAACCTGTGTAAAAACTGAAAGAGGTTTTTCTTCTCAGGTCAATTATGGAAAAAAAATGCTCTCACTTTTGTCAAATTAATCTTATATTTCTCAGAAACATCATTTGAATAAGACCTATCCCGATATGTGGAACAGGGGATTTGTGGAAATGAAGGGAAACGAAGGGGATAAGGGGCTTCTAAATTCTTGAGAAAATTTTGGAGAAGAGGGAGGGATGTTAGGAAGTACGGGAAAGTGGAATTTCAAATATTGAGTGAGGGGAAGGGGTCCAAAAGGGCAAAACACTAGCCTAGCCTAGAAAATTGTCAAATTGTAGCAATAGGCTAGGGTTTGTTGGAAAATGATGAATTTGAGGGATATGAGTGATGGGAAGAGTTTAAGAAGGTATATTAAGTATAGGGGAAGGTGTATGAGCATCAAAATACAGGCTTTGTTTATGATTTTACCATCCAAGAAAAATTACCTTCAAAACCCTAGGAGAGGGAAATGAGCCTTACCCAACTACAACTGAAGCATGAACAAGGTGTAAAATGACCCATTGGAACCTGAAATGGTGATGACAACTCTTTGAATGATGGTACGCTCAGCTGAATGGTGACATGGACTGACACTTGGAAAACTTTGGAAGGAGTGAAAACAATCCTAGACCTAATACCTAGTGACCAAATTTTACTTGAAGACTCATTGAAATGACAAAATTTGATTTTGACACCCTAAGACCACTTTTTAAGAGCATGTTTGATTGTTGGTGGAAGGCTTCAAAGACTGACATTAACACTCCCTCCAGGCACTGGGCTGCTAATGACACAAGAGGTGTCGACACTTCATCTGCACGACACTTCCTCATGATTTTCCCTACCAAAATCTGGGTGGCGACCTTAGTTGTAGGGTCGGTTATGCTGGTAATTGAGTGTCTACGTGGTTTCTTGGAAAGCTTGAATGTGTCCTTCATTCTTACAGTGAGGTTGCACTCGCCCATCTTTCTGCCAAATGCCATGCCCAAATTCAACCCTGACTGTGGTAACAACGTGACCCTATGGATCAACATACCCATAATGGGCATCAGTTATCCTAACCACAGGCACCTATTGTGCAATAAGCATAGAAATTATTTGATCACCATTAGGGTTATGGGTGAACAGTGGTAATGCGGCACCCATAGCAGGTTTAACAGTCCTGCCTTGTCCAACCCCTTTATCCATCGTCGCAGCTCCAACACGGTGACACCAAAATCCTTATAAAACACACGGGTCATAAAGGTATCAATCGCCATGTGGGGGAATCACTCTGTGTCTTCCAATTCCCAATCCTCCAGCTTAATACCAGGAATGCGTGCCAAGCACGACCCTTCAAACGTGGTCTGGTCTGGAAGCAACGGGTATTTGGTAGAAATTTTCCGGCATCCAAGTCCTTCGAGACCTTCACCTTACCTTAGTGGGGATGGATGTACCCAAGTAGCTTTGAGATAGGGTCTAAACCCTCTATGTCAATGTCATCTGCACCCATATCCACATCTTTGGTGCCCTCCTCAGATTCTAAGTCTACCACCTTGCCTTTCTCCTACGCAGTGGGCTTTTCCTTCTTCTGGTGTTTCCTTGGCGACTCATGTGCCGACTATGTTGCTTTCTTCTTATCCTTATTTGTCTCGGGACCCTCTTTTGGTGGCGTAGGCCTCAGCCTGGGTAACCTCTATGGTTTTGGCACTTCTACAGGCATTTCCACACTCACAACCCCTCGGGTAGCTTCGTTTGATGCCATCGATCCTCCAGCACTTGCGGTTTTGTTAGGCCCCTATACTACTAGTGTAACCCCTTATTGTTATTAGTACAACCCAGTTATTATATTGATGTACCCACGTAGTGACCATATTGTTACTAATGTGCCCCATAGAAGCCCACTATTGTTATTATTGTGCCCTTACATTATTATTGTTATGTCGGCTCTGATTATGTTATGACCCCTTAGACTCCTATATATAGAAAGGAGGCCTTTTCATTTGTATCATCCAAGAATTGTTCATTTATGTAATGTAAAGGAGGTTTCCCCCTAGAAGAGGCTGAATTCTAAGGCGTTGATCTATCTTTTCTATCTTTTCTTGAGCTGGCTTCATAACATTTGGTATCAGAGCTTTGGATTTTAGGGTTTCGCTGCTCCAAACAGGTCATCGTGGAATTTTCGCTATAAATTTTTTCTGTGACGTTTCAGAAGTCGCAAAAAAAACCCATTTGAGAAGAAATCGCGCTGAACCTTGGATATGAATTTCAGAACTTTTCGCATGACATTTGAGGAGATATGATCTGAGGAAGTTGGTCTTTTTGCAGACTCCTGAATTACATTCAAAACAGGTGACCTGGGGAAAATCGTCATAACTTTCTCTCTGAGAATCGGATTGAAATTTCGTAAGAAGGTACAGATAGAGAACGGACTTTGGTTTCTTGTATATCTTTTTCAGAGCCAAAGGTCGAAAAATTGACACGTGGAACTTCATACAAGTTCGCTCTTCTGGAAAGGTCTATAATCAGGTCATCTTGGGAGATTGTGCATAACTCTTTTTTGGAGAATCCAATTTGGATCAGAATAGTGGCATTGGAAAGAGGACACAAAGGGCTACTACAAGTAGCAATTTAAAAAATTAAATATCCGCAAGTACAGAGTTACATTCGTTTCAAGTTCGAGGTCCTAAAATCAAGAAAAGCAAGATGAGGAAGTTTGATGGCAAGGATCCGGTAAATTGGATACTTCAGATGGAGCAATATTTTGATCTACATGGTGTACCACTATTACAAAAGGTATGTATTGCATCTTCATATTTAGAACCGAATCAATTTTTATGGTATAAAGGGCTTTGTTCTCGTAAAAAACTTGTTACGTGGTCAATTCTCACGGAGGAAATGATAGCACATTATGAGGATACAAAGAGCAACACCACAACAATTGGAAAGAGTAAAAGGGCTTTGTGACATATTTGAAAGTAAAATTATGGCAACAAGGAAGTCTACCCCTCACAACTATAAAGATGGACGTGTTGTTCCTCCTAGCCTTCCACAACCTACAAGGGTTACACCACAACAATTGGAAGAAAAAAGAGAAAAAGGGCTTTGTTACAATTGTGATAGCAAATGCACTAAAGGTCATAAGTGTGCTGAGAAGAAATTATTTTACATAGAGTATGAAGAGGAGGAAGAAAAGGATCAAGAAACATCAAAAGAAGACGATATATGCTAGGACCCGACCCCAGAGAAAGAAGAAATGAATCAGAACATATCTTGTAAACTATTGACAAGAATGACCACTTCTCAAACTCTCAAGATAGAAGGAAATATCAAGAAGAAAAAGGTGCAAGAAGTGAAAGATCACATCAAGAAAGAAGAAATGAATCCAACCATATCTTGTAATTCACTGGTCGGAATTACCACTCCTCAAACTAGCAAGACAAAAGGACATATCAAGAAGAAAAATGTTCAAGAAGTGAAAGATCACATCGAGCGTCAAGAAATGAATCCGACCAAATCTTGTAAAGGATTGGAAGAAATTACCACTCCTCAAACTCTAAATATAGAAGGACATATCAAGAAGAAAAAGGTTCAAGCAGTGAAAGATCACATCGAGCATCAACAACAAGTTCTCCAACTTTTAAAGGATAGCGCCACTTCGGTGCAAAATCAAATGAAACAACAGGTAGATCAACATCATAGTGAAAAATGTTTTGATGTAGGCGATTGGGTATTTTTACTGCTACATCTAAAGCAAGCTATTTATGAGAAGGAAAGGTTGGCAATACTACATGCACTTAAAAAATGGCGACCTTACCGAATGGGAAGACTCTTCAAGGATGAGGATGTGGAAGCATTGTTTTGTGCTATTTCTATTATCCAACCAGATTGGATAAACGAAGCAAGGGATGAATGGAAGAAGGACAAAGAAGTATGGCCACTTATTCAAAAGTTTCAAAAGATCCCAATTCAAACAATATTGCCAGATATTGAAAAGGAAGGAAAAATCATATTGGAACCTGGAGCAGTCACAGAAACAAGAACCCGACAGCTACGAAATCGATCAATTTCAAGTATCTCATCAAGTGGAAGAACTTACCTGCTGAAGATTCCACATGGGAGGACAAGAATTTTATACATAAGCATCAAGAACTACTCAAGCGTTGAGGACAACGCTTTTTGAAGGAGAGGGGCATGTTAGGCCCCTATACTACTAGTGTAACCCCTTATTGTTATTAGTACAACCCACTTATTATATTGATGTACCCATGTAGTGCCCATATTGTTACTAATGTGCCCCATAGAAGCCCATTATTGTTATTATTGTGCCCTTACATTATTATTGTTATGTCGGCTCTGATTATGTTATGACCCCTTAGACTCCTATATATAGAAAGGAGGCCTTTTCATTTGTATCATCCAAGAATTGTTCATTTATGTAATGTAAAGGAGGTTGCCCCCTCGAAGAGGCTGAATTCTAAGGCGTTGATCTATCTTTTCTATCTTTTCTTGAGCTGGTTTCATAACAGGTTTCCACGGGCACCGACATGAATCCAATAATAAGCTCCTGGGTTGCTTTGGCCACTTTTAAAATACTGAGCTAGCTACTAAAGCCTCGAAATAGTTAAGGTTCATGAGCACCTGATATCCCAACACCTCAATTCTCAGAATGCAAAGTGTTTTTAGTTGGGTAGCCATCTGTAATTTATAGGCAATCTCGAATTTGAATCCAACCATTACCCCAAAAATCTACTCATAAATGTTATATTGGGGGTAGATGTTCATAAATCTCACTCTTAAATTCCAACTTGAAAGCTGCCCCCCCTCTCCATTTAGTCATTTTCCCACTATCAACTTAAGGACAGTGACCATAACGATCACTTTGTGGCTGCCCTACACGATTGCTCTTCCAATAGCATATCTTCCTTCGTGCTTCTACCGATATTGTGGCATTCCTCCCTTCCGTGAAGTTCCCTAGTCACGCAGCTCTACAACCCAGGCATTGTAGTTTATAGTCCCGTGCCTCCTTTCAGCTGTCTGGAGCGCTAAGACTATGCCTCGACCATCTAGTCATCTAGTCGAATCCCCGATGTATTGCTTCAATCGGCTGCCATTTACCTTCCTTGGAAATGGATCTCCATTCAACTTCACCAGTTGAACTACTCCACCATCAGTAATCTCCTTGATGACATAGGGCCCTAGCCAATGCATCTGAAATTTTCTTGGAAATTTATCAAACCTCTGTCATATAATAATACTAAATCATTTACCTTGAAGGAGCATAGTTTGATGTGTTTATCATGCCATGCCTTTTCGTGGTCCTTTTGAACTTGCTCATGCAATCCGGTCAAAAACCTATCTTCTTTCAGCCTTGTCAGCTGGACGAGCCTTTCTTCCAAGGCTTCGCGATTTACCATTCCTATTAATGCTGCTATGCGTAGACTAGGTACAATGTACTCCATCAATATCACAACTTGTATGCCATAAACTAGCCTGAAAAGCGTTTTCCAGTAAGCTTTTTGCAAGTCTTCCTGTAAGCCCATAGAATCACGGGTACGCACACAACCAAGTCATTTTTTGGTGCATTGCAAACCTTCATCAGTGCATTCTCCAATATCATATTAAACACTTCCACCATCCCATTGGCCTGTGGGTGATATGGCATACTCTTCTGATGATAAACCTAGAACTCCCCCGTCAATGCATTGATCGTCTCATTAAGAAAATACGTACCGCGATCGCTCATCAAGATCTTTGGGCAACCAAATATAGTCAGTACATACTCAAAGATGAACTTTTTTTTGTTGCCCCTCTACAGTCCTTTACAGGCTATGACTCCACCCATCTAGTGGTGATGTACTGTGCAACCGTCTTCTTTCCTGGAGGCTAAATTGATCCTATAAACTCAATCGCCCACTTTTCGAATGGCTGTAATGATAGTTATGGATTCAAAGGTAGCTCATCCCTCTGCGATGGCCTACCCATCCTCTGACATGCATCACATGCCTTACAATAAGCCTTGGAATCTTTATGAAGCATCAGCCACCACAACCCAGTGGGTAAAATCGTCTACCATGTAGTTTTTCTGGCATAATTCCCTCCTGCAGCTCATCCATGAGCTTTACCAAGATGATGTCTTGTTAATAGTCAGGTACATAACGTCGTAGAATTTCATCCGAGCCCATTTTATATAAATGTCCTACAATGACATAAAATTCTATCGTGTGCACCATTGGCTTCTTCTTTTGTTGACTGGTATACCCTTCTGGAGACATTCCTGTCGTCAGGAAGTGTATGATATCTGCAAAATGATTGTCCGCAATACGTATTGTAAATATCTCCACGTCAGGCATTCCTTCCTCCAAACTAGTAGGCTCCTCTCCTATTTCAATGTGTGATAGATGATCCAGTCCAACATTCAATCGTCCTAGCTTCACAATAACTTCAAAATCATGTTCTTTAAACAGCAACAACCATCTACATACCTTCCCCCCCTAACATAGGCTTGTTCACCAAGTACTTTAATGTAGAATTTTCTATATACATCTTGAAGTGTCCGCCCAATAAGTAATGTCTGAACTTCTGAAGTGCTTACACCATAGCTAGTCCTTCGCGCTCTGTCGTTGAATAGTTCTTCTCTGCTTTAGACAATTTTCTACTTGCAAACACTATTGGGTGATCTAGCTCTCCCTCACCAGCCTATGTTAGTACTGCCCTGAGCACAATACATGACGCGTCCTCATGCACATGAAATTCCTTCTTCCAATCCGAGAAGACTAGGATCGACGTGGTGACCATCTTTTCCTTCAACACATCTAAGCTTTGTTGACACTCTTCATTCAACCAAAACGTAGCATCCTTCTTTATCAGCTTCTCCATCGGTGTGGTAATCTGGGCATAGCTTTTGATGATCTTTCTATAGTATCTTGTATGCCCCAACATTGTGCACAGCTGTTTCACACTTATTGGTGCCTCCAAATTAATTATGACAGCGATCTTTGGAGGGTCTACCATCAAGCCTTGTTTGCATACCACATGATCCATCAAGATCCCAAAAGGGACACAGAACAAGCATTTCTTCAAATTGAGCATGATTTGGTACCTCCAACATGTATCCAACATCAGGTTTAGACTAGCTACTTGGCACTTCACCAACCCAAATACCATCCAATCATTAAAATATACTTCAAGAAACTTGTGGATGAAGTCCTTAAATGCTATGATAACTACCCACGAAAATATCGTCGACGCATTCTTCAGTCTAAAAGGAATCACAGTATACTAAAAGGATCCCCATTCAGTCGCGAAAGTCATCTCACTTCTATCCTCTGGCACAATTTTGATCTTATGATACCCAGAAAACCCATCAGTGAATGAATATGCTTCCTGACCGCCAACATTATCCAGCACCTTGTCAGTGAACGGAGTTGGAAAGGGATCATGTACACAGACGTCATTCAACTTCCTGAGATCTATGCATATCCTTATTTCATCCTTCTGTTTTTTGTCCTAAACTACCATTGGTCTTACCCAATCAGACTTTTCTACTGGTTCAATGATGACTATCGCAAGCATTTTGTCCAACTCTAAGTGAACCCTTTCTTTATACTTCGGATTGAGGTGATAAGGCCTCTGTTTGATCGGCTTCACATCTGGTTTCAATGTAATTTTCATGACTCCCAAGTCCCCTATTATCCCTCTCAGGTTTGAGAACTTCGTAGGGAACAATTCCTAGTATCCACAAAGAAATTCAACAACCTTATCCACTATTGCGTCATCCCAATAGTCCCCAATATTTGTAAACTTTGGCTCCACCTCTATCCCAATGTTCACTTGTTTTTTTTTAGCGGTGCAGTAATATCTGGATTTTCAATTTGCAATCCTTCAACTTCGCGATGACCTTCAGTCTCTGGGATGTTAATGTTCCTTGGGTTCTCATCCTCTTCTTCAACAGTCACATTGTAGCACTCTAGCACGTGGCTCAGCTGGGTGGTCCAATCTAGTTGAATCAAGTCCAAGGGATCCTGTGGTACTTTGAAGATTGTTGCCTTAACTTCTTGCAATTCTTTGTTAATATTCTCAAACCCATCCTCAAAATTAAACATCAGCAAGAATCCCTGTTGCAAAACATCCCATTCTTCGGCGACATGGTGGAGCTCTGTCTCCAAGTACCAATTCATCAGTATTACATCCAAAGTATGACAAAACATGTGCATCCATTCAAGCTGAGGCTCCACTCCATAAACCTTAGTCCATTTGGCCAGGTGATCGCGTGGGTCATTCCTTCCATCATACTTCTATATTAGCCACACTTTTGGGTGGCCAAACCACAATCTCATCATCTTTCTGTACATGCCCTAATCATCAAAACTATCTTTGTGTGTACCCCACCATCTCGCAGACTTAGGGTGTAGCACCCAATCCAAGGCCTAGAAGTGACGCTTCTCTGGTACTTCCGTTTCGAATGAATCCAAAAAATTATTGACATCAGTTAAACCATCATAATAGGGCAGATTTCTTACCACAAATGATACACAATGTAGCAACTTGGTCATCATATTACAGCGTAGCGTAGATACTTCATGCAGCTAGTTCTGCTAGTGTTCCAACTCCTCATCTGAATCTTAAGTGCATGAGCTTTCACGGTCCCATGCAATATTTCCATCCGCTATCCGATTCACCCAATCTTGATCTCACATCGTTATCTTATAAATCTAGTCCAAATCATCATCGCTTTCATAATCGCGAACCGGTTCAGTATAGCGCGGTTATTTTGTAGTGTCCAAGGGCACTACTACGTGGAGCTATTTCTTCTCAAGTATCATCTTTCGCTTCTTCAAATTGATTACCCATCCATTTCAGTGGCCCAATCGATCCCAAGGAGCATAGGGTAGGGGTTGTTGTCATCCATAATCTATATCACTTCAAAATCAACCAATGCGCTTGCACCCTCAATATCAACTATCACTCCCTGTAATATTCCCATGGGGATGATTTTCTGCTGATTTTCCATTCTTAACTAAATCAGAGACCACTATAGCGCAGGTCTCCCCATCCTCTCAGAGGTCTATTTAGGCAAGACATTCACGTCCGACCCCAGATCCAAAATTACTTGATCCATCTCATATTCTCCTATCTGCGCAGTGAGCCTCATCTCACACTGCGTTCTTGCCTTATGCTTACCAATATTCCTGACTATGTGTGGTCCATCAAGAGCATTTTCTTTGCCAGCACACGTATTTATCAGTTCTTGTAGTCCTTTCATGACCTTGCTATCGCGCAGTAGCTTCATACAGGTCTCTAAGAAAGTAGTAAGCATGGAAGGGTCCATCTCTTCAACTAGCTTGTCTTGGCTTCCTGAGGTAGAGGCCTCAGCGAAGCTTTTCTTTGCTTCCATAAATGTTTCATGTGGGCGCTTTAGGTCAAACTCGACCTCCTTTTCTATAGATTTGCAGACCCATTCACTTTCTTTAGGCTTCCCCTTATCTTCACCAGTTGTCATCCCACTCTGGAGCACAATATTTACCTTGAGATCCTCTTTGTGAGGCTCATCCCTTATCATCTACAGGTTCTAAGTCGGTTGTGGTGTAGGTTTTAACCCCGTACATAAATTACCTACATACAAATTCTAGACCACAGAAAATAAACAATGTGAGAGCATAACACATAAAACACATATACACAGATATGTTCCCCTGGATCCCAAAACCGGGACTACTAGCTTGATTTTTCATTATGTTCCTTTCAATGTTACAATACATATTTATACATGCCGAAACATCGAATACCATGGACCGAAAACCATCTTGTCCAAAGGCATGGACCAAAAACCACCGCGTACAAAACCATGTGCGAAAATCATGCACAAAAGCATAGGTAGGTCCGCCTAACCTAACATAGGGTCTAAAACCAAAATTTTCCGGGGTGCTGCCCTGGAACCCATACAGTGGGGTTACATGCAACCCTTAAACCCCCTGTGACTCCCCCTACTACGCAATCTGCGCAATGAAGGGGCGGCTCTGCCCCCCTCCTAACCCCCCCGGTTAACTACATGGGCTAGTCGTGGAAAGAATATAACACAACCCAACATGTGGAGGTTGTGCCCCCTTTTCACGTATCTTACCCAACAATATCAGGCAATCTTCAGTTGCATGGTCAAACTGAGTACAATAGAGGCATGACAGACGCGGCAGATTTAGGCAATCTCACGCGTAGTGTCCCAGTCCTCCACAGTTGTAACAAATGACCTGTCCCCGACCTCTACCAGGTCTTCCTCTACCTTGGCCTCATCTGTGCCCCTGATATTCACCTCGCACTCCCCCAGCACCTTGGTCTAGAGGCCTGGTTTCTGCCTGCACCCAATATGCAAGCATTCTATCCATCATTAATTTGTAACTACAACAATTCTACTCATCATGACCCACCGATTGACAAAAGTTGCAAAAGAGTTGTTGCAGTGTCTATACGAATTTCTGTTGCAAATGGCAATTGTTTGTCACATGTTTTCTAGCTACCTGACAGATAGCACACCATAGCGTGGGCCCTGTACTTGTCTCTACTGGAGCTTCCAGCGTTAGAGGCGTTGGTCCCCCTACTGCAACATAATTTTCGAAGACTAGACAATGATCTTTGTCATGCCCCTGGCCTTTTCACTTTAGGCACCAAACTTCTTCGCGCACCTCTGGCCTAGTTGTTCTATCATTCTTTAGACTTTGCATTTCGGCAAAGGTTTTGAAACTACGCATGAATATGTTGAACCCCCATATTAACATATTATGTCGATGTCTCATGCTATCTCATCGCAATTTCTAGGGCTTCCGCCTGGGTCCCAATCTTTTGCTGTGATTGTGCAACCCTTAGATGAGGCGGGAGCGAAGCCACAAACCATTCACGGTACTGTCCATATATCAAATTCATGTTACCTTCGTAGATTATGCACTTCAATATCTGATCTAGATCCCAAGGTGTCTCGTAAGGCTTCATCATGATCTCTTTGAATAACACAATTTATTGCACTTCAGACTTAGGTCTACTGAATTCCTTATTTAGTGCGGTCACGCGGACGTTGGGTTATCATTGTAGTACCTAATGTACCACGTTAGCACACAATCCTGAAAAGCATTAACCAACATTGCTTTCTTCATTTGATCATCCATGATACCCTGAGCTTCCCATACAGCCTTTGTGACGAACCAAAACTGGTCTAAATCTTATTTTCCCAAGCCCTTGAACATAGGTAGCTTTACTGGGTTCACCATACTGAATGGTGGCGATGGTATAAGTGAAGGTATATGCAGCAGAGGTGAAGATGGACATGGTGTGGGTGGATGGGGCATTCGTGGGAACACTTGCTTTATCAACTGAACAACACTCTACGGAGTAGCCTGTGCTGCTTCCCCATCGTCACTCAAAGAAGGTTCAATTAGCGGGCTGTATTCAGGGCCTGTTTTCCATCTGTTCCTGAAGTTCTTTCCACTTCGCATACCCCCAAACATCAAGGTAACTGCATAACCTTATTTTCATACAAGAGCATCTTAATCCAGGTATTTAAAGACTTTAAATACTTACCTCGCGGCCCCTTGAAGAAGTGGCTCTCTGCTTCACTATAATTGACCAAGGTATCGACTATGAACTTTGTCACAAACCCTCCTATGATACAATCGAACCAATGATCGATAGCATGTGTAATATTATCTTCAGATGCTTCTACTCTTCACACTAACTCCAGGGTCTAGACTATTGGACCGTCAAACCTCCACCTTCCTTGGTCATCTGCCAATTTCACGATCCACTCATATAACTCGACCAGGAAGGAACAGAAGAAGATCTCGTGTATCTCTAAGTATAGATATCTATCCAACCACTGTTCTTTCATCAATCATGGATTCTTGTTCTCTTGTGCCACGAATTTGTGGATTTTTCTATCCAACCAGTATTTGATCTCCTTCTTAGTTGGATTCTAGTGATGCAACATCACACAACTCTTTATGAAAATACCGATCCCAGCAACAGAACCATTTGTTGTCTTGATGGGACCTAACTCACATTCATCTTTAATTAGCCAAGAAAATACCTACACTACTGGCCCTTTCGGCATCAATCCGCGAAGCACGTACTGAAGTCTCACACGAGGCAGTCTGAGGGGATGCAGGAACCAAGTTTCCACACCCTGACATGGTAGTGATGTTGTTTTATACCCTAACCCTTCCTTCACGTAGATCAATAAGATTTTTAGGGCTTATCGATAGACTTCTCTTATTCGGCTTCGAGACCTTTGCGAAGGTTTACGATCACCCTTCGCGTACCCTAAATAGGTGATTCAGACACTCGCACACCTTTGTGATTACTCTTATTGTTGTATTTACCCAGATTATCTTAAACATTGGATAACTTCAACATGTGTTACGATTAACTTTGCATAAACAGATATTCCTACTTGCGTTCATATAACAAAGTAAAACACATAGATTCGTGCATCAATCCAGCATTAAATCATAAACTCAATATTCAACATAACATAATCGCATGTATTCATAACAGAAGTAAAATAGATCATACACAAGTATTTCCAGAATAATTCTCTTTATTGATGTTTAGATCTCCTTTACAAACTCCGCGCACTCAGCTGTGGACTTTTACACTAGTCCTCTGCGCACTCAGCTGCAGAGCCTCTTTCCTACACTAAGACTTTTCGCTCTTAGTTCTCACATACCCATTACATTCCTCAACGTCGATTATGAACGCAAGACTGCCTTAGACTCTTCTAAGGCTTCCCTTTTTATAAAATCCCATGGTCCGCAGACCAAGGGTGGATCTCATAAATCTGACACAAGTTGCCTAAACCAAGGGCAAAAACCCTTGATGACTCTTTACATCTTCACACTTCGTGACCACAAAATGTGGAGACTTTAAATTCTTTATACAAAACTTGGGCCTTTAACCCCAAAAATTGATCGTAGGGGACTTGTTCCCAACATCTTGATACAAATGAAATGAATAGGGAAATGTTTGAATGGCCTTTTATCAGCTCAAAATCACTTTTGTGCATATTCCATGGCATGACATCATTGATCTTCTTAAGAATTTGAAAAACAATAGTGTGCAACAACTATGACATTTAAGTATGCAATATTATATCTTCATAAAGGATAAAATGTACTTTAGTAACCCAATATATCATTTATCCCTATTACTACTCTCTTTGAGGACGACCTAGGGTTAAATTATGACTTGTTACATGACGTTTTGTATGCCTTACCTAATGGAATGATGAGCAACATGATGACTAACACACACTACTAAGAAATGATGACCTGGCCATGATAACATTTATTGACCATGAGAATGGAGAGAGTAGTAATGACCTAGACACACCAACCAATGATCAAATTTTTATTTGAAGACCTACTGAAACCATATAAATTTTGACCTAAGACCCTAGAAAAAAATTTGAAAGGGCATATTTGATCACTGGTGACTGGCAGGACTGACATACACTAACAAGGTCAATTCTCCTCAATGCCCTTAGGGTTAGTTTATGCTAATAAATTGGCAGGATGTGATCCCTTTAGGTGGATCTTCCTAGATATTTCCTGAAAACAAAAACTATTATGGTTTATTATAATTATAATGTCATTATTTATTTTATTTTATTACATTTTTCTTTTATTTTCCTCTAACATTCATTGACCTTTTGTTTATTTTATAACTCTTTGGAATTTATCATCCTGCATTTCTTACCTATTTATCTATTGAAGGTTGATCAAATCTCTCATTAGAGTGTCAAGATTATGAGCTACATTGGTTGTCTTGAAATGCCAACTCAAAAACATAATGTGATTAATATTAAAGTCTTATATCAAAACATATACAGCAAGTTTTTTATAGAATCAAGTGAGGTGAAGAAATAGTTGCAGTAACTACTCGAATAGGGTGTCATTCAAATGAGTACATCACCATGTGGGTCTTCAATCGCCATTGTGCTAAATAAGGATAGTACTTGGTGGATGTGTATAAACTATAAGGCATTTAAACAAATCACGCTCAAGAACAGGTGCCCCCTACCCATTTTAGATGATTTTCTATATTAGTTGCAGCAATCAAAAAACTTCGCCAATCTAGAATTAAATTTGTGATATCACTAGGTTCAAGTCAAAGAAGAAGATACCTAGAAGACCGCCTTCAAAATGAGGAGACATTTGTATGAGTGGTTAATCATGCCATTTCTCCTATGTAATAAACCAACTACATTTATGAGATTAATGAATGATGTACTATTTAATTTTATAGATTCATGTGTTATTTTCTATTTGGATGATATACTAGTATACAATGCTACCTTGGAGGAACATATCTCACATTTGACGCAGGTGTTGGATACATTAAAGAAGCACCAAATACTAAAATATCAAGAAGTGTGAGCTTGCATAGTATTATTTATTGTCTCAGGGGTATGTGATGGGTGCAGGAGAGTTGAAGATAGATTCTGCCAAGATAGATGCCATCATGAAATGGCTAGTGCCTAATAATATTTTTGAGGTCAAGAATTTCATTGGGTAAGCACACTACCTGAGGAAATTCATAGCCTTGTTTTCAATAGTAGAATCACTTCTCCATGCCATAACAGTAAGTGGAAAGAGTTTCCAATGGGGAAAGGGTTAGCGTAGGACTTTTGAGGAGCTAAATAAGAAGATCATTCAAGCATCGTTTATGGTATTACCAAAATTTCAACATCTCCTGAACTAGACACAGATGTGAGTGGGTATGTTATGGGAGTAATCTTAATACAGGGAGGAAGGCATGTATGCTACCATTCTAAACTATTTCATGGGGACGTTCTTAACTACCCTACCTAGCTGTGAAGAAGTAGAAACACTATATGATTGTAAAATAGACAACAATCCACACAGATCACCAACCACTATAGTACCTGCAAGCCTAGATTAAACTACAATAGACTGGGAATTACAAGTGGGTCGGATTTCTACAACACTTTCATTTGGTGATCAAGTACAAGAAGGGTAGAACAAACAAGTTGCCAAACATTCTCTCAAATAAAAGATCACAACTTTGGGGACTCTTATGCACATGGGTCCATTCACTCATGATGCATATAAAGAGGCATATTCAGAGGATGAGGACTTCAACAAGGTGTTTCAATAGTTGCAAAGTTAGAGTCATGTGCATGACGGTGACATCACCATTGAATACCATCTATGGGATGGGTTATGCTACAAGATGGGTAAGCTATGTGTTCCTAAAGGTGAGAGATTTCAATTAATTAGAGAGGCTCACACCTCCAAGTTTATCAGGAACTTTGGTGTAGGTAAGACCGTGGCCAAATTGTAGACGTATGTGTATTGGCCCAAGATGCAAGAGCGAGTAGCTATATTCATAAGAGGATGCATACTTTGTTCTACTACCAAGTCTAGCAATAGAAAATAGGTTCTATATCATCCCTTACATCTACCCACTTGTCCTTGGGAAAGTGTTTACATGGACTTTGTGGGAGGCTTACCAAAAACCAGGAAGGGACATTACTACATGTTTGTGGTAGTTGAAAGGTTCAACAAGATGTGTGTTTTTATGCCCTGTAAAAAGACCACTACTAATTAGTAGGAACGAAGCAACAAACATATTCTTTGGATAGGTTTGGATGCACTTTGGGATTCCAAGGAGCTTTTGAGGGGATACAACTAGAAGAATCCAAAGAACTAGGATGAAAATCTAGTATATATGCAACATTATTATAATATATTATTCCACACTTCTATAATAAAGTCCCCATTGGAAACTTGTTTTGGGTATTTTACACCTTCACCTTTGGACATTGCATATGGGCGGTAAGGAGGAGTGAGGGAAGATATTACAATAGACACCTTAAGGGCTTAAAATTTTATAGATAGGATTGGGAAGATCCATATATAGGTGGAAGAGACACCACATAAGTCATAGGAGAAATATAAGGCTAGGCATGATCAACATAGAACAAAGAAATCATTCAAGGTGGGAGACAAAGTATGGCTATAGTTGAACAAGGAGAGGTTAGAGGGGCCTAGTGAGAAAATCAAGGCTCTGAGGTATGGCCCCTTTGAGATACTGGAAAATGTGGTTGAAAATTCCTGTTGACTTATTTTACCACCATATATTCACATTTACTAAGTTGTGAATGTAAAGAATCTGAAACTCTACAATCCTTCCATGTTAGATGAGGAAGAGGAACAAGTCCTACCTTCTGTGGAGGATTTTGCACCAAATTATTAGGCAAAGTTGATAGAAGATATAGTTTTGTATAATAGGTCTATAATTACAAGTTAGGGGAAACATTACCTTTGGAAGATTGGGTTGAAAGGACAAGGCAAAGCTAAATGGGACACTAGAGAGAAGGTGGAGGAAAATTTTCCTCACCTCATTCAGTAGAAGCTTTTGGGGAACAAAACCCTCCCAAAATCAGGAGGTGTGATTCATATTACATCATTATATTATTTTTCATCCATATCGATTCTTTCAAAGTGGAAAAAGTGGAGGATTCAACTCACAGGAGCATTTTTACCGATGGCATCTAGTTTGGCAAATTGGGGTCTAAAACCTTCTAAGAGCATTTTGAGTCATCAAATGACATATTTTAAGTTTAAAAAATTTATAATTTAATACAATACATTTTCCTCATATTCTACACATAGATACCTTTCCAATGGTGCAACAATCACGTCAAATGGAGTATGTATGTGATAGTTATGCTACTCAAAATTTGACATTCTTATTTTCACCACCATAATTAGAGAGGATGCCACGTCAACCCCCATTATTCTCTAAATAGGGGCTAGCCACATGAATATGATGTATAATACTCTATAAGAGTTTATATTGTAATTTTGATTAAGAGTTGAGGTAGTCAAACCTAACCACTAGTAGGTTATCGGGTTGTGTTATAACTGGGCCACTAGGAGGACAAGGGGTTCCATTCTTTTGAGTGCATTTGTTCCATAGTTGAGAAAAAATAACCAATAGGGATAGGAGATAAAGCACGCATAGAGAATTTTTGCACTATAGTAGCCCACGAGCCACATATCATACTTCTGTTTACTAGCATACATATTTCCATTTGGAGAAAGAGAGCAGAGCGACCTCACCTACCAACTGGGTTTTTCTCCTGAAAGGGTTTTGTAGGCCATATCTTATGTCAAATATGTGTGATATTTTGTTTTCATTGTCCTTGAATCTTTACTTTTTACATAATTTTAATTTGCGTGCTACATTATTAATAGTAACCTACAGATCTACAAATCTAAAGGGAAAAAATATGTAATAGTGTAGATTTTTGGATTTTTAAGTATATTTTATTAGATTTATTGTGACTAACTATCCAATGGAATATCCATGGTGGTTTATGGATCAGGCCCATTCGTTAGAGGTGTGGCGGGGTCAAATCGATTGAATGCTTGACTTAATAGTGTATAGGTATTCCAGTGGATGAGGAGAATATGTCTTTGTATTCCTCCACAATTTTTTCCACTTGTTTGTGCTGCATGGAGGGGCCCTGTGTGGAGTCCATAGTTATGGCCACAATATTATCCTTACTTTGAGAGTGAGTTAGGACGAAGAAAAATTTACTGGCCTGGGAGATGATCTTACTTCATTTCTTAACATAAAAGAAATGGTGGTAAGTGGAGCTGTCTATGGTATCCTGTATAAATGTCTACCCAAAGTAATAATAACATTAGGAGGTCTAGACTCATATATAAAATGACACTTCTAAAAGTATGGTTGGCCTAAAATAACATCACAAACTTCAAGGAGAGCAATACCACATAATACCTCATCCTTGAAGGGCTTGATTTCAAAGGGTAGAAGACATTGTTGGTCGACCAGAAGACCTCACCCTTGGATGTGCTTTTGGTTTATCAATCCACTCATTGATGGGTGTAGTGCTTCTCTAATTGTATGAGAAGGTGATTGCTCCAACTTAAATAAATAGTATTTTACTTCCTCCAACACATTTATGAATTCATCTTTAAATCAAAGTGAGTGTTCAAGTTGTATCTTGACATCAAAGGGAATTTTTCCTACTTCATTTTCATCTAAAGGATTCGTTTGAGTTTGTTAATTTCCTTTTCAATTTCAAATGGTAACTTTTTCTTTGATCAAATAAGCCTAGAATGAGGGATTTAAATATGTATTTTTTTAATTGTAAATTAGTATTATTTTATATAATTAACTATTTATACAAATATATAGGCATAGTATTTGAAAAAAACCTTACAGAAAATTTATAAAATATTTGTTCACATTTATACCTATTCTTTTTAATAAATTTTCTAGTGTATATTAAGGAATTGTAATTAGAACATTTTAATACAACACTTATCCAAATAAAACTATACAAATTCCCCTAAATTTTAATCATAAATGGTTTAGATTAATATATACTACTATATATAAATATATAACTTATTACATTAAAATGCATATTTAACTATAAAATATATTAGAAGCCTTTAATCTTTAATATCTATTTTATATGGATATCATAGTTATAACTATGTGTCTTTTATTATGAATGGCATTGAAAAAGCTTAATACTAGTTACTATTTATAGAAAGGTCATGGGTGATAGCATGGAGTTGGGTTACACTTTTTGGCAAGAGAGGGTGCGTTTACGTGGAAAAAGAGAGGGCTCGATAGAGAAATTTAAGTGCTTGATCGATCCATTTTTAAGTATTTGACCGAGCTCTTCAAGCGTTTAAAAAATAGCTTGATCGAGGGTTAAAAGCAAACCCTCAATCGAGCTTTAGGTTTCAATTGAACTCTAATGCTTGATCAAGCCCTAAGGCTCAATCGAGCCATTTTTTTTCTATTAAAATGCTCACCTACGGTCTGCACACACCATTTTCACAAATCAAGGGACAATTAAGAGCTTGACCGAGAGTATTTGAGCATATCGACCAAGATTATTATAGCTTGATTGAACAATTGGAGCATGGAGTGATCCAACCAACCCCGCTAACGTCCCAAAGGCTCAAATGAAGGTAGGTATTCTATCCATTTTGTCTTTTTTATTTAATTTTTTTGCAAAATTAAACAAATTAATTAGAAAAAAAAATTACTATACAAACCATGAAAATCACAATACCAACCTAGTAAACAAAAAATAATAATAAAAAAACCCCTTCAAAACAACTTAGAAAACGCTTCGAAACCACCATTAAAACTATAATTTAGGTTTTAAATTTGTTTCTTACTTGTAATGGTAGCATATTTTTAGTTATTAAATGCATATTTTCTGATTTTGAATGATAAAAACGTTATTTTCTATTTATTTTAGGTTTTAAATTTTTTCTTTATTAATTTGCCAAACAAATTTAATATATATATATATATATATATATATATATATATATATATATATATATATATATATATATATATATATATATATGCATTTTAAATTTCTAACAAATTTGAGCGAAAATATACCCCAAAAAACTCCAAAATAGAAAACAACAAAACTATAACCAATAAATAAGTAAATTAGGAAGTTGAAATTGACATGATGAATATAATTGTTCACGATGAATCTCTATTTATCAAATAAGAAATTTTATTTAATTTTATTATTTTTTTTGTGTAAACTACGACGGAACCTTTCTTTTTCTATTACTGCAAATCAAAACCACTACATACTTGTGGTGGACTCAACTCGCCCCAAGGGGAAACCAAGTTTATTGGCCACCTTAAATTTTTAACAGCCATCCAAAAATAGAAAGTTCTAATTCTTCTTGTCCATGCTAAATATACTAAACAGTCATAAAGATTTCTATTGTTTCGACTCTGCATTCTAAATTTCAAAAAGGAACTAAAGATGCTGCTATACTGACTTAAACTTTCTTGAAACCAGCATATATACATATCTTCCGTTATTGCGCCGCAGTGTCTGTCTGCTGCTCCACTTCTTTCTTGATGTCTGGGTGGCAGTCCTTTATCTGCTACTATATTTTATCCATTTCTCAGTCCTGCATTAACAGAGTAATCTGGATGTTCTTCAGTTCTTTCCTTAGATTTGGAATACCTTGAGAAAGCTCTGCCATTTCCATCGCTACTTGCTCCATTGCCTTAGCGAGCAGTCTTTTCATTACCCAGTATACGTGTAGAGCCTGCTTATATAAAGTCATACGGCCTCTCATGTTTCCTGGATCCGGGAGGAGATATTCCCAATCTTCCATTTCAGAGTCTGATTGTCCCTGGGTTGCTTCCTCTTCCATTTGCTGAATTATCCTTCTGATTTCCTTGTTGGTGTTCTCACAATAGGCTCTTTCTGCGAACTGAATCTTTTTTCCTATGGATCTTCTGGATTTTCTAGCCGGTGTAGCTGCGTGTTCTTCCCGGTAAACTCCTGCTCTTCCCCTTCCCCTTCTACGTTGTCTCTATCTCCCTCCTGTGCCTCCTCTATTCCTGTAGTGTCCTCTGCCTCCCCGACTCTTCGTGCCCGAGGCACTGTCGAACTCACGACCTCCTTCTCGTCCTTGACCTCTCCAGTCTTCATCTTCCCTGGTCTCCTGCTTGTCATTCGTCTCGGGCTTTACTACCCTCCTGGTCTTCTCTCGTGCCTACTCCCCTCTGCCCTGGTCCGAGTCATACATCTTTATATCATCCTCTGAATCTTCCTGGACAATTAAGATATCCTCAGCCATTTCTTCTTCCGCTATTCCTTTTCCTTTCTTTTCCTGGCTGCTTCGTTCTCCATTGGCTTCATTCCCCTCGTTCCTCGGCCTTCTTCTTGTCGCCATTCGACCCTTACCTTCTACACTGTCTGTTTGGATTTTCCAGCTCCTCTGTCCTCCTGTTAACTTGTTCCGAACCCTCGCCACCCTGCCTCTTCGCCAACTCTCTGTTGTTTCCTTTCGTGTTTGCTTACCTTTATCCCGCTTTCCTTTTTTATGTCTTCGTCTCTTCCGGTTTCTCGTGGCTTCCTTTGCCCGTTCTTCTTGTCACTTGTTACCACCATCACCGCCTGCGTCCTTTCATCCTTCCTTCATACTGTCATACTCCTGTTTGATTTCTAACATTCTGTCATTTCCACCTCCCTCTGTCACCACTCCATCAACGTTCCTTCTTGAAATGCGCTCTCTTCTCATGATCTCTCTACCTTTCTTGATGATTACCTAACCCTCTTCTATCCCATCCTTCCTTCTCGCCTGCTTGAAATTTATTGTTTTGTACCCCATCGAAATCACCCCGATCGGGGATATTTTATTTTATTATTTTAAATTTAAATTAATTTATATTTTAAATATTTTTTAATAATAAATACAGTGCGATTTGTTCAAAAATAATATTAATTTTAAAGTTAAAAATAGAAAAAAAAAATATTATTTAATTAATTTTATTAACTATATATATTAAAAACTACATAACATATATATATATATATATATATCAAAATATCTAACTTATTATATATAATATTTAGCTATATATAATTATAACATAACTATATTTAACTATAACATCACATAGCTATATATTATAATGCTATATATAAAATATAACATAACATAATTTTATAACAATTTAACATAACATAAAATATATATATATATATATATATATATATATATACTATAGCATAACATGTTACAACATAGCCATAATTATAGTTCATAACATAACAATAACTATAACTATATATATATAATAAAGTTATAACATCACATAGTTATATATTACAGTGTTATATATATTGTTTATAACATAACATAATTCTTTTAATTGTTTAGTTCATAATATAAAATTATTTAGCATAACATATTATAACATAGTTCTATAATTATTTAACATAACATATATGTGTATAACATAGCATGTAACATAGCAATAACTATATAATTATATATATTTAACTATTATAAAATTATAACATCACATATATATATATATATATATATATATATATATTGTTTATAACATAACATAGTTATGTAATTATTTAGTTTCTAATATAAATTAGAGTTTATATACCTTGGGTTTATAATCCCCTGGGTTTTTAATATTAATCTCTTGGGTTTATTATTCCCTTGGGTTTATAATATTAATCCCTTGGGTTTAATATTATTCCCTTGGGTATATAATACCTTAGGGTTTTAGAATTAATCACTTGGATTTATATTATTAATCTCTTGGGTTTACCAGTTGAAGTGTTTATATCCCTTGGGTTTATTAATCCATTGGTCCAACATCTCGTTGTGACAACTATGGTCACCCATGGTCAACCATAGCCTAATGTCGCATTGTGAGAAAGATTGTCTCAATACGAAAATCAACCATGGTTAATCATGTTTATTATAAGGTTTATAATATTCATTATTTATTATCAATATTTTTAATAACAATATTATTGTTAGTATTATTATGCTAACGATAATATTGTTAATATCATTTAATTATTTAGTAATTTTAAATTATTTAATTTAATTGTTAATTAATTATTATTATTAATTATTTAAATATTATGACTAAATAATTAATTAATTAAGATTTATTATTTACCATTATTATTTATAGTTAATAATTAAATACTATTTATTTTTATTATTGAATTATTTATTATTATTTAATTATTTATTAATTAATTGTTATTTATTTAATTTATTTATTATTTAATTTATTTATTATTTATTTTAATTAGTAATTATAATAACAATTATATATATATATATATAGAGTAGATACAAAGAAAGTTTTTGGTATATATCAATCACATTTAATTAATTAAATGTAGTTGTGTTAGTTTATAACATAACATAATTTTATAATTGTTTAGTTTCTAATATAAATTTATTTAATATAACACAATTCTATAATTATATAACATAAAATTACATCTATAACATGTAAGATAGCTATAATTATAGTTGATAACTATATAATTATAAATATAACTATATATATTTAACTATTATAAAATTATAACACTATATATATAGTTTATAACATAACATAGTTCTATAACTATTTAACATAACCTAACATATATATATATATATATATAGTTATAACATCACATCGAGATTATATTATAGTTATATATATTGTTTATAACATAACATAATTTTATAACTATTTCACATAACACGCGCTCAAACACACATATATATAATATTATAATATAGCATGTAGCATGTATATATATATATATAGTATGTGGGTGTAACATGTATTGTGCATAACTATAACATAATATAACTCTAACATTTAACATAGCATAACTATTTAAAACATAACATACATACATACATATAAAGTAAGTTCATGTTTCAATAATGCATCATTGATAGATACATTAAATACATCATAAAAAGTGCATTTGGTCTAGTGAATAAAAGCATTTTGACTCGTCACAGTCTAATCAGCCTGCAATTTTGCCCTGAAAATCATGGAAATTCTGGCAAGATTTTGATAAAATCCAGCATGGATTTTTGTAATTCCATGTTACAGTTGTCAAACTTCAAAATTTTGGGTGCCCCAAAGATTTTGTATGGCGTTTAATCCATTTCCACTACCAAACAAATGATTCAAACATTGCTATTGTTAGAATTTTATTTTTATTTTTTTTAGCCAAATTGTGACCACTTTTGACCTTCCAGGCAATTCCTCCACCTCAATAGACGATGTCTTTTGACTCTTTTCTAATTTGTACCATATTGTTTCAATATGTAGAGTGTTGTACAAGAAATATTGTCTTCTATGAATTTAGTCAACTTGGGTCAAATTCCACATTGGATAGATCATATGACAGAGATGATGATTACATTGGATTCCTCTTTTCGAGAGGATCAAAATCGACCTAAAGATCACCTCATCTGGACAAGCAGAAGTTGGTTTTTGAATTTATGAACCCTCGCATGTATATTGGGACGGGTCGGCCTCACACATATTTACATTTGGACCGGTCAACCTCAACATCAAGTGGACCCTCATGGAAACCTATAAATACAAAATACCTCAAGCTCATTTGCACATCATGGTCAAGAATTCTCTTCTCTTCTTCTCTTTGTTCAGTTCACATAGGTATGAGGGAGGAATTTCATTCAAAGGTCCGAAATTACATGTATGTGGTTCACACGTTTCTAGGGTTTCTTTTTACTGACCACACACATGTCAGAGCAAATATTCGACTACAATTGCATGCTCATAGTGCTTCAGAGAGTTATTGGGAAGCCGCAGTCACTTGCATAATAGCCTAAAGGGAGCAACTGAGGCTCTTAGACAGTTCTTGGAGGATTAGACCCCATTTTCTCTCTTTCCATGCTTCAGAGAATGATTAGATAGTCATAATTGCTCGCATACTATGCCTCAAGGAGCAACCGAGAAGTCACAGTCACTCGCAAATTATCTTAATGAGTGTGACTAGGATTCTTAGCTAGGGTTTGAAAGTTGACTGCATATGTATGAATGTTGGAAGGTTTCTCTATGTTGTACAATAGTTCTAGAAGCCTACTTCTAATTTGTATTGGGTAAATATTTACTGATGGTTATGTATTGGGCTCATTGTACTCTCTACTAAAACATTTTACAACAATCTAATAAGAAGAAGATTTGAAAGGGTTTTCCCACCATAGTGGGGTTTTTCCCTAGCCTTTAACCAATTTAATGTCTCTTGTGGTTGTGCTATTATCTCCTTTGTCATTGCATATATTGTTCTATCTTCAATTACTATTTATGATTAGAAACGTTGTTAATTATCAGATTCATTGCTAAATGAAGAATTGATTTGGACTGAAGTAATTAAAACAACACACAAAAATCTAAAAAATTAACATGGTAATAGAGCTGAAGTGAAGGACAAGCCCAAAAGGAGACAAGCTTTGAAGCAATTATCTTTGGAAATTTGAAAGAGTCGATCTAGTTAAAGTAAAGATGACTTCCTTCTTCAAGAGTGATGAGAAGTTGGGTAACTCATGCAATTTTTTTGCATGGAAAGTCAGGTTGGAGATCATAGCTAATAAGAATGATGTTTTGGACTATATTCAAGGAAGATTACCCGAGCCTCTGGAAATTCTTTCGTTGCTGCCAAAAACAAGCACAAGAAAGGTGAGTTAAAAGTAAAGAAAAGTATAATTGATGGTTTACAAGATAATTTACTTGCATATGTTGGAAACTTGAGAAGGTCTAACGACATGTATGATAATATATTCGGCATGTATGAATTCAATAATTTGAATCCAACCATCTCCTTGAAATATCAACTCAAAGACACTAAGATGAACAAAGGAGAGTCTGTGAAATCCTACATAATGAGGATATCTTAACTTAAAGATTAATTGAAAAGAGTTGGAGAATCTATACTTGATAGGGAATTCGTGATCGTTACTCTTAGAGGTCTCCCTCCTATTTGGGAAACCTTCATTACTGCCATAAGAAACAACAATGTCCTCCTGTCATTTGATCAAATTATTGAAAATTTTACACAAGAGGGATCAAGGATGATATCAAGAGGAAGGGTTGAAAAACATGAAGAAGGAGAGCCCTCTGCATATACCACTCATGACAAAAGGAAGAACAAAGGAAATGGAGGCCTATCAAGAAATATTCCTCCTAAAAATGCAAAAAGAAACAATGATAGAACATTGTCTCATATTGAATGCTAGAATTGTCACAAGAAGGGTCATTATGCACAAGATTGTCCTAAGAAGAACAAAGGTCCATGTTACAACACTAAAAGCAACAATAATAAATATAATAATCAAAGAAGAAAAGATGATCAAAGAAATGACTCCAATAGAATATATGAAAGTAGAAGAAGAGATACCTCAAGCGACTGTGAAGAAGATAGATACCTCAAGCGATCGTGAAGAAGATAGTTGTCCTCAAAAGAAGTCAAGATTTCCTAGGTATGAAAGTAATACTGTAAATCAATCTGAATACATTCATATTTCTAAAGTTACTAGTTCTTCTCCTCCAAATTCATGGGATAGTTGGTTTGCTGATAGTGGGGCCACTCATCATTTCTCTGGATATAAGGAAGTTCTCTCTAATCTAGTAGAGAGGGAAACTAAGCTAAATATTATTCTTATAGATAGATCCACTCATCCCGTAAAAGGTTTTGGGTCCATAAAATTTCATTTGAATTGTGGGGAGTTAGTTTTGTTACATGATGTTATGTATGTGCCAAGATTAATGAAGAATTTGGTATCTATATCCACTTTGGAAGATAAAGGGATGAGGGTTGCCTTCATCAAGGGAAAATTTATGGCTTAGTCTTTTGGATCACCTATGAGAGATGCATTCACATTAGGATCAAGATTTGAAGGACTCTATAGAGTCACTGGAAGACCACTTCTAGCATTGGTTCATAATATTAATCACCTGAGCGAGTTATGGCACCGAAGATTGGCTCATCTACATTTTGATGCTCTTCTAAAATTAAGAAAAATTGTCTCTAGTATTCCTGGTGTTCAAGTCCATCATGATGGAGTATGTACAGGTTGTGTGAGTCGAAATAAGTTAAGGGGACCATTCCCCTCTAGCGAGAACAAGACAATGGACATCCTCCATCTCATCCATTCTGATATATGTGGTCCAATGCCCATGCAGTCTATTGGTGGCCATATCTATTGTATCACCTTCATTGATGGCTTATCTAGAAAGACATGGATATACTGATTGAAGCACAAGGATGAAGCCTTTGAAATATTCAAAGAATTCAAAGCTTTGATCAAAAATCAAACAGGCAATAGAATCAAATTATTCAGGTCTGACAATGGTGGAGAATACATTTCAAATGAATTCATAGCATTTTACAAGAAATAAGGAAACAATTGTGCCATATACACCCTAAAAAAATGGATTAGCGGAAAGAAAGAATAGGTATATATTAGAATCTGCTCGTGCCATACTGCATGATCAAAAGTTTCCAAAGTTCCTTTGGGGAGAAGTAACGCATACTATTATACATGTTTAAATAAAAGTGCCTCATCAAGCACTAGAAAACAAGACCCCTGAAGAAGTATTCATAGGTTTCAAGCCCGACATAAGCCATCTTCATATCTTTGGATGCCCCGTATATTTTCATGTTCCAAAGGACAAAAGGAAAAAGTTGGAGGCAACTAGAAGGAAAGGTATGTTTATGGGTTATTGTGAAAATTCTAAAGCCTATATAATATATATTCCTAGTAAAAAGAAGGTTTAAATTAGTAGGGATGTAACATTCGATGAGGATGTTGCTCTTGGAAAAGAAAAATATCTTCCTCCACCTCCTCCTCACAAGAAGAGGAATGCTGACAGGGATATTCTAGATGGTCCTTTCGTGCCTGAGTCCAAGATTGATATTGTTGATAATCCGATGGAGCCTATGGATCCCTTAGAGCCTTTTCCAAGTGATCCTCCTACTAGGAAGAGACCAGTTTGGCTCCGTGACACTGTATGGGATGCTGAGAGACATGTTCTCATTTGAAGATCATTTAGAGAAAGGAAGTAGCCATGCAGTTACTCTTGGGTGTGGAGCCTGATTATCTTCTTGATTCAGAGGTCTTTTTTTAGCCGAATGTATACCCTAGGAGGATTGTACACCCCTCCATGTGAGGGGGTGCAGGAGGGACTTGTCCCCCCCATAAGGATCTGGGGCCAGCACCCCTAAAGCTAAAAATAGATGGAAATTTTCCTTGTAAAATATTGTAATTTCATAGTTAATTTGATTAGTTCATTAGGTGGATAATTTGATGGTAGATGTTATGTTTAATTTAGGGCTTTTTTTCCCTCAAAGGAAACCCCTTGATTTATATGAGGAATTTTATTGTGGTTGTGTGAATGTGTATTTTGAGTGAGAAAAAGAGAGGATATTATGTGAGAGCGAAGAGGAAATTACATTGGATCTATTTTAGGTTGTATCTCTTCATTTTGTTGGATAATATAAAGGAAGGACTAGTTGTTTCTCCATGGATGAAACCCAATTTTGGTAAATGATCGAAATCTAAATTAGGGGCAAAAATTTTCTCAAAAATCAGAATGCTCAAAATCGATCAAAACTTGAATGACTACATCTGTCTCGTTGATATGATATCAATGCAACTCGTTTCACTCAAAACATAGCTCGTATGAGAAAGAGAGAGAATTTTGTCTGCTTTGTCAAACATGCAAAATTTTGGTACAAAGATGATTGGGATGCTGACTAGGCATCTGTATAGCCCAGTCAATGAAAATAATATTCCAAGGAATATTCCCAAAATATTTTGACTGGTGGCTCAATCGCATTTTAACAATTGTGACCCTGTTATTGGTCAAAGGCATTGAGGTGGACCAATGAGAGGCTAACATGTGGCATGCCTGGAGGCCACCACGTGCCCTCTCAAAGTTTGGGTAAAATGCTTTGTCAGGCCAAGGAATCAAACTTGCGACTTCACCCCCACAAGTCCCACGCCTTACCACTAGGCTATAACCCCAAGACTTAACCATAAACATTTTCATTTATATTTAAATGTTAACCGCCGACTAGCACTGAACGTGAAGGGTGCTAGCGGAAATTGGTGGTATTTTTAGTTGGTCCAAAAATTTTGACACTACTCCAAATTTGGCAGGGTTAACTCAAGTTTCTCCAAATTTGGTGGAGTTTTCCTAGAGAAAACTAAAGAGACCATAACTTTTGCATATTTCGACCAATTTTGGCTCAAAAAGAGTCATCCCTAGATGATTTGAATGCTTTGAGCACAATGGAATAGGTTTTAGGCAGAAAATCAATTCTATACATGATTTTTCTACATTGAATTTTAACAAAGCCTAGGGCCACCACGAAAGGAGGTCAAGCCTAGATCAGCTGAAGTCTAATTGCAGAGCTTGGAAAGTCATTTTGGGGGTTTTTGGGTCTTTTGAATCTAATGGATCAAGTTTCAAAGACATTGGAGCACTTCAGGTGCATGTAATTAGAGAATTGACCATTAATCCAAAGAGGGCCTAGCCATTGAAGCAGGTCCAAGGAGATGTAGCCCAGGAGGGGTGAACTCCTTTATCAGCTTTGTGTTATGAGTTGTTGTGTTTTACTTCTCTGAAATTTATTTGTTGTATATGTGTTTTAAACAACTAATTAACCTCATAAATTGCTCATAAAAGACACTCAATACTTGACACATAACTCCTCACATTTTGTTTAATTTGAGACGATCCTTAACACATTCTTTTAATACTGATGAGGGAGACTGCATAGAATTAACAAGTTTTCCCAACATTCAGATCAAGTTGGTATCAGAGCACTATTAGCTCATTTTAACCCTAAGATGGTTTTCCAAGGTTAGCTAGAAATTTAGTTATTGGTTTTGTATTTTTGCAAGGAGAATTTAACTGTGTGCAAGTTTATGTGTGAAAGTTGAAGAAGGCAGATGCTCTGACATGCTTCTTTGTTGAGAAACTTTTTTAAGCTTTGTGAAGATTTTCTATGCATTACAAGTGTGATGGCAGCTTCAACAAGTGATGTTTCTAATCCATCTTCCTTAGCAAGACTCTTTGATTTAGAGATGTTGCAAGAGATTATCATCATGAAAGATATGGTGCAAGAGATGAATGAAGATAGGAAGGAGAACAATATACATCAAGAGGAGTTGATGGCCATGAAGGAGGAGAAGAAAGAGCTTCTTGAAAAGATGCATGAGATGGAGATTCAACTCCATTATGCCAAGGAAACCCTATCCAATTATGTGCATGAAAATGAGGTACGCAATTCAAGTTTATCTTCAATTTCCTCTCAAAATTAATGTTTTCGTGCTTTTGAAAGAGATGCTAGAGGAATAGGGTCCAAATTATTAATGAAAATGGGTTATGAAGGTAAAGGATTAGGAAAACATGTACAAGGCATAGTTGAGCCAATTGTTGTTGAGGAAAGGCCTAGGTATTTGGGTCTTGGTTATGGACAACATGATGGAGAATGCTCCAAAGACAAGGAGGCACATGAAGGTTGTCCAAGAAGGACTTTCATTACATGTTCATTACCTCAAGCTTGTGAAGTTTGTGTTCATGAGGAATGAAAAAGTTTTATACTCACTTTGCAAGGAGATGCTCATAAGAATGTAGCTAATGGAAATGGCAAACAAGAGGATGCTGAAAGCTCTAAGGTCATTGAAACAATTGTTGGTATTCTAGAGAGAGCCACTACCTCATCAAATTAACCTCTTCAAGAAGGCGACAAAAGTGATTGTGTAAGGTATAAATATGCCTTAAATCAAGTTTCTTTTGATTATGATAAACATGGTAAATCTTCACATAAGATTTGAAGAAAATTTACATGTTCCTTTTGTGGTTTGAATAACCATACTATTTTGAGGTGTTGGAAGAGGATAGCCATACACAAGAAACTTTCAAAACAAAAGAGACAAGAACCCAAAGGTCCATTGGATAATGGAAACCATGTTGAAAACAAGATGCAATTATTTTGCACTCATTGCCATAAGCAGGGTCATCTTGTAGACAAGTGTTGGACTTTGCATCCAACTAGTCATCCACAACATTTGAAGGTGGAGAGAGATTTTGGCAAGAATGGAAAAGAGGATTCCATAATTGATGTGGGTCAGGATGATACACATGATGAAGTGCAACTGAAAGAAGCACCATTGAATTGGTTTGGAAATAGATGGTTAGATTTCTTAACCAATTAAGGCCTTGCATTTCTTTTGATAGTTGATGCAAATATTTCCTTATTGATGCATTTCCTTGTTATTTGGATGCATTTCTTTTCTCCTAAAAGTATGTCGCATATTTTATGAAGCAAGATGTTGGAAAAGTATAGTTGTGTTGACTCACTTAGATGCAGCAAATATGGAAATTTGAAGCTACAAATTTTCATGCATGTTGCATTCTTGAACTTGCATGTTTACTCCAGGAAGGCGTTTGAAAGTGGAGTATGTTGACTCACTTCATTGCAACAAATTTGGTCATTTCAGTTGTTTAAGTACTCATACATACCAATGGGATTCTTGTACTTGTGATTTTACTTGTGATAGAGTTGAGAATTTTTATACATGCATGAGAGTTTGGGTGTGTGAACAATGGAATTTTTAATAGTTTCATTGTGCTTGAACATGCATGAGTGATTGACTTGTGTTGGTTGATTTCTTTGTTAACATGTATGTTGTCAACTTGAGAATGTTGATCATTTGCACATGCATGATTGTCGGATTGTGTGGTCGATTGATTGTTACATGTATGTTATATTGACATGGAATAGTTGATTTTGTCTCCAAAGATGAAAGGGAGATGTGACGAATTGTTTCATGAGAATGTGGAATTCTTGTTGTAAATCGTCAAGTTGTTGTACATGCTTTTGCTTGACTTGAAATTCAGTTGTTTGAAGAAGCATGTTTTGTCAACTTGTGTTTAGTCAATGGTTTATACACCAATATTTAAGAGTACATGGCGATGTTCACATGATGTGACATTTGTTTCTTTGAAGAAGCAAAAGGAAGAGGTTGTCAAGTTATATTCTTGCATGAGTATTTTTCAAGGTTAATGGTGTTTCTTGTGACAAGATGTCGCGGGATTTTGGAAGGTCGACACTTGAGCAAGAGGCTCATTATTAGCCCTCATTCTCAAATCATGAAATGAGAAACATGTTAACACTGGAGGATAATGGAATCAAGAAGTGAAAGTGGAAAAAAAAATGCCAAAAATTTGCAGCCATTGTAGACCATTTGATGTGTTGACGCCAAGAAGTGAAAGAGATGGTAAATGCATTCTTCCAGATGTGGAATTTGGAACCTTAGAGGTAAAATAATGGCCATTTACTTTCTTGTTATTACTAATATTCGAAATCATTGTTATAGTTCACTCAGATGGGCTTAACTTGGAAAAGTGGTTTCAAAGGAGAAGCTTGCAATGCATGTGATGCAAAGGAGGAACATGATTCTCAGTGGGAAGGCCATCAGTGAGCTTTCCAAGCATCGAGGGATCACTTAGGTATAGTAGGGCATTAAATCAGCAAGCAGGCAGCAAGTGTTGGATTGGGTCAGCAGCAAAAGGAGAACATTGGTTGAAGTACCAAGCCATTTGCAAGGCAAGGCATGTCAATGAACCCAAGTGGTTGTCATGGAGATTTTTCCAAGTAGAATCAATTGATAGAACTTGGTAAGGAGAATAGTATTTAGCTCTCATCAGATAATCAGCTTTTGTGGGTCCAAAAGTCTATCAGTGGGAAGGAGTGATCAAAATTTGGATTAGGTGCAAAAAATTGCTCAAAAATAAAAGTAATCAAAATCATTCAAAACCTTAATGACTACGTCCATCTCGACAATAAGATCCCAACACAACTTGTTTCACTCAAAACGGATCTTGTATGACAAAGATAGAGACTTTTGTCTACTTTGTCAAAGCGGAAAAATTTTGGTACATGGCTGACTGGGATACTGACTAGGCATCCGTACAGCCCAACGAAAAAAAAGAATATTACAAGGAATATTCCTTGGAATATTCCTATAATATTTTGATATGTGGCTCAATCGCATTTTGACAATTCTCGACCTGTTATTGGTTAAAGGCATTGAGGTGGACCAATGAGAGGCTAACACATGGCAAACCCGGAGGCCACCACGTGCCCTCTCAAAGGTTGGGTAAAAATTTTTGGTAGGTCAGGGAATCAAACTTGTGATCTCACCCCCAAAATCCCCACGCCTTACCACTAGTCTTTAACCACAAGACTTAACCATAAACATTTTCATTTCTATTTAAATGTTAACTGCCAAAAGTTTCGAGGTAAGGGGTCAGCCCAAGGGGACCAGCCCTGGTTCCATGGGCACCATACAACCAGTTTTGAATGCAGAGGGTGCTAGCCACAGTTGGCGATGGTTTTATCAGGTCCGAAAAATCTGGCACTACTCCAAATTTGGCAGGGTTAACTCGAGTTTCTCCAAATTTGGTGGAGTTTTCCTAGGGAAAACTAAAGAGACCATAAATTTTGCATATTTCGACCAATTTTGGCTCCGAAAGAGTCATTCTTGTATTATTTGGATGCTCTCAACATAATGGAATAAGTTTCAAAGGTAGAAAGGTACTTATGTATGTGATTTTTCTACGTTGAATTTTGAGGAAGCCTAAGGCCACTAGGAGAGAAGGTCAAGCCTAGATCAGTTGAAGTCCAATTGCAGAGCTTGGAAAGTCATTTTTTGGGTTTTTGGGTCATCTGAATCCAATGGAGCAAGTTGCAAATCCATTGGAGCACTACAGGTTCATGTAATCAAATAATTTACCATTAATCCGAAGAGGGCCTAGCCATTGAAGGAGGTCCAAGGAGATGTAGCCCGGGAGGGGTGAACTCTTTTCTCAGCTTTGTGCTATGAGTTGTTGTGTTTTACTTATCTGAAATTTAATTTTTGTATATGTGTTTTGAACAACTAATTAACCTCATAAATTGCTCATAAAAGACACTCAATACTTGACACATAACTCCTCACATTTTGGTTAATTTGAGACAATCCTAAACACATTTTTTTAATATTGATGATAGAGTTTGCATATCATTAACAAGTTTGTCCAAAATTCAGATCAGTGAACCACATATATATATGACTCTCTTGTTTTATGTGTTTTTTGTGTTTGTGTTTCTACAATATTTTATGTGTACCATTCCTCTATAATATATAATTTTCTAACAGGTACAAGGGATATGTTGCAGCTATGAGCACTATGATTCAATCTAAACCTTCCACATTCGAAGAACCCATAAAAGAACAAGTTTGGAAAGATTCTATGGCCAAGGAATATGAATCGATTATTGTTGGGATGGTGACACCTGGGTCAGTTTTGGGGTTAAAGTAACCCAAGTTTTAATATATTTTTGTAAATGATGTAAAGTCTCCGCGATTTGTGGATACGGAGCACGTAGATGACTAGGAGTCAAAGGATTTCTAGCCCCTTGTCTATGTAAAAGTTGAGTCGATTTTGAGATCCACCCATGGTCTGTGGACCATCGGATTGTATGTAAAAGGCTATAAATAGGTGTGTCTTAGAGAGTCTAAGGCATAGCATGATGGATAAGGAATGAAGTCTTGGAAGTCTTAGTGCAGAAAAGTGGTCAGATAGGAGAGAAAAGCTTTGCAGTTGAGTGCGCAAAGGCCTAGATAGAGTCCATAGCTGAGTGCATGGACCATTGCAACTGAGTGTGCAGGGAAGTTTTGAGTCAGTATTCTGAACAAAAAATAAATAAAGAAGTTGTTCCGAAGAAATCTTGTGTATACTTGTTTACCTCTATTTATTTATGTTTGTGATATATGTTGTTGATAAATAATTTGTATGAAATATTGATCTAAAATGCACGTGATCTTATTGAATAACTGTTAAATAAATGTACACAATGCATGTTAAGTACTTTTGTGAAGACTGTGATAAATTTTGTTATGGTTATTAAATACTTAAGTAGATCTGAACGATCTTAGATCTAGGGTTATTTTCAGATGCGCGTAAGTGGATGATTCGACTACTAAGGGTCCGCAAAGACCAGTCGTAGACCTTTGTGAAGGTCTAAAGGTTTTTTAAAGGGAGTTTCAGTATCGAGCCTTGGGGGCTTATAGATCTGTGTGGAGGCAGATCTAGGGCACTAAAAGACATCACACTGATCTCTAGATGCACAAAATTGGTTCCAGCATCCCCCCATATTGCTTTGGGTGAGACTGCAGCCTGTTGTACACTATTTGTTGTCGAAAGGACCAGTACTGTAGGGTTTTGTTGGTTGGCGCAGCTAACTCTGAACCTGGGTCAGGACCCCCTAAGCCAACAAATGGTTCTGCTACTGGGACCAGGATCTGCTTAAGGAGATGTGTGATGTCTCATCACTGGAATCTGACTAAGAAGGAAACTGAAAAGTGGTTGGACAAGAAGATTCATGAATTCACGGCACAGGAAAACAGGAACCCATGCCTATCAAATGAGCAGTGGTTGGACATATATTTGTATACGAAGATACACAAAATTTTCTTCTACACCTTCCTGATCGAATTACATGAGTGGTTATCTAAGTTGGAAGACAACCAAGGAAGGTGGAAGCTTGACAGTCCAATACTGTGTGCTCCAAAGTTAGTGTGAATATTGGAAGCTTCTGAAGATAACATCACACGGGATGTCGATCACTGGCTTGATCAAATTATAGGAGGATTTGTTACAGAATTCACGGTTGATACCTCAGTCAGCTACAGCAAAGCGGAGAAAATATTTTTCAAAGGACCGCAAGGTAAGTACCTAAGACCTTTGAATACCTGGATTAAAATGTTGTTGTGTGAAAAACGAGTTATGCCATTACCTTGATGTTTGGATCTACACGAAGTGGATGACTATTTAGAAATCGTGAAGGATCAGGACCAGAGTATCGTCCTTTGATTAGACTCCTTCTGAGTGACAATGAAGGGTGGAATGAACCCCGTCGTGAAGCGCTATTTAGCTAATCACTCAATGGTTTCCTTGAATACATCACCCATCCACTCCCCCTTCGCCTCCACCTCCACTACATACACCTTCACCCACACCTCCACCACTGCCACCTCCATTCAACATGGTGAACACAATGAATCTACAATTTTCAAGGGCATCGGGAGTGAGGATACGGAATAGTTTTGGTTTGTTTCGGATGTTGTGTGGACCATGCAGAAAATTACGATGACAATATAAAGAAGGCACAATTAGTTACTGCTCAGCAGGATCGCATGTTGACTTCATATATTAAGTATTGTTCGAATAGTCCTCTAGCATCGCTAGCTGATACTAAGGATGATTTGAACAAGTATTTTAGAAAGCATAAGTCTGAATCACAGTCGGTAGTTGGCTTTAAGGAAATCACGATGAGGGTCGATGAGATGCCTTGGGAATTGGATCAGAGGTTGAAATGTGTAATTCACAAAGCTAATATGTAGCTCACAGATGGTCAGCATTGCGAATGGTTTATAGTGTCACTTCTGCCCCACTTGAGACTTTCTTTATCACAACAGAAGATAGGAACTCAAGCAGAAGCCCTGGAAATCGTGATGAGATTGCATGCAATGCCTATTCAGGACTTGACTCTAGGGGTACAATAGATTCACTCCCATTTGCAAAACTTATGCTTGGAATTGTAGAGCTTGAAGAAAGAGAAGGAGACTAAACCAGAGGTGCGCGGGGAAGTCTTGTGTCTGAAGTGTAAGATCCAGGGACATGATAAAGACCATTTTCCTGTATTCACAAATTATATTACAGGAGGGGGACCAATCCCCCTCAAGTTGGAAGCCCCAGCAGGGCCAAGCATGGGGGCTACGCTATGGTGCGATATTTGTCAGGTGACTAGAAAACACGCAACAAATCATTTTCATTTTCTTCAGAAGTTTGTTCAGACATCCTAACAGTTGTTCTATGACTTCTGTAAATCTGTGGGTCATGATGAGTGCCACTGTCATAGCTATGAACTGATGATGGAGAGAATGCCTACATACCGGATGCAAGCAGAAAAATGGCCTCCAGATTAGGGCGTTGGGGGAGCGCATGGAGGGTATCAAGGAAGAGGACAATGCCATGGAAGAGGAGGACCTATAGAGGTCATGGACAGGTTATTTTCTATAACTGCGGGACCCCAGGGCACTACGCATAGGAGTGTCAGAATCAGACACGGTCATCATGTAAATACTACAGCCAATTTGATCACACTATAGAAGAATTCCCTTTGTTGATAGCTAATATCAAGGAGAATAAGGCACGACCTCAGCAATCTACACATAACTAATAGATGATGAGAGTTGATCCCTGCGAGGAAGATCAGAATGTGAATATAGTGTTGAGGAGTGGAATAATGATTAGCGATTATAAGGGTAAATATCCTGAAGAGGATAGATGGGTCCGCAAGGCCCTAGAAAATGAGGTTGGTTTTGATTTGGAGCACTCGAAGGAAACATTTATGGAAACCAAGAAGAGCTTCATTGAGGCATCCACCTCAAGAAGTTAGGACAAGATGTAAGACACCAGATTTCCTGCAGAGGTCGATCCCTCTATGCTTACCACATTCTTGGAGAGTTGCATGAAACTATTGTGCAATAGCAAAGCTTTGAAAGGTCTGTAGGAGTTAACAAATAAATTCACCAGAAAAGAGAATGTCCATGATGGACATCGTGTAGTTAGAAAAATTGGTAAACATAAGGCAAGAACAGGGCGCGAGAAGAGGCTCACCGCGCAGATAGGAGAATAAGATATGGACCAGGTCATTTTGGATCTGGGATCTGATGTGAATGTATTGATGAATAAAACATGGGAAAGTATGGGGAGACATGCACTGCAGTGGTCTCCAATTTAGCTCAGAATGGGAAAACAGCAAAATATCATCCCTATCGGACGATTACGCGAAGTTAAAATTGATATAGAAGGTGTGAGCATGATGGCTGATTTTGAAGCGATAAAGATCGTTGATGATAGTAATCCATACCCCGTGCTCCTAGGAATTGACTAGGCCATTGACATGAATGGAGTCATCAATATGAAAAAATGAGCAATGTCATTTGGGAGGAAATCACTTCGAGTGGTAGTGTCATTGGACCCTGCAGAAGGGTCATGCTACACTGAACTAGTCTACGACTATGAAGAGAGTGATGATGACTTGGATCAGATCTACAAAATAATAGCGTGAGACTAAGACTATATCAATCCAACAACAGATAGATGGATTGCATGGGATCAGGAGAGCTCCTGTGCCTCTTATTCAGATGAAGAGCTAGAACATTGGCAGAATCGTTTGCATGAAGTATCCACGCTGCGATGAAATATGATGACAAAATCATTGCTTTTTGTCTCATCGAGGTAAGGAATTTACCTTATTATGATGGTTTAACTGACATGGATAAGTTTTTGGATGCATTTGAATGTGAATTCCTTGAGGATCATCACTTCCAAGCATTAGATTTGGCACTTTGTGCTACGTCCACATGATGGTGGGGTATGCACAAGGATAGCTTTGATGGATGGCAGGATTACAAAAGGATGATGAGGTTGCGTTTTGGTCGTCCTAACCCTCGATTGATTGAGAAGCATGATGGAAGAAATTATTTACGCGATCACCTAGCGAAATGGACTAAAGCTTATGGAACATAGCCAAAATCGAGTGGGTGCACTTATTCTGCCATACTTTGGATACAATTCCTATGAATTGGTATTGGAAACGGAGCTCTGCCCTAGCACCGTGGAATGGGATATATTGAGGGAAGGATTATTATTGACCTTCAATTTTGAGGATGGCTTTACGAGCATCAACAAAGTGTTGTAAGAAATCAAGGTGGTTATCTTTAGAATGTCGAAAGAACCTTTGGAATGGGTTCAATCAGATTGGAGCACCCAGCTGCGCCATGCACTAAATGTTATAATGTGACTACTAACGAGGAGGATGAGGATCCAAGAAATATTAACATTCTAGAGGTAGAAGTGAATCGCAAAATCAAAGGTCCACAAATAGAGAGCACAGACATCACCGCACCATTAAAAACAAATCAAGTCAACATTGATACTAAAGAGGAACCAAAGTTTGCAAAAAATGGAGATTACTGGGATGATGCCAGAGTGGATAAAGTTGTTGAGTTACTCTGCGAGTACCAAGATCTTTTTCCTACCAATTTTTAGGACCTGAAAAGCATAATAGGAGACTTGGATGTTATGAAGCTTACTTTGAAGTTGGACGCGAAGCCTATTAAGCAAAGGCTGTATCGCCTTATTCCCAAATACAAAGAAAAGGTTCATCAAGAGCTGGATAAGATGATGGAAGCAGGCATCATTAAACCTATGGAAGAATTTGATTTGGTGAGACCAATGGTAGTTGAGGAGAAGAAATAGAAGGGTGAAATCAAGATCTGCATAGACCTGAGGAAGATTAATGATACCTGTGTCCATGACCCATTCCTGATGTCATTTACAGATGAAGTATTGGACAACGTTGGAGGGAAGGATGCCTACTTGTTCACTGATGGGTTTTATGGGTACCATCAAATCAAGACAGCACCAGAGTATAGGAGTAGGACAACCTTCACAATGGAATGGGTTGTTTATAGTATACTGTAATGTCGTTTGTACTCAAGAACGCGCCCGTAGTATTCTCTCGCATAGTTATAGTGGAATTTAAGGAGTTCATCCATAAGTTCTTGGAACTATGCTTTGACGACTAGATGGCGTTCAGTTTAGTGAAGCGCCATGTAGCAAATATGCGCCTGATGTTGGATACGTGTTCAAATACTAGATCGTGTTGAATCTGAAGAAGTGTTTATTTTGTGTCCCCTTTGGGATTTTGCTAGGTCGTGGTGTGCAAGCAATGGTTGATGGTGGACCCTGCCAAGATCACAGTGATAGTGAATTTGGAGGCCCCGAGGAGTTTTAAGAAGTTGCGCGCAACACTGGGACATACAGGATATTATAAGAAGTTCATCAAAGCTTATGCTCAGATTACTGTGCCCATGGAGATACTTCTGAAGAAGGACGGCACATTCTGTTGGGATGAATAATGTCAGCGCAGTTTGGATGTATTAAAGGAGAATATGGTCACCACGACGATCTTGGTCTTCCCTAATTGGAAAAAGGAATTCCATGTACATGTCGATGCCTCTTGCATTGCATTGGGTGCAGTGCTAACACAGGTCGGTGAGGGAGAAGTTGACCATCCTATAGCCTTTGCAAGTAGGAAACTATCAAACATTGAAAATAATTACTCAACAACAGAGCGCAAAGGATTGGCCATGGTGTACGCGCTTCAGAAATTCAGGTACTATCTGTTGGGCGGACATTTCAAGATGTACATAGATCATTCTACCTTGAAATACCTAGTCAATAAGCCTATGTTGGGGGGGAGAGATATGAAAATGGTTGTTGTTATTCCAGGTAATTGTGAATCTAGGAAGGCTAAATGCAGGACCTGATCATCTGTGGTGAATCGAAACAGGAGAGGAACCTACTAATTTGGAGGAAGGGTTTCCATATAAGCAAATCTTCATAATGTGTGTAGTAGATAATCATTTTGCAGATGCTATCCACTTTTTGACTACATGGATGGCACTAGAGGGGTATACAAGTCAGCAAAAGAAGGAACTAGTAGTTTGTGTGGTAAACCTTTCAATGATTGCTAGACATCTGTATAAGATGGGTGCAGATGAGATATTGTGAAGATATGTGCCAGACCTTGAGAGAAGTAGAATTCTCATTGAAGCTCATGGAGGGGCTGCAGGAGGTCATTATGCAGGAAAGGTGACTATGTAGAAGATTTTGCATGCAGTATTATGGTGGCCTACGTTTCACAAAGATTCCAAAGCGTATTGTAGGGCATGCGATGCATGTCAAAGACACGTCAAAGAATTGGCAGACCATCATGGAGAGACAAGTTGCCACTGAATCCCCAAGTATTTTTGCAGCCATTTGAAAAATGGGTGATTGATTTCATTGGGCCAATTCAACTCCCAAGGAAGAAAATTGGTGTGCGCTACATCATCACCGCGATGAAATATATAACCAAATGGGACGATGCACAACTGGTTAAGGATTGCATTGGGCCTACAATAGCAAAGATTTTGTTTGAGTATGTCTTAACCAGATTTGGCTACCCGAAGGTGTTGATGAGTGATTAAGGTATGCACTTCCTAAACAAGATGATCAACGTGTTAACAGATGAATTCCAAGTCTACCATCAGAAGAGCACTCCATATCATCCACAGGATAATGGGATAGTTGAGGCTTTTAATAATATTTTGGAGAATGCAATGACGAATATTTTCAATGCGCAGAGAATGACTAGGATACGCACGTACTTGCAGTGCTATGGGCTTACTGGACTACTTCTAAAATGTTGACAGTGAAACACTTTTAATATTGGTATATGGTGTAGAAGTTGTAATGTCGATGGAATATATTGTGCCCAATCTATGCATAGTGGCACTAACAAATATGGCAGATCACGAGTCCTTGGAGAAATGGCTCGCGCAACTGATGGAACTTGAAGAGGATAGATTTTTTGTTGGATTTCATCAACAAGTACAGAAGGAGCGTGAAAAATCATGGCATGATCGACACATCAAGCTTCACACGTTCAAGGTAAATGATTTGGTCTTGTTATATGATAGTAAATTCACTAAGTTTCCGAGAAAATTTCAGATGCATTGGCTAGGACCATATATTATCAAAGAAATTACAGGTGGAGGCGCATTTCAACTCACAAAGCTGAATGGAGATCCTTTTTCAGGCGAGTGAGTGGAAGCCAACTAAAGCTATATATTGGGGATCCTCCGCAATGACTATATGGCGATAGGACAGTCTTAGTGCTCCAGGAAGTTGCAAGGGAGTGCGAGATTATAAACTACATTGCCAAGTTCAGAGGACTACGCAGTAGGTGGGCAACGTGGAAAATGATGAAGTTGCAACATATGGAGCTATGCACTGGAGGCTACTCCACGGAGGGAGGTGGCGCGTAGTGCAACAGGAAAGTGACCGTTGGAGTCACTATTCATAACTTAACAGCTAGAAGATGGTTGAGAGGAGTGGGCTGGTGGCATTTAAGGCAAAAATCTTTGAAGATATGCCGCCAAAATAGATTAATTATCAGATTTTTGGGGGAACTGTCAATTTGAATTCAATAACCCCTAATAATTATGCATTCTAGTCTAGTAGAGAACACTTTTCACCCTTAGAGTTTTTTGCTGAAATTTGTTGTCTGTCGATGAGCCAAGCGTCTTGGAGGAATTCTTCGCCCACACAAACATTTCTCTAGAAGCTCGTGAATTGTTTATGGAGAGGATGACTTCCACTAATCCTTCCGAAGTCGTGAGCTCGATAACCACTCTGTCTAATGCTCTAGGACTAGAATTGTCCAGTGTTGAAGCCACACCTGTAGTGCCCATAGTGTCGAGGTTGTCTAGGCCAAAACAGTCCATGGCAAAAGAAAAACAACCCACAACACAAGAAAAGCAGAAGAATCTGGTGCAGGTACATGCTTCCCCAAGGAAGCATCCCGTGACACTGATGAGCCCCAAATTTGGTAACATTTTGGGCTCATTTGTCCTAATTATCCTTGTTCAATCCTTCATTTTTCATAACTTATGCATTATTTTTTAGTATGTTTATGTCATTTGTACGAATAAGGGTAGTCACTCTTCCTAGGTGGCTAACACGTGCTCATTTCAGGTTTTTTGACACATGTTGGAGCAAAACCGAGCAGTCACGGGCTAGGAGACAGCCAAGCTTGGGTTGAGGATTCGTAGGGGGGTTGTCTATGGCATTAAATAGCCTCCCTCGGGATCTTCACCCCCAACTCCGAGCTCCAAAGGCCACCAAAACTGGATCTAGAAGGCAGCCAAACAGATTTTTGGAAGGAGCTGTTCACTCACAGTTTGGGCAACCAAGTCCCATAGATTTAGGAGGCCAGCTAAGGCCTCGTGGTGTATAAATGTTAAGGCCTCAGCCTCCATGAGGGAATTCTGGGAAACTCTTGCATACTTTGCACTACAGTGCTGCTAGCTCCATTTTGTTCTCTTGTAGCCATTGTTGGCATAACTCTTGACTTATGATTATTTTTTGATAATGAGAAGCAGACAGATTTGATATCAGCTCTGAGTTTTCTATAGGAGCCATAGCTCTCGGGGTTGGGCCCAACCTAAGAGCCTAGGGCCTCCTTCTTTGTATTGTTATCTTTTCTTTACGCATTGTGATTTTCCTTTTATGCATTTGAAACGTGGTTTTTTTGAGCAAGATTTAGTTGTGTTGGTTAAATAGGTCACTGTTGAGGAATAGAATTGCTTCAGATGTGTAGAATAGATTGGTAGGATAATAATCGATAAATCTCCAGGAAAAGGGGTTGTCCACACTCTCAGTTTCACCTCTCCCTTATTGGATCAGGGGCTGGAATTGCAGAAACAATGTTGCCCAACAAAAACGCTAGTTTGCTTGACCATGCAATCTTTGGTCTAATGTCTTCATTTGTAGAAGTTAGTCATGCGTTCAGACCTTTTGAGATGTTTCTTTGCTTAAGTGTTGTACATGGTTCTCTTTATAAATAAAGCTGTTGTTCATTTGTTTCGTTGATAGTTAGGATAGATTAGCTAAGATTTTGATTGTGTGCAGGAATTGGTTGATTTAGTTAAGTGTACACCATGCAGGGCATCTCCATCACTCTCTCATCCACCTAAGCTTCGTCCAGGCCAGCTGCTCCATCTCCTAGTTAGGTTCCTCATCTCACAACTGTTCTTCTGCCCACGTAACCCTACCTTCTTGCTCTTCCATTGTCTTAGCCTTCTTTAAGTCAAGTCAGCTTTCCACACCCTCTCATCACTCCATCCATCAGTCCCTGGGTCATTTCAGGCCCCTACCCTACCTCCCTATCCATTCATGCATCTTCTCTCACTCACCCATCCTCCAAAATCCAATTTTAAGACATCCTGTAGAAATTTCTGAACATCCTGTAGAAATCCCTGCAACATCCTGTAGAACCCCTGCAGACTTCCTGTAGAAGCTCACAAATGAGGTTGCTGGATAGCCAAACTTTGTCTCTGGAAGGTTGCTAGGGACTCCTTAGACCCTCTCTAAACCTTCCCAACCCTTTTCCAAGCATTTCTCTTCCTTGATCCACCCCTGCACAGTAAAAAGCCAATTCAAACACATGCATGATAATTCTGATAACTTATTTGAAAATACAAAAAGATGTTCCTTCAGATAGAGGTAGCCTAGACATGTGCATTTTAACTTCATAGAGGTAATGTCATCTCTTTTAGTAGTTTGCATTGTCTCCTCTGCATCAGTAGGACTAGCTGGTAGAATTAGGGTTTGCTAGGGTTTATGTTACTTTTTAGCTTTCAGTTTCTTTCTGCAAGTAGATCAGCTTCCTTTGAGTTAGCTTCCATCCATCAGTTAAAAAGCTTCCTCTAAGAGCTCATAGAAGTTGGTTTAAGCCCCTAGTGGACTTGTGCCAGCTGACCAAGTGACAGCTGCGGCAAGAGCTAGTACTTGTGCATACAACACCGTCGCTTCCAAGTTTGTTACGAACTACCGGGTTGATAAAAGTAAAGAAGGGAGTCCCAGGAGTTGCAGCATTATTGCTGCAATACTGGAGCCCACCATCTTTTTGGCGCCGTTGCTGGGGAAGCGTCAGAGTATTGGTGATTGTTGCTTTTCTTCTATTTTCCTACACTCGCCTTCTGCTAAATAGTTTATTTCATTTCCATTCTGCAATTTCATTTCCGCAAAAGTAAAGTAGATATTTCCTGCTTTCATAGATTAGCATTTCAATTCTGCAAGCATAGATTAGCATTTCAATTTTGCAATTTCAATTCTGCAAGCGTAGACTAGCATTTCAATTCTGCAATTTCAATTCTGCAAGCGTAGATTAGCATTTCAATTCTGCAAGCGTAGACTAGCATTTCATTCCTGCAATTTCATTTGAGCAACATAGCTTAGTCCTTTCCTGCTTTCATTTCAATTCCGCGTTTTCATTTCAGCAAGATAGCTAGTTGCAGTTCAATCTATTTTCAGTTTTGCAGGTGCTAGAAACAAAGCAAAAAGCAATCAAAAGCCTTTCCATTTCATGCCTCGTAGGAACAGAGATAAAACCGGCAAATTCTTACCCAACACCCCCACCACTTCACTGAGTCACCCTTCTCTCTTCTTTGGTGACAGTGATCCAGAAGAACCTATAGGTGAGCCTCCTGAGATATACAAAGATCCTATAACAGAAGAAGAGTTAGAGAATACTGATGAGAGAATAGAAGGTGCCTTTCCCATCTGAGAGACCAATGGAGACATGAAAATGAAAAACATAAGCCCCTCCGCTTTACCTCACTTCCATGGATTGACTACTGAAGACCCTGATACCTTCCTGTTTGAGTTTGTTGTCCTTTGTCGAACCTATGACTATACAGAAGATGAGCAAAAATTGAAACTCTTTCCCTCTACCCTCAAGGATGCAGCATTACGCTGGTTCATGGGCTTACCTGGAAACAGTATCACCACTTGGGCTCAGATGCAGCAAGCTTTCAATACCAAATACCGGGACTACTGTAGGTCCAAGGAAGCCAAGGGAGAAATCTTTCGGATGACCATGGGAAATGATGAGTCTTTAGAAGATTATGAGGAAAGGTTCCAACTTAGCTATACGGGCCAGGTGCACACTTGACCCTGAATCTCTCAAGTTGGTCCTGCTTCGAGGAGTCCCTGAAGACCTTCTAGATACCCTTCACATGCTAGCTGGAGGAGATATTTACCAACTACCTTATGAGGATATAAAGACTATGTTTAGAAATCACTCTAGGGCAGCCCGGAAAAGAGGCAGGGGAAACCCCCTTTCAGCTAGTACTGCTTTCTCCAAGCATGATTTTGTTAATCAGCTAGAGGACCTCAAAAGTGAGGTGAGACAGACCATTGCCATGCAACTTGATACATTCTAAATCCAGCAAAAGAAAGAGGAAGCTGAGAGGGCTTTGGCCATCTTCTGTCCTAGGTGTACAAGGAAGCACCCTAAGAACGAGTGTCCATTACACTCGGTAGAGGTATGTTTCGTTTGTGAGGAGGACCACCCCACAAACCAATGCCCAACCTTACCTAGGTTTAAGGCCATGTACCAAGGAACTGAGGCACCCACTGAACCTCTCTACTTCCTCAACCAAAGGAGGCCGCATGGACCTAGACCTTACCAGTAGGGGATGCAAGGGACATCCCAAGCTTATTATAGCCCCAACCAATCTGCTCCTTTGCCTTCTTGGGGTCCCCTTGCTCATCCTTCTTGGTCTGTGCCTCCTCCATGGTCTTACCCACCTCAATACCATACTCATCCCACTACTCATTCGTTTCACTCACATGTCTAGCCACAGCCTCAGTGGAATGCACCTCAACCGGGGTGGAGGCCCCAGTACAACACTCCTCCCGCCATTTTGCCTCCACCACTAGCTCAACCACAACCATTACCTCCTGCTCCTCCAAGACAACCCCAAATGCCTGCTCAACCGAACCCAAATCCCAACAACCGACAGGCCCAGCAGGTATATACTGGGGAAACAACATGCCCTACCTATGCTGTGGAGATCTAGGAGATCAACCTGCGATCCAGGAAGACTCTTCCGGATCGCCAACCTCCTCCCCCAGAGGACGAGGAAGATAAACAGGAAAGTGAACCCAAGGCCACTCCACCCTTTCCTGAGAGACTAACAGTAACCACACAACCCGACCCAGAGGAGAATGAGCTTCTGGGAGAACTCAAACAGTTGTGTGTGAGAATACCACTTCTCCAAGCCATCAAAGATGTACTGATATACAATAAATTGGTTAAGGAAAAGTGTTTCAGGCACCCAGGCAGGCGAAAAAGAGATGCCTCAACCATCAATGTCATAGGACAACTGTCTGATCTTATGTTGGGGCAAGTAATCTGTCCAAAGTATTTGGATCCTGGGAGTCTTGTAGTTGATGTCCACATCAATGGCACCATCATACCCCACACTTTGATTGATTTAGGGGCTGCCATTAATGTGATGACCAGGGATACCATGCTCAAACTCAACCTTCAGGGTTCCTTAAGGAAGACCTCGACGGTCCTGCAGTTGGCAGATCGCTCCACTGTGACTCCCGAAGGGATTGTGGAGGATGTCTTGGTCTCTGTTGACTCTTGGGAGTATCCTGCGGACTTCTTGGTTCTTCAACCAAAGGCAAAGCTTACTGGATACCCCCTTATTTTGGGAAGACCTTGGTTAGCCACTGCGGATGCTTACATAAGCTGCCGAGCAGGAAACATGACCATCAAAAATGGTCCTATGTCCAAGCAGCTAGTCCTATACCCTCCTGCCCAACCTCTATTAGAGCATGACTTACCACTTTGGTTGGAAGAAGGAGAAGAGGATGAGGTGTACTCTGCACCCTTGTGCACCTTAGAAACCACCAAGGGAGGTCCTCAAACCGAGGATGATTTGATTGAGACCTTGATTCAGAATCTGCCTCCCAGTGCATTGTCCTTAGAGAAATTGGTGGAGGATACTCAAGCCAGCACCCTAGTGGACCTTTGTGTGACTGATCCAATCTCTCCCAGAGTTAAAAATGTGGAGTTTGGCCCCGAGAGAACGTTAAATATCAGCTCCTCCCTATCTCCTTCCCAGGAAAAGGAGTTGTATAGTCTGTTGGACAGTCATCTAGATGCTTTTGCTTGGAGCTATAAGGAGATGAAAGGAGTCCATCCTTTGGTCTGTACCCATCACATCTACATCAAAGAAGATTGTAAACCGGTCAGGAAACCTCAGAGGAGAATGAATCCAGCCCTTAAGGACATTGTCAAAGAAGAATTGCAAAAATTGTTGGATGCAGGATTCATCTACCCCATCTCGGATAGCGAGTGGGTGTCCCCTCTGGTGTTGGTACCCAAGAAAAATGGAAAGTGGAGAATCTGTGTGGACTACCGAGAACTGAACAAAGCCACCAAGAAAGACCACTTTCCTCTACCTTTCATAGATCAATTGTTGGATGGACTGGCGGGAAAGAAGTTTTTCTCTTTCCTAGATGGGTTCAATGGGTATAACCAGATCCAAATCAGCCCGGAAGACCAAGATAAGACCACCTTCACTTGTCCTTGGGGTACCTTTGCTTACCGAGTCCTTCCCTTTGGGCTATGAAATGCTCCTGCCACTTTCCAAATAGCAGTATTGAGCATCTTTTCTGAGCTGGTCCATGATTCGGTGGAAATCTATATGGATGACTTCACTCCTTATGGGTCCAACTTCCAGGAAGCATTGTCCAATCTGGGAAAAGTTCTAACCAAGTGCATTGAGATGAACCTGTCCCTTAGTCCTGAAAAATGTGAATTCTTGATGACTGAAGGGACCGTGCTAGGACATACCATTTCTCACCAAGGATTGCAGGTGGATCCTAATAAAATTGCTCTCATCAAAAAGGTTCCACCTCCTCAGAAGGTAAGAGATGTTCGGAGTTTCTTAGGCTTAGCAGGATATTATAGAAGATTTATTAAAGACTTCAGTAAGCTAGCCTCGCCACTGTTTGGCCTCTTAGAAAAAGATGTTGAGTTCAAATGAACGGACGACTGTCAAAGGGCTCTGAATGAATTAAAGGATAAGTTGGTGTCCACCTCGATATTGAGAGGTCCAAACTGGGCCCTACCTTTCCACATCCACACCGATGCCTCGAACAAAGCCATAGGGGCAGCCTTAGGACAAGTTGAACAAAAACTCCCATATGCCATATACTTTGTCAGCAAAAACTTATCCAAGGCAGAAATGAGTTATACTGTAACTCAGAAAGAGTTCTTGACCATGGTCCATGCCCTGAACAAGTTCCGACACTACATCACTGGCTATCAAACATTTGTACATACTGATCATGCTGCAATTAGATATTTAATGAATAAACCAGATGTGAATGCTCGTATTATTAGATGGTTACTTTTGTTGCAGCAGTTTGATTTGACTATCGTTGACAAACCAGGTAAAGAAAATGTTGTTGCTGACTTCTTGTCTAGATTGGATTTACTTGCAGGTGAAGATGGAACAATGGATGACCAGATGCCAGATGAACATCTGTTTTCTATCTCAGTACTCTCTCCATGGTTTGCTGATATAGCAAACTATCTAGTCTCAGCACAGTTCCCTCCGCATCTATCTTCAAAAGAGAAAAGTAGAATTGTGAGGAAAAGTGCCTCATTCACTTGGATCGGGGGCAACCTGTTCAAACTTGGCCCCGATCAGATCTTAAGGCGTTGTGTAAGGGAGGAGGAAGTCTTTGACATCCTCCTAACCTGTCATGATGGGCCTTGTGGAGGACATTTTGCAGCCAAGAGGACTGCCTTCAAAATTCTACAGGCAGGCTACTATTGGCCCACGCTTCATCAAGATGTCAAGAGATATATTAGCCAATGTGACCGATGCCAAAGGATGGGGAAGCCAACTCCAAGGGACGAAATGCCTCTCCAACCTCAAGTGACTTTTGAACCATTTGAGAAGTGGGGTATGGATTTTGTGGGTCCTATCAATCCTCCTTCAAGGCAAAGGTCTTACACCATTGTGTGCACAGACTATCTGACAAAGTGGGCGGAAACCAAGGCAATCAAAGCAGCGACAGAAGAAAAGGTGGCTGAGTTTTTAAGAGAAAACATCTTCTACAAATTTGGCTACCCAAGAGAGTTAGTCACCGATCAAGGAAGCCAGTTCACCTCCAACTTAATTGAAGACTTGCTCGCTCATCACAAGATCAAGCATAGGACTTCCACCCCCTATCATCCTCAAGAAAATGGGTAGGTGGAAGTCACCAATAGAGCATTAGAAGGGATTTTGACTAAGGTGGTGAGCAGCAGCAGAAAGGATTGGGCAGATCGCCTGGTTGAGGCCACTTGGGCTTACAACACCACTTGGAAGACCACAACCGGCTTCACACCTTATGAGCTGGTCTATGGGAAGAGAGCTTTGTTGTCAATTGAGTTCGAGTACAACACATTGAGGATGGCAGCTCAGCTGGACCTAGATCTCAGCCATGCCCAACAAGAAAGGTTATTGCAGCTGAATGGGCTAGATGAACACCGAATGCAGGCCCTTCTCCACTCAGAAGTGGTTCAACTTCAGAGGAAGATATGGCATGACCGGCACCTCAATGACAAACAATTCCAGCCGGGAGATTGGGCGCTGTTGTATGATTCCAGACATAAGGATTTCAAGGGGAAGCTGAGGACAAGATGGCTAGGACCATATGCAGTGGAGAAGTGTAATGACAATGGTTCTGTTCTTATTCGAACCATTGATGAGGAAGCCATCCCCATGCTCGTCAATGGGCATCGACTAAAGATCTACAGGAAACCTCTTTCGAGGCAAGAGTTCATCAAAACTGTGGAAAAATCGGTGCTGGTCATAGAGAAGGGTTCTGCCTCTGTTTTGGGCATACCCTGAGCATCATAATATATATATATATATATATATATATATATAAAAAAAATATCCTTGGGTGAAAACCTTTCTGAGGCACCCAAGGCAGATGGTAGGGGTGAAAACCTCATTGAGGCACCCCTGCTGTCTCTCTGAAAAAGAATTGGAATAAAAAGACACTTGGGTGAAAACCTCTCTGAGGCACCCAAGGCAGATAGTAGGGGTGAAAAACTCATTGAGGCACCCCTGCTGTCTCCTAAAAAAAAAAAAAGAGAAAAAGAAGAAGAGAAAAAAGGAGGCAGAAACAGAAAAACAGGCTTAATCTCTGGAAATTGATGCAGGTTGCAGGTATTCCATGCAAAAAGGAGGCCTCTCAACTCAAGGACAAGGGTCCCTACCATGCTACCAGGCGACCTCACCAGCACTCCCTCCATAAACACTCATCTCTTCCAAGGTTTGGGTGCAATCTGGTCATAGTTTAGCCTTCTACAGGAAGCTACAAGACTTTCTATAGGAAGTTCTGTATTTCTACAGGAAACATCCTGTAGAATCTTTGGATGGGCTAGGACCGACTATGTAGAAGAACTTGAAGCTCGAAGTCCAATGAGGAGGCATGCAACCAATTTTTTTCTCCATCCCCTACTGTTGTCGCCTCCTTTCACCACCATTGCTGCCATATGATTGAAATACCTGCACAGTCATACCAGAACGTTGGACTCTCAGAAAAAATATTTTTAAGTGGGAAATAAAGCATGCAGAGGCTCAACGCTTTACCTGTCAAGGCAATCTAAGGACCCTGCACCTGTGAACGTGACTCCACTATTTCGGCATGCACCCCAGGAGGAGAAACGGCTACAGGATGTCCTACAGGAATCCTGTAGCAGTTGATCCGGCTAGAGCACACACCATGAAGGAACCTGCAACTCATGAAGCCGGCGCATGCACCATCCACAGCCAGGAAACCGGTCTCGCAACCAGCAGCAGTCAATGAAGAGGAGCTCCCGTGCCTGTGCACGAAGCAGCAGCAAGTGGATCCATCATCCCTCGTCCTGAAGCATGAGAAAAATCACGTCCACGGCCGCACAGGTAAGTGCCTCACCCTGTTTCATCAAATTACATAAGCTATGCTCTAAAATGTGTGTAACTATGGAAATGAATGGATTGAACAAGTCGGGTAGCCATTCAACTGGCCACCACAACCAGTCCAACGGCCTCGTCGGATCCGAAAGGCTTTGGTTATGTCGACAAGACAGGAAATGGACACGTGGGAAGCGTCCAGTCGGAGAGAAGCGGTGATCTAACAGGAATGGCGGCGGTAGATATACAGGGAAGGATTCGGCGGTCAGGCATACATGCAGCGGAATGATAGCAGGTGACGTCAGCCAATGGGCCGACGGGGACAGCTCACCCCCGCGCCACGAATTCCGCAGAAATTCAAATCCGCCGGCTGAATCACGTATGGCGCACTGCACTCATTTATTCTCAACCATTTTGCAGCCGAGTACGCATCCTAAATTCTCTGAAGGTTGTTAATCCGAGTTCTCGGCCTGTTCCAACGTCCTGTTGCTGCACAGAAGGTCCAGAACCACTGAAGCGCTCCCCAGAATCCGTGCACGACTTCTACAGGAAGCTGCGCTACAGGAAGCTCAACATTACGGAGGAATTTGGACTGTTCACGTCGAAGGTGGCAATTCTGGAATGAGGTAAGCCTGAACATAGTTCTCCCATGCAATTGGTTCGAAAGGTGGTGAAGTCGACGTGTTGAAGGGGTAGGAAACTGTGAATTAAAGTCTGTGCATGAATTTACAAGCGTTTTCTTATCGCTGCATGAGAATTGTCGTCGTAGTGTGTATGCGGGATTTTCTCCAGGGTTTGATTTATAATTGAGCCACTGTTAAGGCTCACTCGTAGAAAGTCGTGAATTTTATAAACTGTGTGCATAACAGAGACATAGCTCTGCACTCTGTCTAAGGAAATCCAAAAGATTCACTTTTGTATACGAGCAGGCAAGCTCAGGACAACAAACCCAGTTTTTACCATGCCGAGAGGGTTCATTAGAAAAGAGCCTACAGACTCAAAGAAGTTACGGGAAACCCCTGAGGTGGTGGACCTGTTTTCTCGTGCACGATGGATGTCATTCTGTGACAAGCTTCAAGGTCACAATGACGAGGTTGCAGAAGAATTCCTGCAATCCTTGAAGCCAAAATCAAAGACATTGGTCGTTGTCAACTTCAGAGGATTGACCCTCAGACTCACCCCACAGTTCATTAGCAGAGTAACTGATCTACCAATGGGGGTACCTTGGGATAAGGAGGAGAGAAAACTGGGTCAGAAAGCTATGAAGGAGTTCTTCTTGCCAGAGGAACAATTCTCAGAGGACAAGAATGGAGTTCGAAGAACCAGCCTACAGCCGTTCTGGAGTGAGGTCAGCCTCCAGATTATGAAGTATATTACGTGCGAAGGGCGATTTAGCATCGTGTATGGATATCATTTCCGATTGCTCACAGAACTTAGGCACTAAATGGACCTACCCTCAGAGAAAAAGTTGAGCATTCCTTACTTCCTCCTGCAATCCATGACTGAGTGTGCCACCAAATTGAGAGAGGGAACGCCAAACCAGATAGCCCATCATGGGCTCATTAAGCTCCTCGTGGAAGATGCACTCCACACGTACATTGTCCCTCTCTCCTGGGAAACCTTTCGAAATTTGACTAAGAATGATAACATCCAAATTTTGGCTGAGGAGCTCACCTCCTCCAGCAGCGAGGAGAAGGAACACACTCAAACAGAGAAGAAAGGTAAAGGCCAAGAAACCCGGGCCAAAACACCAAAGAAAGAACAGAAGGGAAAACAAGAGAAAAACCAAGCTGCCAAAACAGAGGGTGACAAAACCACACCAACACCCAGGGAGAAAAGGCTACAGAGCAGGGTGGAAAGGACTGAAAAAGTCCATGTCAGTGAGGGCACCTCTAAGGCAGCCTCAGCAAAGTTAAAAGAAAAAGCACCCTCAACCAGCAGGCTAAAGCGTTGCTGTCTATTTCTACAGGAAGGTTAAAAACGACTTCTACAAGAAGTCAGAAATCAGCCACTACAGGGCTTTCTACATGAAGTCCTAAGAAAGGAAAACAGAAGGAGAAAACGATCGAAATTATTGCTAGGGAGGCAGCAGCTATGCTGGCCACCCTAAGTACCTCTCCCAAGACAAAGGAAAAATGAAAGAGGGAGACTCCTCTGTATTTCAAAGCAAGGAGAAGTGTAAGAATTAAAACCGGCAGGCCCCAACCTCCATTCAAAGACCCAATTACCATTGAAGACACCCCTACCTCGCCAAAGGAAAATTCCCCCTCCAAAGTATCAGTCACTTATGAGCGGGAGAGCCCGAAGACAACTACCTGGAGGGGGAGAATGGAAAGGTTAGCCTCAAAAACCCCTCTACAGGATGCTGAAGCCGTTCTATAAGAAACATTGGCCAGGATCAAGGAGACCGAAAGAATGGAGGGGGAGGCAGCCACATCACCACTAAGGGAAGAAGAGGTAGAGCACATTATGGAACCTAGCCCCTAGCCCAGCTTGAGCTCTTATTATAACTTTTTGGAGGTCGGGAAAATCATTCCACAGAAATTCACAGTGCCGCTTTTCTTTTCACTGGAGGAAGAAAGAGTGAGGACCCACACATGGATGAGAATAGCTAAGTCTAAAGGAGTAGCAGATATAGGCCCCTTGGAGGAACAACTCAAGGAGGCAAGAAGAGAATTGGCTATGGAAAAACATGTGGGAAACTGCCAGCGAGTGTTTCTACAGGAAGAGAATAAGAAGCTCAAACTGCAGCTACAAGGAAAGAGGAAAGAAAGGGGCACAGCATCAGAGGACACTACAGCAGAACCTCAAGACAAAGAAGGAATGCAAGCTGATCTTGAGGAACTAATCCAGCAACTACAGGAAAGAGAATTGCAAGCAAACATAGAGATACAAGCTCTCAAACAGCAGGTGCAGGAAAAAGAGGCACAACTGGCCTGCATGACTAGTTGGGTTATGGATGCTCTACAATGTAGGCAGCCGGCCAAATCTTATGGCCTATACCTACGGGACCAGTGGCTGCAATTCCAAATTAATGCATTAGCACAGAGGGGTATCTCCCAAATCCAAAACCCCCAGCAGTTCACAGATTTATGCAACAGCAGCTCAACAGAGGACAAGGCCAAGCTATCAGAGTTCTACCTCCATAATTTGGCCCTTCCAAATGTAACTTCATGGGACCCCAACATAGTTGTGGGAGATATGCAGCTGATGGCACTAACCTCATGGTTAAACCACGAAGAAAAGAGAGCGATAGAGGTCAAAGATGTTATGAACCGAGAGTTACATGAACCACTATTGATTAGAGCAGAGCCAGGGGACCCCACCGCATTGATATCAGCCCACCAGCACCTAGCAACCAACTCTCAGGCTTTATTAAAATACATGGATCAGCAGGCTCAGGCTATAGCACACTTCGAGGATATGGAGCGATTATTAGTGGACAATTGTGTTCATGCTTGCACCCGTAGGTGGAACACATTGTCCCACAGCCTCAAAATCATGGAATATCACACTCCAACTAGAATGAGGGAGGCGCTAGCACGGGTGCCTCTCTACAAGAAGTCCATGCAGAACCTCCAGGCCAGCTGGATCTGCCTCAAGATAAGCCCACCTTTGCTTTTGGGATTGGTAGAAGGAAGCATAGAAAAAGAAGAGCATAAGCAGTGGGAAGAGGTGGAAAAGAAGGCCGGGTTCCATGACAGTGAGGATATTACTTTAGAAGCCTGGGATGTGAGAGTGGCGATTAAAGCAATGAAAGACGAGGAGCTGGACTAGTTGCTCAGGGATGAGCAATCATTTTAGCAGGGGGGTGATGATGAGCCCCAAATTTGGTAACATTTTGGGCTCATTTGGCCTAATTATCCTTGTTCAATCCTTCATTTTTCATAACTTATGCATTATTTTTTAGTGTGTTTATGTCATTTTTACGAATAAGGGTAGTCACTCTTCCTAGGTAGCTAACACGTGCTCATTTCAGGTTTTTTGACACGTGTTGGAGCAAAACCGAGCAGTCATGGGCTAGGAGACAGCCAAGCTTTGGTTGAGGATTCGTAGGGGGGTTGTCTATGGCATTAAATAGCCTCCCTTGGGATCTTCACCCCCAACTCCAAGCTCCAAAGGCCACCAAAACCGGATCTAGAAGGCAGCCAAATAGATTTTTGGAAGGAGTTGTTCACTCACAGTTTGGGCAGCCAAGTCCCATAGATTTAGGAGGCCAGCTAAGGCCTCGTGGTGTATAAATATTAAGGCCTCAGCCTTCATGAGGGACTTTTGGGAAACTATTCCATACTTTGCACTACAATGCTGCTAGCTCCATTTTGTTCTCTTGTAGCCATTGTTGGCATAACTCTTGACTTATGATTATTTTTTGATAATGAGAAGCAATCAGATTTTATATCAGCTCTGAGTTTTCTATAGGAGCCATAGCTCTCGGGGTTGGGCCCAACCTAAGATCCTAGGGCCTCCTTCTTTGTATTGTTATCTTTTCTTTATGCATTGTGATTTTCCTTTTATGCATTTGAAACGTGGTTTTGTTGAGCAAGATTTAGTTGTGTTGGTTAAATAGGTCACTGTTGAGGAATAGAATTGCTTCAGATGTGTAGAATAGATTGGTAGGATAATAATCGATAAAGCTCCAGGAAAAGGGGTTGTCCACACTCTCAGTTTCACCTCTCCCTTATTGGATCAAGGGCTGGAATTGCGGAAACAGTGCTGCCCAAAAAAAACGCTAGTTTGGTTGACCATGCAATCTTTGGTGTAATGTCTTCATTTGTAGAAGTTAGTCATGCATTCAGAACTTTTGAGATGTTTCTTTGCTTAAGTGTTGTACATGGTTCTCTTTATAAATAAAGTTGCTATTCATTTGTTTCGTTGATAGTTAGGATAGATTAGCTAAGATTTTGATTGTGTGCAGGACTTGGTTGATTTAGTTAAGAGTACACCGTGCAGGGCATCTCCATCACTCTCTCATCCACCTAAGCTTCGTCCAGGCTAGCTGCTCCATCTCCTAGTTAGGTTCCTCATCTCACAACTATTCTTCTGCCCACATAACCCTACCTTCTTGCTCTTCCATTGTCTTAGCCTTCTTTAAGTCAAGTCAGCTTTCCACACCCTCTCATCACTCCATCCATTAGTCCCTGGGTCATTTCAGGCCCCTACCCTACCTCCCTATCCATTCATGCATCTTCTCTCACTCACCCATCCTCCAAAATCCAATTTTAAGACATCCTGTAGAAATTTTTGAACATCCTGTAGAAATCCCTGAAACATCCTGTAGAACCCCTGCAGACTTCCTATAGAAGCTCACAAATGAGGTTGTTGGATAGCCAAACTTTGTGAAACTCTCCAGAAGGGTGCTAGGGACTCATTAGACCCTCTCTGAACCTTCCCAACCCTTTTCCAAGCATTTCTCTTCCTTGATCCACCCCTGCACAGTAAAAAGCCAGTTAAAGCACATGCATGATAATTCTGATAACTTATTTGAAAATAAAAAAAGATGTTCCTTCAGATAGAGGTAGCCTAGACATGTGCATTTTACCTTCATAGAGGTAATGGCATCTCTTTTAATAGTTTTCATTCTCTCCTCTGTATCAGTATGACTAGCTGGTAGAATTAGGGTTTGCTAGGGTTTATGTTACTTTTTAGCTTTCAGTTTCTTTCTGCAAGTAGATAAGCTTCCTTTGAGTTATCTTCCATCCATTAGTTTAAAAGCTTCTTCTAAGAGCTCATAGAAGTTGGCTTAAGCCCCTAGCAAACTTGTGCCAGCTGACCAAGTGACAGTTGCGGCAAGAGCTAGTACTTGTGCATACAACACCGTCGCTTCCAAGTTTGTTACGAATACTGTGTTGATAAAAGTAAAGAAGGGAGTACCAAGAGTTGCAGCATTATTGCTGCAATACTGGAGCCCACCAGACACCAACACAGAAAAAAGACAAGAAGATGGCAAAAGGAAAAGAGAAGGATGTAGACCTGGAGGCAGAAGAATGCCAAGGAATAGAAAATTTTGATGTCGAAGGAGCAGAGCCCATCATAAAGCTCCCTTATTACATCCCTCTGAGGAAGGGGAAGGGGAAGATTACAAAAGACCCAAAATTTGGAAAATTTACCATTTCCACACCCTATTGCGAAAGCTGATTCCCTTTGAAGGTCTACGACTTGAGCGAGTCCCGCTATTGAAGATGGAGGATTGGGACCTCGCGGATCACGCTAAGTTTCCTCACTTAGCGACTGAAAAATACATGAAGAGAGTGTTCTATGAAGAAACAGATGTCATAGTGCTAGAAACAAAAGAATGGGTTCGCGGTGTTGAGAAATCAGGATTTCTCAACTTGCTATGGGTGCCACAGTACCACCGCACCCCCATCAACAATATTTTCATATGCCAGCTGCTCACTTTGGTGCATGATAGGTGTTTATGGCTAGGAGGGCCTATCCCCATCACTAACATGCTGATTCACAGGATTAAACACCTACCACATGAAGGTTTGAACCTGGCCAAGGATTTTTGCAGAACGACAGGAGAGAAGGTGCTGGCAGAGCACAAGAAAAAAGATTATGAACTTGTGAAGAAGGCGTGAGGGTATTCCATCCTGTCAATAAATGACCCTGCAGTTTAGTTGGCCACGCAAATATTGGCTGGCAAGGTGATGAGGAAGTGTCACGCGGATGAAGTTTTGGCACCCGTCATGTCTCTAGCGGCTCAGTGCGTGAAAGGCATACTATTCAATTGGTCCAGGTACCTATGCCAAGAATTCCTCGCGAACTACCATGAGGCCCAGGATGAGACCAAGTCATTCCAATACGCTTGGTTTCTTCTCTCCATTGTGTTGGTTGCATGGGAGCTGCCAGAGGACACCCAGTTTCCTCTATTAGAAGAAGGATTCTCGGAGGCAGCGCAGTTCGCCTCCTTATGGGCTACAAAGAACCACGTGCGAATCACAGAGACCAAGTTTTTTTTTGTCCTGATGGAATCAAGTCTTCGCATGGTAGTTAACTAGCACCCAAGGTTGTCCCCAACCTTGTATATGTAGCTATCAGCCTACGCAACTTTCAAAGTTGACTTTTATAGGGTGTTGTTGAAGCCCCAAAAATTGGGTCTACAACAAGGGGGATACCCACTCGGTCCAAACCTTGGTTAGTAGCTCCTTTTCCATTTGGTGTAGTGGGTCCGACTGGGGATATGGGACCAATTTCCCAATTTATGTGTGTGTGTGTTGAGAATTAATATTTCCTTTCTAATAATTTCTAATTAAAATGCTTTTATTCTAAGACTAATTTAACGACATGCAATTGTATCTTAATAAACAGAAATATCTAATTCTAAAACTACCCCGGGATTTGATCTTTCAATTATGTGATCGAAAATAGTTTCTACAGCAATTGGTAATAAAGATCATTCAATTGCTATAAGAAAAGAATTCAATAAAGATGAACTATTTCGTATAAAAAGTTAGTCAAACAGTTGTGAAAAACATATCGCATAATAAGTCACTCATATATTAAGCATAAATAAATAGCTATCACTGTACAGAAGTGCCAAATGATAACTCAAGCATTTAAACATTCATACATAAATAACTGAACATGAATATCACCTTAACACATAAGCAGAAATAGTTAAGAGATAAAAGTACCATTTATAACTAGTTCTACTCATGAGCTTCAGCAATAATGATCTATCTCTTCTTAATCCAACATCTACTAAGAGTACAAAAGTGTAGTAGATATTAAATGCAGATATCAATAAATCATGTTCCATTCATTCATCAAAACCTCCTTGGACGATGCATAACTGCATGTTCTGAGGACAAGCTTTTGATAAATTTCAGGACCCTTCTCTAAATGCATGAGAAGGGTTTAAATACTACTAGCTAAATCTAAAAATAATTTATTACAAAAATGTAGGATACGGTTTAAATGACTGTCCTCATTTCAGGAAAAAAAAAAGAAAAACTAAAATTAAAACTGAATCTAAAATTAAAACTGACAACTAGCTATATATGTATATATTCCTTGTAGTCGCAAGCGTTCAGCATTTGCTTGGGGAGAGCTAGCTGGCCGACTTATGACTTTAGCTATCCTGCGAAAACGGAATCGGCAAGAGCTAGAGCCATCTTCTCGGCAGAATTAATGATACATTTGAGAGTCATGCACTGGCAGTGTGGTTTTACCAAGTACGTCCAGTAAGAATCTCAATTCAACTTGGTTAACCTTTTGATGGAATCTGCTTTTTGTTGAGCCTTTTGTCTCCAGCTTGTCTGTAAATGTTGTACATCTGGTAGAAATTTACATACCACTTGAGGATATCCCTGATAAATACTATTGGTTTTTGAGTTCAAGTTTTGCCTTTCGCCTTTAGCACATTTTCTTACAAATTTCCAGGCTTACAGGCAACTGAGCGATTAGAGGCTTCCCTTCTCGATGGGTTTTGCCTAGCAATGTGCGATTAGTGCTAGGCGCTAGTTGCACATTGGAAACTGCCTTCGTTTCTCGATCCGGGCTTCCATGGTGCTATCTTTCGCCTCTTGCGTGCCTTTTGTTAGAGGATATAAACCTCAAATTTTGTGGAAAGAACAGCTTCGTACGTTTTTGGCTCTGAGTCCTAAACTGTCGGTCTGTTATCTTAGCCTTATCCAATACCCATTTGATCGTGTCCGTGTATGGAAGAATTTTAGGCCGTGCCACTATTGAGTGCAAGAACGAACATGCTAGTTCTGTAATAGATGCCTCAGATGACCCGTGTGAGCCAGTAGTTGCTGTAACCTCCATTATTCTAGGGTTTTATTCCTCGAGTACAATGTACATGCCTTCCCAAGTAGTAATACCAGCATCTTTGTTACAGGTGCTTTCTCTGTATAAGGGCGTCATCTCTTTATCTTCAGAACTCAGAGTTTTACCCTTCTTTCCCATAATATTCAGAACACTGCTATGTACACTTCTCTTCTCTTCGCTCCTGCTATTTACAAATGATGCAAGAGTAATGATAAGAAAAAGGTGATGGGAAAGCTTTAAATTCCAAAAACATATAAAATATATCACCCTATGTGAAATGGCTCTTTGATCAGATCAAAACCATATTTCATTAATGATTGCCAACTAACTCATTAATTAACATTAACGCGCATAACTGGGCATCGATTTATGGAAAAATATTTTTCGAACAACGAGCCCTATAGATCTGCAATAAGGTGATTTTGTGATTTGCTTCGCAATATCGCAAATCGCAATATCGCAAATTCGTTGTGTGTGGCAATCATCCATTACAATGTGTTTTCTATGAAATGTGATTTGCGAGATGCACCATCGCATATCAGCGGTTTGAGGCATTTCAGCTTAAGTGATATTTGAGGCATGCGATGTGATGAGGGCCTTTTGATGCGTGATCTCGCATCGCGATTTCGCAATATTAGGATTCCACTTTTAGGAAGGCATCCATTACCTTTTTGCGACACGACGCTTTTTATTAAGGGAACGGTTTTGTTTGAACTTATCATAAAACTCAAGTCTTTTTAGATTTTCCAGGTATTCTAATAAGTTTATGATAGTAGGATTTATTTAAAAAGGAAATACAAGTCCTAATTTATTTTTTGAATTTTATGGATAAGGATCCCCACTTATTCAGTATTAGTAATAAAACTAAATAAGAAGGGGGGTTGTTGTTGGCCACAACAATTGGTGATTCACTTGGAAGGACCAGTTACCTCTGCTTTTCTTTTGAATTTTCTAAACTTCCAAAACAGAAAATTTTCCTGAAAATCAAACTATATTATAGAAAGATAAAGTACACCATGCTTTCAACTATCAATGATAGTTCGTTTCTTCTATGTTAACTTTGGTTATTTACTTCCTAGAGCTAGTCATTGTATCTACATCAGTCACTACTTAGTTTATAAAGATAAAAACAAAGGTTTCTCTGTAAATCAATTTTAAAAATGCTCATTTGTCGTAGGTAGAGCCTTTGCTTCCAACAGGCGTTTATAGCCTCGATAGGTTACCTGTTACCCAGCAATGATCCTGTATCCTACTTGGAGAAATGTATGATTTTCTAAGGGAAATCCATATCCACACTTATTGCTTTCATTTTCTTTTAATCCTTAAAGAACAATGCCTTAGTTTGGTAGCCAAATTATGACAGTGCCACTCACTTGATTTCTAACTTTGCTGAACAAGCTAGCTCGTGATGAGACCCCTTGTCTTTTGATTGCAACAATCTCGAGTCATTGCCCTATTGTGATATGCAATTTTGGAAAAGTTAGCAAGCTATAATATCTATGATCATGATAAGTCGGCTCGTGATGAGACCTCTTATTCTTTAAGTTAAAGTGTATCGTTGGATTATTCCTTGAAGCTCATAATTCCCTAGGTGGGGAGGAAGTCATTGTTTCCTTAAGATTAGCTCTGGATGACAATGGTATAGTTTTTGGGAAAGAGCCTTTCTACAGAGAATCTTTGTTTTGTTATTAATACTTTTCATTTCACTGATATAAAGCAAATTCCAACTAAAGGTCGTTTTTTATCAAAATTTACAAGGTTGGAACTAGTATCATTTTCAGGCTTATAGCCCTTTGACTGTATCTTTCAATAATAATGACCAATTTTCTAAATCAGTTCCATTTATACAAGTGAAAAAACAAAATCTAAGAGAAATATTTGTTTTTTTCGTGAATTCAAAATGTAACCGTTTACAACTAGTTTTATTATCAGAATAAAGAAAAACTAATTTACAAAAATAGAAGAATGATCTCCTATGGAAAGTATTTTTTGAGGATATGTCCATTAATAGGTAAAGATTCTATTTTTCCTGTTAAATCCTGTAACATAAAGGTAGATGGACCTACGATTTATGTGATTTGAAAGGGCCAAGCCACATTCATTGAAACTTCGTTTGTTTTCCCTTTTCCTCATGAGCTTTATCCCATTTTAAAACTAGATCCCCTATCGGAAAGTCTTTTCTGGATATCATGTTTGAGTCAAAAGAAGCTTTTACTAATGCTTGGTGATGCGCATGAGTTATTTTAGCCTGTTCTCTTTGCTCTTCTAGTTTAAGGATTTGTAACTACCTTAGTTGTAAGGAAGAGGTTAGTGTTTCATCAATATATTGAACTAAGGCCACTGAGGGAATCGCTAGATGAGTTGGAAGGACCACTTCTTTCCCATAAACCAAGTTAAAGGGAGAAGTGCCAATGGAGGCTTTCTGCGTTATTCGGTCTACCCATAGAGCGTATGTTAAAGATTTGTGCCAATTCTTATGAGTTTGATCAATGGTTCACTTAATGATTCTGATTAAGTTTTTATTTGTTGATTCAGCTAACCCGTTCCCTTGCGGATAATAATTGGTAAAGTATTTAAGCTTAAAACCTCTTTTGAGTGCAAATTCAGTCATAGCATTGCCAAAAAAATACGATGCATTATCAAACATTAATGCGTAGGGTAAACCAAACCTGGTGATTATGAACTGATCTATGAAATCGATAATGTGTTCAGCCTTAGATGTCTTGAGAGGAAATGCTTCTACCCATTTAGTAAAATAATCTGTAGTTGTAAGGATATACCTATGTTGTTTAGAAGAGTGAGGAACGATCTCACTTATTATATCCAATACCCATTGATCAAAAGGTTGATCAATATTGACTGGTTGCAAAGGCAATGATGGTTTCTTTTGTCGTCCAACAGCAATTTGACAAACTTGACATTTCCTTACGTAGCTATGTGCATCTTTGAATAGTGTAGGCCAATAATATCTTGCACGTAGGATTTTATGTGTGGTAGCATCTCCAGCATAATTTCCACCTGCTGGTCCATCATGGAGTTCCTACAACACTTTTTCAGCTTCAGCTTTCTCAAGACATCGAAGGAGAACAGAATCATAATTCATCCTAAAAAGTACATCGTCACGAGCTGATATAGCTTAGCCTTCAACCTTAAGGCTCTTTTCTTTGTATAATCTAGGTTTGAAGGAGCATATCCATTCTTTAGATAAAATATGATATCAGCATACAATGATTCAATATCGTTTAGGCTTACCTCATACATTTGTGCTTCTGAAGACGATATTTCATAAATAAGCGATGCTCCAGCCAGCATTTTACAAAAGCCTTGAACTTTTATAATATTTTCTGGTTTAATTTCGACGTCATATTCTTGTAAAGCAGTAACCCAATTTGCTCTCTTTTCACCCACATCTTTCTGTACTAAACTATTTCTTACCGCTGGAAATGGCACAATGATTTTTGTATGGGTTTTAAGTAAGAAGGGTCTGAAATGTTTGATCGCTTTGAAAAAAATGTAAGCTTGCCTCTCAACGTCAGAATAATTTAATTCAGCCCCTTGTAGATTTGAACTGAAAAAGGAAATTGGAGCTTCCGTATTATCTTGATTTGCTTGAGTGAGTATCACAGCATATGATCTATCAGAGACAAATATATATAAAATGAAAGGATTGGAGAAATTTGGAGTGGCTAAAGATGGGGCGTTTACAATTGCTTTTTTAATCAGATTGAATGCTTCATATTCTTCTTGGCCCCATTTAAAGATTGAATTATTTTTAATCATTGCTTGTAAGGGAGATATGATCCTTGAGAAGTCTGGAACAAATCTCTTTACAAAATTAATTTGGCATAGCTTTCTTGTTGTGAGGTGAGGGTATTTCGGAAATCTCATTGATTCTGTCGGGATCAATGTGGATTCCAGATTTTGACACTATAAATCCAAGAAGTTTTCCTTTACTTAATGCAAAAAAGGACTTTTTTGGATTAAGTGAAATTCTGTACCTTTGGCAACGTTGGAAGATTTGTTTCAAATCTCTGAGATGATTACCTCATTTCTTGGAATATATAGTTATATCAGCCAAGTAGATTACTATTGATTTGTTTACTAATCCCTTAAACGCGATGTCCATGTCCCTTTGAAATGTGGTGCCAACATTAATCATACCAAAGGGCATCTTTTGATATGCATAAGTGCCCCATTTGGTTCTGAAAATTGTCTTTAATCGATCACCACGGTGGATCAAAACTTGGTTGTAGCCGGAGAAACCATCCAAAAAGGACATTAATTCTAATCCTTCAACTGCTTGTAATATTTTCTACATGGGAGGTAAAGGAAAATTATCCTTTTGGCAGGCTTTGTTAAGATTTCGAAAGTCAATGCAAATTCTAATATCTCTGTTTTTCTTTCTAGCGGGAACCATATTGGAAACCCATTTAGAATGTCAAACAGGAAAAATGATTTTGGCTTTCAATAACTTATTGAGCTCAGATTTGATCTGGTTTTCTACGTTAGGGTGGATTGCCCTCAGCTTTTACTGGACAGGTTTTTCATCGTCTATCATTGGGATCGTATGCTGAATGATAGAAGTTTCATAAGTCTTAAGTTCATCATAGCTCCAGGCAAAGAAACTTTTGTATTGTTTCAAGAGATGAACGTATGCTAATCTTTCTTCAAGGGCTAGGACAAGACCTAGATTGATATTTTGTGGCTTGGTATCAGTTCCTAGATTTACTAATTCATAGTTTAGAGTTGAACTTTGAAGTTTTGAATTGGTAGATCTTTTGAATTGGTCTTTCAAATCGTATAAGTCTTCCAATTTGACTATTGATTTTGGCATAGCATTATTAGTGCTATCTTGTTGCAATTGTTTGTCATGTTGGTCTTCATCTATAATCTGATTATTGTAAGATCCCTTTGATGTGAGGAAGCTTACAATATCAGGATCATCGTTAAAAATTCTCCAATTGGTAATGTTATCAGGAATCAAGGGTCTAAAAATTAATTCAATTGAGAATCTATCCGGGCTAAAGTCTTCTGAGGGAATGAGCTTGGAAGCTACGTTTGCCAAGAGATCAGCACTAGCATTTTGGAGTCTGGGAATTGATGAAATATTGAATGCTATAAAATGTTCAGTCAGATCTTGTACTAAAGATTGATAATGCTTTAAATGACTTGATAGACAATGTATAGTATTTCGTACTTGTCTAATTACAATCTCAGAATCTCCAAAAACTTGTAGATACTTGATATCTAGTCTGATTGCTTTGTATAATCCTTGGATTAAAGCCTCGTATTCTGCAGTATTATTGGTACAATCGAACTCGAGTCTGCAAGTTAACATAATTTTGTTTCCCTCTGGACTAACTAATACGCATCCTGCTCCTGCTCCATCGTTAGACTTAGAACCGTCAAAAAATAACTTCCAAAATAAAGATTTATTTACAGGACTATCTATGAAATTAACACATTTAGAACTATCTGTTTGAGAAAAGTTTCTACTTGAGATAAAACAGAATGTTCTAAATAAGGCGAAGTATGAGCATTGAAATTTCCTAAGAAGTAATCAACAGAATAGTTGCCAATTATGTTGTTGCTGTATGCTACAGGTTCATTTTCTCCTTCAAATCCTGTTACTATGTGTTTTTTATGCCTTTCTCGCTCAACCTTTATTTGATTTGTTTTTCCATTGTAAGGGAGCCACATATGCGACCAATCGGTTGCAAAATATCCATGAAGCTTTTCAGACCAATCCCTACTAAGAATTAAGCCATAGAATTCTAGAATGTCTGCAACTAAAATATCGATAACTTGACATACCTTTGGATTAGATGACAGCCTTATGGTAACCTGATTTAGTTCTCCGATTACTTCAACTTGCAACCAGTCTAGCTAAACTATGCGCACTACAGATTTTTGGGGTTGAACGTTCAGCTTTGCTCATATTGATTTAGGTAAGATATTGGATGAAGCTCCTAAATCAACTAAACAATTATGCAAAATTTTATTGAAAACTTCATAAGTAAGAAGAAATGGCGGAGTATGAGATCTTGGCCTTCCTCCAATTAGAGCGATGTCGTTAGGATTAACTTTACTAGTCGCAGTATTTGGAGGTCTTCCCATCTCATGGGAAGCTTGTGAGATTACAGCGGCAGGCAGAGGTACAATTGGTATTGCGTGTAATTCTTTCAAAAGGAGCTTTTGTTGATGTTTTAACTTGCTCAATTCATAAAAATTAATGTTAGCCCTAGTCTTCTTCATGTCTTCTATGATATTATATTCCATCTCATCATAAACAATCAATGTTTTAGATGGAGTTGGTGAATCTGTTTGGACTGGGCTCGTTTGTGTCGCTTTGGGTGACGTTTTCTTTCCTACGACTTTATCCTTAGTCATTGAGCTTGCGCTCTTTGGCTTAGGAATAGGTTGAGGAGGATCGAGCTGATTTCTACTTCTAGTACTGACTGGTGATGCCTCTTGATCCTCTTCATCTGGGAGGATAAAATCCCACATTCCCTGTACTTCTACAACTTCTTCTTCATCAGTAGGCTCTTCGTTGGAAATTTCCTCTTCTTCTTCTTCTGATTCAGCATTAGTAATAGCATTGGGAGGCTTTGAATCAATTGAAGGATTTCTTCTATAAGGCTTGTAAGGCTTTTTAGAAGAAGTCTCTGCTACTTGTTTCTTTATGTCAACCATTTCGTTAGACATGGTTTTCAAAACTTTCTGCAATCCTTCTAAATCAAATGGGTCTTTGGACTATTTTTCTTTGGATCTTCTTTAAAAGTAACCTTCTTAGATTTACGTTCATCAACGGCGTTTTTCTTTTCTAAGGCTATGATACATTTCTCTACTGCTATTGCTTCCTTCATATTGTCAGCTAAAGTTGTTTTGTTAGCTCTATCAATGAAGATTGCTATGTTTGATGGTAGAGCAGATATGTACCATTCACTTCGAACTTCTTCACTAGGCTTGGAGGCGGTAGGAATTTTGTCAAAAGTTTGTTAAAACACAAGTTAAAATCTTTGACAGGTTCCCTTGATTCAACCCTAAGGTTATACAGGTCATTGATCAGTGTCACAGTGGGCCTGCCATCACCGAACTTAGTCAAGAATTGTTCTTGGAAAATATCCCAACTAGTGATAGATCCAGATGGTAATGAGAAATACCATGATTCGGCTGCTCCTTACAAAGTGTAAGGAAAGAGCCGAATGACAACGTCTTCATTAGTAACCCCATTGAGATTTATGGATAACATAAAGTTGTTTATGTGTTCTTCTGCTAGAATGCCTGCTTCAAGATTAAACTTAGGCATCCATTTTTCGGGATGGGCCGGTAATTGACTCAAGGGTGTAGGCATTAAGACTGCCCCTGGGTTATTCCATGGAGTTTGGGCCATTGTTGAATTACTAATAGAGGAAAGAACAGAAGATAATCCTTGTGGTTGGGAAGATGAGGATATTACAGTTCCAGATGATTGAGAAAGAGATCGAAGTTCCAGTGGTCTCGTGGACGATAATCTGAACTGGAGGGTTGGATGGTTGACTTCGCGATGGAGAGGTTGAGATGGATGATGATGATGAAAGAGTCTCACTATCAGACCCTTTAGGTGATTTCCTTGCTCTCTTCCTTGTAGGTAGAGGTAATTCAGTTGGTTCGATACCAAACTTTTCACTCTGCAATCTAGTAAGGGGATGAGAAGGGTTATATTGCGAAGTCACACTACCTTGAGATTTTTCAGATTTTTGAGGAGATATTGAAAATCACTGAAGTTTATGGATCAAAGATTCAACTTCAAGAGGTTCAATAGTAGATTTCTCTGAAATATTTGGGTTTGTGGCAGTGGTTGTTGTTCTATCGACTTCTCGCTCAATATTTAAAGATTCTAAATGCAATGGAGAAGTCGGGGAAGATGGTGAGGGAGATTTACTCTTGGAATGGTATTTAGATTTAGATTTACTTGCCATTCATAGTTCGGGGGCCCTCCTTCTAGCGCCAAAAATGTTGAAGCCCCGAAAATCGGGTCTACAACAAGGGGGATACCCACCTGGTCTAGACCTTGGTTAGCAGCTCCTTTTCCGTTTAGGGTAGTGGGTCCAACTGGGGATATGGGACCAGTTTCCCAATTTATGTGTGTGTGTGTTGAGAATTGATATTTCCTTTCTAATAATTTCTAAGTAAAATGCTTTTATTCTAAGTCTAATTTAACGACATGCAATTGTATCCTAATAAACAGAAATATCTAATTCTAAAACTACCCCGGGATTTGATCTTTCAATTATGTGATCTAAAATAGTTTCTACAGCAATTGGTAATAAATATCATTCAATCGCTATAAGAAAAGAATTCAATAAAGATGAACTGTTTCGTATAAAAAGTTAGCTGAACAATTATGAAAAACATATTGCATAATAAGTCACTCATATATTAAGCATAAATAAATGGCTATCACCGTACAGAAGTGCCAAATGATAACTCAAGCATTTAAAAATTCATACATAAATAATTGAACATGAATATCACCTTAATACATAAGCAGAAATAGTTAAGAGATAATAGTACCATTTATAACTAGTTCTACTCATGAACTTCAGCAATAATGATCTATCTCTTCTTAATCCAAAATCTACTAAGAGTAAAAAAGAGCAACATCAGTAGTTGATATTAAACGCAGATATCAATAAATCTTGTTCCATTCATTCATCAAAACCTCCTCGGAGGGTGCAGAAGTGCATGTTATAAGGACAAGTTTTTGATAAATTTCAGGACCCTTCTCTAAATGCATGAGAAGGGTTTAAATACTACTAGCTATATCTAAAATTAATTTATTACGAAAATGTAGGATACAGTTTAAATGACCGTCCTCATTTTAGGAAAAAATAAAGCAAAACTAAAACTAAAACTGAATCTAAAATTAAAACTAACAACTAACTATCTATGTATATGTTCCTTGTAGTCACAAGCGTTCAACATTTTCTTGAGGAGAGTTGGTTGGCTGACTTCCAACTTTAGCTATCCTGCGAAAATGGAATTGGCAAGAGCTAGCGCCATCTTCTCAGCAGAATTAATGATACATTTGAGAGTCATGCACTGGCTGTCTGGTTTTACCAAGTACGTCTAGTAAGAATCCCAATTCAACTTGGTTAACCTTTTGATGGACTCTACCTTTTATTGAGCCTTCTGTCTCCAGCTTGTCTATAGATGTTGTACATTTGGTAGAAATTTACATACCTCTTGAGGATATCCCTGATAAACACCACTGGTTTTTGAGTTCAAGTTTTGCCTTTTGCCTTTAACACTTTTTCCTACAAATTTCCGAGCTTACAGGTGACTAAGCGATTAGAGGCTTCCCTTCTCAAGGGGTTTTGCCTGGTGGTGCACGATTAGCGCTAGGTGCTAATCGCACATCGAAAACTGCCTTCGTTTCTCGATCCAAGCTTCCTTGGTGCTATTTTTCGCCTCTTGCGCGCCTTTTGTTAGAGGATATAAACCTTAAATTTTGTGGAAAGAATGACTTCGTACGTTCTTGGCTCTGAGTCTTAAACTGTCAGTCTGTTATCTCAGCCTTATCCAGTACCCGTTTGACCATGTCCATGTATGGAAGAATTTTAGGCCTTGCCACTATCTGGTGCAAGAATGAACATGCTAGTTCTATAATAGATGCCTTAGATGACCCGTGTGAGCCAGCAGTAGTTGTAACCTCCATTATTCTAGGGTTTTCTTCCTCGAGTAGATTTTACATGCCTTCCCAAGTAGTAATACCAGCATCTTTGTTACAGGTGGTGTCTGTGTATAAGGGCGTCATCTCTTTATCTTCAAAACTTGGAGTTTTACCCTTCTTTCCCATAATATTCTGAACACTGCTATGTACACTTCTCTGCTCTTCACTCTTGCAGTTTACAAATGAGGCAAGAGTAATGATAAGAAAAAGGTGATGGGAAAGCTTTAAATGCTGAAAACATATAAAATATATCACCCTACGTGAAATGGCTCATTGATTAGATCAAAAAAATATTTTATTAATGATTGGCAACTAACTCATTAATTAACATTAACGCGCATAACTGGGCATCAGTTTATGGAAAAATATTTTTCGAACAACGAGCCCTGTAGATCTGCGATAAGGCGATTTTGTGATTTGCTTCGCAATATCGCAAATTCGTTGCGTGTGGCAATCATCCGTTACAATGTGTTTTCTGCGAAATGCGATTTGCGAGATGCGCCATCGCATATCAGTGGTTTGAGGCATTTTAGCTTAAGTGATATTTGAGGCATGCGATGCGATGAGGGTCTTTTGATGCGTGATCTCGCATCGCGATTTTGCAATCTTAGGATTCCGCTTGTAGGAAGGCATCCATTACCTTTTTGCGATGCGACGCTTTTTATTAAGGGAACGGTTTTGTTTGAACTTATCATAAAACTCAAGTCTTTTTAGATTTTTTGGGTATTCTCCCAAGTGTATGATAGTAGGATTTATCTAAAAAGGAAATACAAGTCCTAATTTATTTTTTGAATTTTATGGATAAGGGTCCCCACTTATTTAGTATTAGTAATAAAACTAAACAAGAAGGGGGGTTGTTGCTGGCCACAACAGGTGTATATTCAGGGACGAAATGATCCAGCATAGAAGTGGCATGACCTACCATATTTGATAACAAAGACTAATGTGTAGGAGGTAGTAGCACAATGGTCAGCAGAGTGGTGTGCTCTGTTAGATCTAGTTATTAGGCCAAGCACAGGTGCTGAGAGTATTGCTGCGAAGAAGAGAAAGCAGGCAGCTAAGAAAGCTACACAGAATCTAAGTGCACAGAAAAAGAAAGATGTTGCAGAGAAGGCACAGGTTTATAAGGAATGTGTTGCAATGGAGATGACAAATTAGGAGCAGTGTGAGACCCAGAAAGGTGACAAGTCACCTTCGCCAAAAACTGAAACCGAAGAGATTATAGGGCAAGGTAGCGTAGGCAAGGAAGGGCTTCGCACCCCCTTCATTGTGAAAAGGTGAGAATTGGAATAGCAAGCTGGATCGACGAAGAAGCAAAAGGCTCAGAAAACACAGGTTGATCCCCTAGTGCTCACAGAAAGCGATCAGGATGAGATCAGTGATAAAGTTAGGGTTTTCGCCGCATAAGTACTGCAGTAGTTGGAATAGTAGTATATTCATCCCTAGGGAGGAGTTCAGAAGGATCTTCGGGAGTTACAGCTCCAAGCAACTAAGATCCAAGTAGATGTTGGAAAAGTGAGTGGCGCAGCAGGTAGTTCGGCACAAGGTCAAAGTATAGGCATAGAGATAATTATGTGGCCATCGATGGATGTGTGAGTCTTCTCCCTGCCTGTAGGTTTAGTCCACGCTGATACCGAGGAACAAAGTGTCCTCCTTGATAGGGTCCCAAAGATGGGCCTGAACCTTACCGCGATGCAACTGGAGTCATTGCATGCGCTATTACAGGGAGTCATGGAGGAGCTTCACCTTCGGGAAGAGCGAGAACTTAGTGCTGTCAGCAAGGTCAAGGTTTAATCAGTAGTTGTTCTCCAAGAAGACATGAATTTTTGAAGAAAAGGAGGCACTCCAAGCACACAATACATGACTGGAATTAGCAATCGCAGAGGCATGCGGAATTGTGCTAGAGCTTCATATTCCCAAGGATGCACAGCAAGAAGAAAAGATTCAAAAATTAACTGCTGGGGTGAGCAAGGAAAAATTTGAGGTTAGTCAAGTTCGATTTGAACTCAACATGAAGATAACCGAGCTGCAATTGAAGTTGCAGCCCACGACTCTGTCAAAATTCTGGGAGCAGCGCAGAGCTGCAATCAAGGAAGGACTTGCTACTTTGGATGCCATAGTCGTTGACTGCTCGACATTATTTGAGTAGGCAATGGAGTTGGTGAAAACGCTGCAGGAAGACCCAAACTTGTAGACACTAAATATAAAGGTCAAGGAGCTACAGAGGCAGTATGATGAATTCAAGGCAACGACACGCTCCATTGTACTAGTACAACGCCTAGCCAAGTTGCAGGAGGGGAAGCAACTCCTCGCACAAGTAGAGGTGGCACATAAAAAGGAGGCCTTGCTTAAGGCCAGGCTAGAGACTTTTTTAGAAGAGGCTTATCAAGTCACAACCAATATTCAAGAGAAGCTTACGAGCTTGCACCAAACACAACAAACTATGAGGTTGGTCGCAGAAGGACCAGCCACAGAGAAGTTAGTTGAGGAGGTCAAGCAAGTAGCCACTCAGGGCATTGTCAAAGTTGTTGTAGTTTAGTTGGAGTTGGGGGATCTTCACAGCAAAATCGATGTGCCAGCCGAGTGGCTCGAGGGCAAGTCATGACCTTTGTGTTGGGGGCTTGTTGGGATAGGGTCCCCTGGGTCATTTTTGGGGTTAAAGTAACCCAAGTTTTGATATATTTTTGTAAATGATGTAAAGTCTCTACGATTTGTGAATGTGGAGCACATATATAATTATGAGTCAAAGGGGTTCTATCCCATTTTCTATGTAAAAAGATGAGTCGGTTTTGCAATCCACCCATGGTCCGCGGACCATGGGATTGTATGTAAAAGGCTATAAATAAGTGTGTCTTAGAGATTCTAAGGCATATCATGATGGATAAGGAATTAATTCTTGGAAGTCTTAGCATAGAAAAGTGGGTCAAATAGGAGAGAAAGGCTTTGTAACTAAGTGCGCAAAGGCCTAGGTAGATTCTGCAGTTGAGTGTGTGGACCCCTACAGCTGAGTGCATAGGGAAGTTTTGAGTCTGTATTAATTTGAACTGGAAATCAATAAAGTGATCTAAAATGCACGTGATCCTATTGAATAACTGTTAAATAAATGTACGGAATGCATGTTAAGTACTTTCATGAACAGTGTGATAAATTTTGTTACAGTTATTAGATACTTAAGTAGATCTGTGAAAGCTTAGATCTAGGGTCATTTTCTGATGCGCGTAAGTGGATGATTCGACTGTTAAGGGTCCACAAAGACAAATCGTAGACCTTCGTGAAGGTCTAGAGGCTGTTTAAAGGGAGTTGCAGTACCGAACCCTAGGGGCTTATATATCTACACGGAGGTAGATCTATGGAACTAAAATACATCACACTGATCTCTGGATGCGGAAACTTGGTTCCAGCATCCCCCCATACTGCTTCGAGTGAGACTTCAACCTGCGCTACATGGGTTGTTGCCGAAAGGGCCAGTAGTGTAGGGTTTTGTTGGTTGGCGCAACTAACTCTAAACCTGGGTCAGGACCCCTTAAGACAACAATTATGAAGAATGATGTATGGGATATTGTGTCGAGACCAAAGGGGAAATATGTGTTGACTTCAAAGTGGTTATTGAAGATCAATCATGGAATTGATGGTAGAATTGAGAAATACAAGGATAGGTTCGTGGCTTGAGTATTCTCACAGAAAGAGGGAGAGGATTATGATGATATATTTGCACCTGTATCGCGATACACAACTATCTGTTTGATAACATCCCTTGCCGCAAGCAAAGGATGGACTCTTCATCAGATGGATGTAAAGACTACATTCCTCCATGGCATGTTACAAGAATAAGTGTATGTTGAGCAGTCAGAGGGATTTGAAATAAAGGATAAAAAGACACATGTTTGTAGATTGAATAAGGAATTGTATGTTTTAAAGCAAGCCACCAAAGCATGGTACGCCTGCATAGATAGTTATTTGGTTAAGTTGGGATTCATAAGAATTAATGTTGATCCCAACCTCTACTTAAAGGTAGTCCAAGATATGCCATTGATTTTGGTCTTATATGTTTACAATCTATTCTTGACAAGTAGTAACCCTTCGATGATCGAGTGCATGAGGGAACTAGCCTCTGAATTCAAGATGAAGGAACTTGGACTCATGCACTACTTTTTAGGCCTTGAGGTGTGGAAAAAACCTGGTGAGATTTTCCTTTCACAAGGAAAATATGTTGTGAAGATATTAAAGAGATTTGGAATGAAAAAATGTAATTCCAAGGCCACACCGATGGAAATGAACTTCAAGAAGTTATGTGGAGAAGTTGCAAGACCCGATCTGGCGAATCCATCCAAGTATAAATAGTTGATTGGGGCTATGATGTTCCTAGTGAACACCCATCCAGACATATGCTATGCAGTAAACACGCTAATTCAATTCATAACCAAGCTTCTCCATGCACATTGGATCGCTACCAAACACATCTTAAGATGCATGCATGGGACGCTCACACTTGGTTTGAGATATTTTTTCAGAGATGTTCGACTTCATGGTTACGCCGATGTTAACTGTGTAGGAAATGTTATCGACAGGAAGAGTATGCCTGGATGTCTTTTTAGTCTTGGATCTACCATGATATCTTGGATGAGCAAGAAGCAGACATGTGTATCATTGAGTACCTATAAGGAATAGTATATTTCTGCTAGCATGGCTAGATGCAAAGAAGTTTGGTTAAGGAAGCTCTTTGGAGAGCTATTTGAGCAAGTCCTAGATACTACAGTGATATATTGCGACAACAAGACTGGATATTTCAAGCAGATAATCTCATATTTCATGACAAGTCTAAGCACATAGAGATCTGATATCACTTTATTCAAGACATGCTGCATAGAGGAGCAGTTAGACTCCATCACATATCGACAAATGAGCAAATTGTTGATATTCTCACCAAGGCTTTACCAAAAGTGAAGTTTTTTGTCTCCAGAGAACAAAATGGACAGATAGATGTGGCACCTCCTAAAAAGGGGCAACACTGATCGAGGACACTGAGCCATCTCTTCCCCCTTATTGAGCTCCCAGGGTGAGGAGTTGAGATAAAGGGCTCCTGGGGTTGAAGGATCTCTAGAAAATAGGGTATTACCCCTATCTGTTACCCATAGGGTTGGAGATGATTCTCCCCTAACTACACATAGGGTTGGAGATGCTCATGCCCTATATGGTTTATGCAACATATACCCCAGTTGGAATCATACCCATAAGCCAAGCTTGTTTGGAATACCACTCTATGTTTGGAAAACGGGTTGAGAGTGTACTTAGGGTGTACAAACTGAGATGATTATGATTCAGGTGTTCTACCTCATGACTCTTAAGGGTCATTGATGGGGAAATCGATAAGTAATAGGATTGGATTGATGTTTTCTCCCCTTTGTGGTTTCGAGTTGAGAATGAGCTCCCCAATGTGATTACAAGGTTGAGATATGCTCCCCTATGTGTTTGAATATCCTATTGCTCAATATGGGGTTGAGATATGTGACTCCCCCATAGAGATTTAAAGCTAATGCTCCCTTATTCTTATTCCTTTAGATTTGAGAATGATTTAGTAGATAGAGTTGAGAAAAGATGGGCAAGGCATGATGACAATATAACAGGATTAGATTGGCACGTGGAATTATTCCTAGTTGAGAGGGAGTTTTAATTCATGAAACTAGGGTAAAATTCCATATTTGAAAGCTCATACGACATAGATCATGATTTCATTAGATTCGTCTTTTCGAGATGACAAAAATCAACCTAAATATCACCTCATTTGGACAAGCAGAAGTTGGTTTTTTAATTTATGAACCCTCACATGTACATTGGGACAAGTCAGCCTCACACATATGTACATTTGGACAGTAAGGAAAATTTTAAGAACCTCCTAAAATTTATATGTATAATAAATGGTTGAATCCCCATGATACATAGGAAAAATGGAAGGCGGTTTTATCAATAACATAATATGTATATATAATTTTTTTCACGAATCTCGCACCAAATTATATTATCTTGTATAATCATGATGAATCTTTCACTAAATTCTACAATCTTGTAAGGTCTTGTCAAATCTTTCACTAAATAATAAAACATTGTGAAGCCTTGGCAAATTTTTTGATATGATAATAGGAAAACATATTCATTAAACTGTAATATACTAACTTACATGTTTGGAAAAAAGAAACATAATTTTCTCTTCCTATAAACAATTTTGCAAGCTTCAATGGACGTGTTTGTCAATCTTCTTACTGTGCACTCTTGCATATCCCTCTATTAGTTTTGATAATAATCCACCACAAAGTTCTTGTACGTGTTGAACTTGACCACCACTTCTGTCAAGGTAGGAGAGATTAATCTTTTCTCTACCACTTCTCTCAAGCTATGAGAGATTAATGTTTGCACAAATCATGGCATAGAAACACCTATTGGGTTTAAATATTTTTTTTACTAACAAGACATAGAGATTTTCTATTGCTGCGAACTTTAGATCACATATTCACTTAAGTTTTTTAATCCAAAAATACAAAAATTATCGAAGCCTTATTCCAAAATAGAGATGCCTACCAAGATATTTAAGCAATATGAAAATATTAAACATTTAAACATCGTTTATAATTATAATTGAAATATATATTTAAACTTAGGGATGCTTCCAATAATAGTGACAATTTGATGAGCAATGAACATAGTTGTACAAGAAACACTCTTCTTTTTGGTAAGTTGGGAACATGAAGGAAGCATCGCTTTGTTTGGAACCTTTTAGGGAACTTGGAAACTTTGTGAGAGTTACATTGTTAAAGAAATACTTAAAAATAAGTTTATAGTATAAAGAATTTTAAATTGAAATTGCATTTTGAATATTAATAAGTATTAATTTTCAACACTATTAAATTAAAATGTAACTATTTTTATTTAGTTATTATAAAAATTAATTTATTACAAATGTATTTATTATATTTTAAAATATTATTATAAAACAAAATTAAGTTATATATAAATATGATTTAAATAAAATAAAAATAAAAATTAATGATATTCATTTTGTAGTTTTAGATATAAATAAGTTTAAATAAGTTTTAATGATATCAACACGTTTTAATATATGTATGCTTACTTTTATCTAAATATATCATTAATTTTTATTATATTTTCATATTAAGCAGTAATCTTATTTAGTTTATGTAACTTTTTTCTAATAAAAGCAAAATAATTATTCAAAGATTTAAATTTTATACATAAAATTTTAAATATATATATATATAATCACAAATTTCTAGTTTATATATTTAATAAAGGTTAATATATTATAATAAAAAATATTATAGCAATTACAATATGAAATATAGTTGAATAACATTTAAAATATATTATTATCTTTTAATTTGGTATATTTTTAATATTTACGATGTCAAAATTATAGTGAGCTTGGGAGGCTTCTCTCCAAGCTTTTTGAGCATAGGAATAAAATCTTAAATCAAACTAAATAATTTGTGTCTTTAGGTCCGATAGACCAAAGTTGATCTCAATGGATCTTAACCACCACCACCACCATCATCATCATCAATTTATTATTCTTTTTGATATTGTATATTATGTACAAATATTATGTAGCAATTACAATATAAAGTATAGCTAAATAAAATTTAAAATGCATTGTTATCTTTATTATCTTTGTCCATGATAATTTAAAATAATTTGTTAACTTTTTAAATATTTAATATCATAAATTTATTATTCAACATATATATATATATATAGGCAACATCTTTCCCAAATCCCAAGTTAATAATCTATTTATTATAGAATTTAAAGTTTTAATATAACTTTTTACACATATATAGGTATATTCATGATTTTGATTAAGAATTTGTATTTAACATATATTTGTATTTTTTAGAAAATGTTACTAAAGGGCTAATATTGTTGTCCTTGTTATTCAAAAGCGCTAATATTGTTGTTCTTGTGATTCAAATCAATATGAAGTTGTTTTTTTTGGAAATCAATATGCTAAAAACATTTTGATAGGGCCATGACCATTGTAGTGCCATTTGCTTAAATAAGCAATTTATTATCTTATAACATGTTTTGTACTATGCTTTATTAAAATGGAAATTTCAACTTGAATTTAAGTTTATTGAAACAACTCAATTGAATTTTTTATTTATAAAAATAAATTACATATATATTTGTATACTTACTTTTATAGTATTTTTATTTATAGATTTTGGAGTAAGATTTAAAATTGTTTTTGGTCGGTTAAGAATTTGTTTTCTTTATATATCTAGCTGGTCATTTTGTATAGCTTAATTTTTCTTGAATGATGATGATAAATCAACTCACATTCACGCATAAGAGTTAGTGATCATTGTCCTCAAAGATGGTTCACAACTTATTTATTATAATTTTTTCCACCTTAAAAAAAAGTAATATTTTTGCATACACAAAATTACTAAAGAAAACACATATTTAGGACTGCCAAGTTTCTCTAATTCTTTCTAATCCTCCAATGGTGTCAATCATGTTGGGTCATTTTTTGGGGGCTCTTTAGTGCATAAAAGCCCAATACTCACAAGTTCAGTAACAAGCCCAACTTTTATTGGTAGCTCATTTGTGTCATCACTAGGTTTTCTCAATAGACTATTATAAACAACTTCCATTTTATTTGGAAAATTAATGGTTATCCATTTTGGAAGATTCAATCCCTCCACAAATATATGTTGTTGGTTGGTTTCTTCTTTGTTAAAATCTCCAACAATACTATTCCATAACTATATATATACATATATATCTATTTTTGTTGAAACACTTTCACCCAATCCATATTGGGCAAAATGATTCAAACCATTTTAAAAAACAAAAAAATCAAATAAGAAATCTATAAATATGAAAAAAAGTAAGACATGAATGCATATAACTAGCCAAAACATCATACGTGAGGCAATATAACCAATGGATCCTTTAAGTGTATGTGAAAAAGTCACTAAATCTATAGCGTTTGCAAAAATTACTCTTGCAATACCAAAGTCTATTATATAACCTGTCATGTCATCTCCTAAAATCACATTACTATGTTTTAAATCAAAATGTACCACTTGCACAAAACATTAGCGATGCAGATATGCTAAACCTTGAGCTATGCCTATGGCAATGTGCAGTCTTTGATTGAAGCTCAATTGACATGCATCTTCACCAGGGTATAACCACTTTTCTAATTTTCCATTTTGCAAATAAGGAAATACTAAAGCTTTGATATCAAGGTTTGAACAACAGGTAATGATTCTGATCAAATTCTAGTGTCTAACTTTTCCCAACTCATTACATTCAATGATATAACTTCAGTGGGCCTCTCCATTTTGCAAATTGAGTACCTTGATTGCAACCAACATGCCATCGATCAAGACTCCTTTATAGACTAATCCGAAACTACCAACTCCTAATAAGTTCTCACCACTAAGTTGGTTAGTTTCATAAATAAGTTCCTCCTGTGAATTTCTTGGAGGGCCTGAATTCCAAGGAATAGCTTCTGTAATATCGAGGAAACTTCTCCTCAAAACTGTCCCTTGCCATGTTGCCAATTTAAGAATCCAATGAACAAAATTCACATTACAACAATACAAATGCCAAAAGGAATTCTTACCCTTTTCACAAGCCACTGATTATTGTGAATATTGGCAATAGCAAATGGACATGGTGGCAATTGTATCGATTGTCTACTCAGACTGAGATATCCCATGAATGCTCCGCTCTTATGCCTTTGGAAAATCCCGCCTTTGGGAACTTCCCCTGTCAACTTATTGAAAGAGAAGTTCATATGGTGATGCAATTTAAGGTTTTCTAGGGACATTGATATTGTGCCTGACAAATTATTGCTAGAGTAATCCAAGTCCTCGTAAAATCCCATTTTCCCAAGTGAATCAGGAATTGGGACATTAAATGAGTTAAACGACTGATTAAGATATTGTACTTTTGTGCAGCTTTCAAGTTGGCTTGGAATAGAACCGTTAACTGATTGAAAGCAACATTTATTTTCTGAACCATGGTCATTCTGCTAATTTCCAAAGGCAGTGGACCTTCTAATAAATTGATGGACAAGTTGAAGAAGAATTGCAAATTTGGAAGACCTGCAATTTTTCGTGGTATATTTCCATGAAACCTGTTGTGGGTCAAGTCCAACGCCTCCAATCTCAGGCAATTTGCTTGATCCAATATCTTTTTCTTGTAGATGTATTAAAGAATTACGTGCATAAATTGTAGCTTAAACATAGAAATTTAATGTGCACGTGAGAGAAGAGGAGAAACATGTAATGCATGAAAGAAGACAAGAAACTTGATAATGGAGTTCGTCTGGTTTGGACTACGTCTCTGTGCCTTGCTCGATCAATGGGGAGGCCTTCATTCATTAAGTGGCATGAGAAATAAGAGTACAAGCATCAATTACAAAAAAGGAGTTTTATACCTCCATACTGAAAAATGGCCCAAAAATGCAAAAATTTGTTGGAGAAACGGACAACATCATTACGTTCGTGGCGTCGAGAAATGCTGAAACCATATAAAATTTGTCAAAATATGACAAAGTGAAAATCTGCCCCCCTAGAGAAATTGCTCAGATCATGTTTCCGCACCTCTCTCTGCACTGCTCATGGTTCTACTACCTACAAAATAACCTGCCTCGAACTACGTGTGCACTCTTCCTTTGCCTGGGTGCACGATGACTGAGTTTAAATATAAAAAGGATTGGCAAACTTCTCAAAGAATCTGTTGAGCAAAGTTGTTATGGATCTGTTTGTTACGGAGGAGGTCGGGCGGTTAAATCCCACCCCCTCCCTTTTTTTACATAACCAAATATTAAAATGGAAGGGAGGACGGGCTGGGCTCACCTTGGGTAGCCCACCGACCTCACCTTTCCCTTGCTCCAAGCTTGTTTACATGGGTGGTTGAAGGTTGGGTCCGCACCCCAAGGGCTGACCCACATTTACTGTGCATGCATGGTAACAACCCCGCCTAAAACTCACTGGTTCCAAGTATGGGGGAAGGGGCCGAGGGTAGTGGCCCACCCCTTCATTAATACATTATGTTGATAAGGATTGGGTGGCGGGGTTAGTGGTCGGCCACCATTTTTTTTAATAATTTTTGTTATAAACAACAATACGCCAATTTTTAAAAATCAGGATTTTAAACCGAAGGAGACATTTTAACGAGGCAACAATTTTGCCTAGAATCCATCCAGAGTTGGGCGTATTCTGTTTGCTGAAAAAATTCCAAATTGTGTCTCCATTAATCCTACCCAGTCAACAAAATCCAACCAAAAATTTCACTGCCTCTATATCTTCATCCGGACTCGGATTGGAGTGTCATTCACACCGTTGGAATCAGGGCGATGATCACTTTGATCTGATGTCAAGTTAATTGTCTTTCCACCACTTTGAATTTTGAGCCTTTTCCATGCCACTGGTGTCTAGAGATCCACCTGGATCAATCCTCCCCATTGAGGAGTTTTTGGACCACCAAAAGCTTTATCAGGCAATTGGCAAGTGAGGGAATTGTTCCCTCACTCTCTCTTTTTCCATCCATTTTTCCTTGCTAGGGTGCATCCCTTTGAAGCCAACTCAAAGTTATTCCACATCTCCCCATCGTGAAGTCATGGTTCTTCTTTTAATGATGATATCTTCGGATAACTCATCGAGATACTCTGGTGCAAAGTCATCAACTGTAGGAATTGTGCCCACCTCTTCGGTGTCCATAATCAATGGTGGCTCATGCAGCTTTAAGTTTTCCACATTCACTATGGAGTACATTTGCATATATGTCGACAAATCGATACGGAAGGAATTGTTTCCAATCTTCTCTAAGATGGTGAATGGACCATACCGAATTGGTCACAACTTTGTTGGAAATAATACTGAGAGGGGGGGTGAATCAGTATTATCAGAACTATAAAACTTTTTCAATGCTCAAAAACATATACGCTACTTTAGTTAAGTGAACCCGCGTGTACACGCTGCTGTGTCTAAAGCAACTAGCGTATATCCAGAAATCTTATGATTCAGTTAGCTTATCTTCAGTAAATGCATCAGAACATTATTAACCATATTAACAGTAAACAGGTGCAGTATAACAGAACAGATCATCACACAAAAGCCACACACATGAACACAAAGATATAAGGTGGAAACCCAATGTGGGTGAAAACCACCTGCTGCAAGTCATCTCAATCTTCTTCTTAATAAGAAAATACTTTTACAATATTTGTACTGGTGCAGTCTTATACCAGTATGGGAGCTACAACCCCCTTTGCTTTTGTACTAGCCGATCCATTTACTAGTACACAGGCTGCTACCTGCTACAATGCTCCAAAGATCTCCCTTAGCTTTTGTACTAGCTTAGATACTAGTACGTAGGTGCTTTCCTACAATCTTCTCTCCTCCAGGTACCACGTTTCATCAATTTTCAGACTGGATACACTGAAGCACAACACATAATCTGAAAGGCCACATTTCATCCAATTTTCATACTGGACCCATAACTATCATTGAGGCTCAAAAACAATCATCAACTCTGAATCACTGAAACCCTGTTAACAACACTGTTACCAGAACACAGAGCAGACACAGAACTCTGTAATAACCATCAGACCCATCTGCAACTTCAAATATCAAGCTTTACAATGTATACGCTACTTCGATGAATCAAACCCGCGTGTATACGCGCTTTTGCCAAAGACAACCCGCGTACAGATCTAAAAATAATTTCTCATAACTTGCAGCTGTACCAGACATCAGTCATACTCATAACACTTATAGAACAATACATGCGTCAGTATGTAGATCTAGAATAAGCATCATAAAGATAGTTCATTTCAAACCATTTGATCCCGATCTCTCCTTAGATCTTGCTCTCCATCAACCGATGAGATCTCTCCTTAGCTCAGATCAAGCAATGCATCATCAACCCATAACCCTGCATACTGGATCTAATGCTTCATCAGATATTCAAGACATTTCAGATACACTTGCCTAATGATTTCCTTCCCTTTATATAGCCTTAGGCCTTGTTCAATACCAAGAGCCAAAACCATAGAAATCCAATACCATCAACTTCAAAACTAGGGATCGACACGCCCGTCGAGACACAATGGTCCGGAACCATAGGCACAACTTCCAAGGACTAACCGCCATGGACCAAAGGTACTTTTCCACATACACGCGCTTTTTCTGAAGCCAACCTGCGTGTACACGCGACTTGGGCTTAACAAACCTGCGTGTATGAACTTTCTCTTCTTCTTATAGTCTGATCATCAATTCCTTGCTGCTGACCTTCTGTACTATGATTTGTCATCAGTGAGGTTTGCCATCAAGGACAATACTTATCTCATAATGCCAACAATCTCCCCCTTTGGACTTGATGGCAAAGCTAACTTGTCACACTCAGAACTATCATCTGATTCCTTTGAGCTGTCCTCCATCAGTCACATCTGATATCTCTTCTGAAGATTCACCCAGTTATACATAAGTGAGATATTCTTCTATGAGAGGGTTGCCATCAAGTACAACACATGCATCATAATGCCAACAATCTCCCCCTTTGGACTTGATGGCAACAACACCAAATCACTCTCCCCCTTTGACATCAAGGGCAAAGGGTGGACCAAGATATTCTCTTCCTTTGCTGAATCATTCCACTGTCCATACTCCCCCTGAGTACCTGCTGAAATCTCTGAATAGTCTCCCCCTTTGTATATGCCAAGGTGTACCAATCTGTCCACGCTCCCCCTGAGTACATGTTGAATCTCTGTACCGCTGAAGTGTGTTGTACATGCTCTTCCTGACTGTAGGCAAGATCTGCAAAAGATGTTCTTCAAGAAGAACATGACTCTATACATCATAAAAGACCTTCCTATCACCAAAGACTCATACATACATCCATCTCTCAACTAAGTGAGGATATACAAAAATTGACTCATCCACCCAACCAAGTGGGGATACATCAAAAGTTTACATATGACAACCAATCATATTGCATCAATCATCCCAGGCATAGTGGGGAAACCAAAATAGGCCGTTACATGACCTTGACACCATAAAAGAGATATCACAAATGAGATACATGACATAGTGACAATAGATCTAGACCAAGACTTATGAAAGTCACAAATAACTGATATCGCCAGCATCTTGTCAATCAGCATTCAGATCAGCAACCAAGAGATCCTTTTGTTCTTCCTCTGACTTTGATTCACCTGAAATCAACAACAACTTGTGAACTAGATCCAAAGGCTTCTAAGATAATGCCAACAATGCATCATTGGAAGATTATCTACTCCCCCTGAACCTGTGCCAAATGATCTCTGTCATACCTATATCAGACTTTCTGCAACCAACATCTGTCCCTGCTGATTTCCTTCAAATCTCCATATACGCGTCTGTATACACATAAACAAGCGTATATACGCAGATATCCCTTACGCAATACGCGTACACCATATACGCGACTATCCCCTTGTAAAACGGCGTATGCACGCGGATATCCTTTAAACAACACGCGTACACAAATTTCCATATCAGCAACCTGTAAATGTCCTGTAGAGAATAGGTCATCAACCTATAACAAGGTATGTCTGCATCAATTCATCCCTTTGAACAGAATTCAGAGTCATTCACATTGTATCATGTGTGAAACCACCATAGCCATTTCATCAAGCTCTACATGATCCAAGTATCATTACTTGGGGACATCTGCATCAATTAACATATGTAAGTATAAACCTATCATCATATAGATAAGAACTCATCACCATGTCTCCAATAAAGCAACTTTGAGTAGTCATCCATGTATCAGCACTATGTATCTTGAGCTCAAATTCTTTTGACAAAGATTCTTGATATCATCATCAGCAACAATCCTTATCCGCATGAGTGCCTGCATCATAACTGTATGATATTTATGCATATGACAACAGCAGTATATAAGTGACTCATCATCAAATGAGGAAGATGTGTATTCAAGCTTTGTACTTCTCCTTGTCCTTATGAAGATCACCATGTAAGCACCATATATGCATCATCATAAATCTGATCTGATCATTAACTATGTAACCCCAAGAGTCATATGAGAGTTTATCATAGACAACTCACAACCATATCATAGCAAGATATATCATTTAGCCATATAAGAATCATCACCAAGGATTATTAACCATAATGCTAACAATGAATTACTAAAGGTATATGCTCCCCCTCAACCAGTGCCATCTGTTAGATCTGATCATGTATATATCAGCAATAAGCATCATCATCCTCAAGTTAGGATCAAAAGCACTTCTAGACATCATACAAGTAACAAAACATTTCCATACATCCTCAGCAGACTGTAACCAATAGAGCAAATAATAGACTGAATCATATCAGATCCTTTTCTGATCCTGTCCCCACTGCTTTTCCTCAGACTGACATATACGCGACTTTGCAGTGTCTAACTCGCGTATACACGCGACTTCCATTTAAGGAACTTGCGTATGAGATTCAGAACACTGAAGTTTTACACCTTCAGCTCCCCCTGAGTCTGATATGTCTGTGCTGTGCTGTGTCTCAGTACATTGTGCTGACTGTACTTCCTTCTTCCTCCATATCTTCAAGTGTGATGAGGTTTTCTCCTTTTGGTGTGATGTCCATCCTTTGTTCCTGCATTCCTTTGCTATATGTCCAGGCTTGTTACATGTATAACATCTTACATGTTTCATATTCCTCCTGTAGCAATCAGCAACTTTGTGACCATACATATTGCAAGCAAAGCAATATCCATTAAAGTACCTTGATTGAGATGACCTGTCCGCATAATAGTCTTGAACTCTTCTTCTTCTACATCTAGCTGCAACATGTCCAAGATTATGACATACATAACATTCAACATTATTCATAGGAGGAGTAAAAGATTTTCTTTGAAGACTTTCTTTCCTTGGTTGATGATGAGATTGACCTTTCATCTCCTTGTTGATCATTTTGGATTTCTCTTTAGAGTTCCTTGCCTCACCTTGTGAACTAGATTCACCTTCAACAGATTCATGGAAACCAAGACCAGTCTTGATAGCAGGAGACCTTTGACTACTAAGAATATCATCCAAGACTTTAGAACTATCTTGAAATCGTAAAAGCTTATCATTTTCTTCTATTTTACCTTTCAAGATATTTACCTCAACTTGAAGTTGTTCCTCCTTTTCTAGACATTGCTTCTTCATGTCTTCTCCATATTTCCTTCCTTCTTCCAACTGATGCCTTAGTCTGAGAATCTCCTTTTCTTGTTCTTCATTCAGATCCTGCTGCATTTGACGAACTCGGAAGGCACATTCTAGTTGAGATTTTAAGCTAGTGGCTTCGTTTTCTTGTTTTGCAATAGCTTGGAGTAGATCTGTATTCTGCTTCTTTGATTCTTCAAGATCTCCTTTTAGTGAGAGGATTGTAGCTTCAAGATTTTCATAGTAGCTGGATCTATCTTTGAGTTTCTTGATGGTTGTGCTTCTTTCGTTGACTTCTTTTCTTAATGATGTCACTTCATGCTGCAATTTTTGACATTGGTCTTCCTTGTCCTTGAGAAGCTTTCTTACCTTGTTTCCTTCTTCTAGTTGGGCCTTTAGTTTGGTAACTTCTTCTTTGAAAGCACATTCCCTTTTGTTCAATAGATCTTGTTGATCTTTAACTTTGTCTGCAAGCCTTCTAAACATTGCCTCTATTTGACACTTTTCTTGCTCACCCATAAAAGCATGTTCAGTAGTTTCACTATCACTTCCATCACTTTCACAAGGAAATATAGCAGGAACATCAGAGGATAACACATTCATACCTGATAATGATTCTGAATCCAATTCTGAATCTGATTCTGAATCTGAAGAACTTCTTATACCTAATCCCCAATCGACTCTCCCACTGTCATAGATCTTCTGAGATGTCTTCTTCTTCTTATGAGCTTTCTTCTTAAGCTTCTTTCCCATTGTTCCACGGATCTCCTTCAAGCGATCAAGCTTCTACCAAAGGACCTGCTCTGATACCAATTGTTGGAAATAATACTGAGAGGGGGGGTGAATCAGTATTATCAGAACTATAAAACTTTTTCAATGCTCAAAAACATATACGCTACTTTAGTTAAGTGAACCCGCGTGTACACGCTGCTGTGTCTAAAGCAACTAGCGTATATCCAGAAATCTTATGATTCAGTTAGCTTATCTTCAGTAAATGCATCAGAACATTATTAACCATATTAACAGTAAACAGGTGCAGTATAACAGAACAGATCATCACACAAAAGCCACACACATGAACACAAAGATATAAGGTGGAAACCCAATGTGGGTGAAAACCACCTGCTGCAAGTCATCTCAATCTTCTTCTTAATAAGAAAATACTTTTACAATATTTGTACTGGTGCAGTCTTATACCAGTACGGGAGCTACAACCCCCTTTGCTTTTGTACTAGCCGATCCATTTACTAGTACACAGGCTGCTACCTGCTACAATGCTCCAAAGATCTCCCTTAGCTTTTGTACTAGCTTAGATACTAGTACGTAGGTGCTTTCCTACAATCTTCTCTCCTCCAGGTACCACGTTTCATCAATTTTCAGACTGGATACACTGAAGCACAACACATAATCTGAAAGGCCACATTTCATCCAATTTTCATACTGGACCCATAACTATCATTGAGGCTCAAAAACAATCATCAACTCTGAATCACTGAAACCCTGTTAACAACACTGTTACCAGAACACAGAGCAGACACAGAACTCTGTAATAACCATCAGACCCATCTGCAACTTCAAATATCAAGCTTTACAATGTATACGCTACTTCGATGAATCAAACCCGCGTGTATACGCGCTTTTGCCAAAGACAACCCGCGTACAGATCTAAAAATAATTTCTCATAACTTGCAGCTGTACCAGACATCAGTCATACTCATAACACTTATAGAACAATACATGCGTCAGTATGTAGATCTAGAATAAGCATCATAAAGATAGTTCATTTCAAACCATTTGATCCCGATCTCTCCTTAGATCTTGCTCTCCATCAACCGATGAGATCTCTCCTTAGCTCAGATCAAGCAATGCATCATCAACCCATAACCCTGCATACTGGATCTAATGCTTCATCAGATATTCAAGACATTTCAGATACACTTGCCTAATGATTTCCTTCCCTTTATATAGCCTTAGGCCTTGTTCAATACCAAGAGCCAAAACCATAGAAATCCAATACCATCAACTTCAAAACTAGGGATCGACACGCCCGTCGAGACACAATGGTCCGAAACCATAGGCACAACTTCCAAGGACTAACCTTCATGGACCAAAGGTACTTTTCCACATACACGCGCTTTTTCTAAAGCCAACCTGCGTGTACACGCGACTTGGGCTTAACAAACCTGCGTGTATGAACTTTCTCTTCTTCTTATAGTCTGATCATCAATTCCTTGCTGCTGACCTTCTGTACTATGATTTGTCATCAGTGAGGTTTGCCATCAAGGACAATACTTATCTCATAATGCCAACAATCTCCCCCTTTGGACTTGATGGCAAAGCTAACTTGTCACACTCAGAACTATCATCTGATTCCTTTGAGCTGTCCTCCATCAGTCACATCTGATATCTCTTCTGAAGATTCACCCAGTTATACATAAGTGAGATATTCTTCTATGAGAGGGTTGCCATCAAGTACAACACATGCATCATAATGCCAACAATCTCCCCCTTTGGACTTGATGGCAACAACACCAAATCACTCTCCCCCTTTGACATCAAGGGCAAAGGGTGGACCAAGATATTCTCTTCCTTTGCTGAATCATTCCACTGTCCATACTCCCCCTGAGTACCTGCTGAAATCTCTGAATAGTCTCCCCCTTTGTATATGCCAAGGTGTACCAATCTGTCCACACTCCCCCTGAGTACATGTTGAATCTCTGTACCGCTGAAGTGTGTTGTACATGCTCTTCCTGACTGTAGGCAAGATCTGCAAAAGATGTTCTTCAAGAAGAACATGACTCTATACATCATAAAAGACCTTCCTATCACCAAAGACTCATACATACATCCATCTCTCAACTAAGTGAGGATATACAAAAATTGACTCATCCACCCAACCAAGTGGGGATACATCAAAAGTTTACATATGACAACCAATCATATTGCATCAATCATCCCAGGCATAGTGGGGAAACCAAAATAGGCCGTTACATGACCTTGACACCATAAAAGAGATATCACAAATGAGATACATGACATAGTGACAATAGATCTAGACCAAGACTTATGAAAGTCACAAATAACTGATATCGCCAGCATCTTGTCAATCAGCATTCAGATCAGCAACCAAGAGATCCTTTTGTTCTTCCTCTGACTTTGATTCACCTGAAATCAACAACAACTTGTGAACTAGATCCAAAGGCTTCTAAGATAATGCCAACAATGCATCATTGGAAGATTATCTACTCCCCCTGAACCTGTGCCAAATGATCTCTGTCAGACCTATATCAGACTTTCTGCAACCAACATCTGTCCCTGCTGATTTCCTTCAAATCTCCATATACGCGTCTGTATACACATAAACAAGCGTATATACGCAGATATCCCTTACGCAATACGCGTACACCATATACGCGACTATCCCCTTGTAAAACGGCGTATGCACGCGGATATCCTTTAAACAACACGCGTACACAAATTTCCATATCAGCAACCTGTAAATGTCCTGTAGAGAATAGGTCATCAACCTATAACAAGGTATGTCTGCATCAATTCATCCCTTTGAACAGAATTCAGAGTCATTCACATTGTATCATGTGTGAAACCACCATAGCCATTTCATCAAGCTCTACATGATCCAAGTATCATTACTTGGGGACATCTGCATCAATTAACATATGTAAGTATAAACCTATCATCATATAGATAAGAACTCATCACCATGTCTCCAATAAAGCAACTTTGAGTAGTCATCCATGTATCAGCACTATGTATCTTGAGCTCAAATTCTTTTGACAAAGATTCTTGATATCATCATCAGCAACAATCCTTATCCGCATGAGTGCCTGCATCATAACTGTATGATATTTATGCATATGACAACAGCAGTATATAAGTGACTCATCATCAAATGAGGAAGATGTGTATTCAAGCTTTGTACTTCTCCTTGTCCTTATGAAGATCACCATGTAAGCACCATATATGCATCATCATAAATCTGATCTGATCATTAACTATGTAACCCCAAGAGTCATATGAGAGTTTATCATAGACAACTCACAACCATATCATAGCAAGATATATCATTTAGCCATATAAGAATCATCACCAAGGATTATTAACCATAATGCTAACAATGAATTACTAAAGGTATATGCTCCCCCTCAACCAGTGCCATCTGTTAGATCTGATCATGTATATATCAGCAATAAGCATCATCATCCTCAAGTTAGGATCAAAAGCACTTCTAGACATCATACAAGTAACAAAACATTTCCATACATCCTCAGCAGACTGTAACCAATAGAGCAAATAATAGACTGAATCATATCAGATCCTTTTCTGATCCTGTCCCCACTGCTTTTCCTCAGACTGACATATACGCGACTTTGCAGTGTCTAACTCACGTATACACGCGACTTCCATTTAAGGAACTTGCGTATGAGATTCAGAACACTGAAGTTTTACACCTTCAGCTCCCCCTGAGTCTGATATGTCTGTGCTGTGCTGTGTCTCAGTACATTGTGCTGACTGTACTTCCTTCTTCCTCCATATCTTCAAGTGTGATGAGGTTTTCTCCTTTTGGTGTGATGTCCATCCTTTGTTCCTGCATTCCTTTGCTATATGTCCAGGCTTGTTACATGTATAACATCTTATATGTTTCATATTCCTCCTGTAGCAATCAGCAACTTTGTGACCATACATATTGCAAGCAAAGCAATATCCATTAAAGTACCTTGATTGAGATGACCTGTCCGCATAATAGTCTTGAACTCTTCTTCTTCTACATCTAGCTGCAACATGTCCAAGATTATGACATACATAACATTCAACATTATTCATAGGAGGAGTAAAAGATTTTCTTTGAAGACTTTCTTTCCTTGGTTGATGATGAGATTGACCTTTCATCTCCTTGTTGATCATTTTGGATTTCTCTTTAGAGTTCCTTGCCTCACCTTGTGAACTAGATTCACCTTCAACAGATTCATGGAAACCAAGACCAGTCTTGATAGCAGGAGACCTTTGACTACTAAGAATATCATCCAAGACTTTAGAACTATCTTGAAATCGTAAAAGCTTATCATTTTCTTCTATTTTACCTTTCAAGATATTTACCTCAACTTGAAGTTGTTCCTCCTTTTCTAGACATTGCTTCTTCATGTCTTCTCCATATTTCCTTCCTTCTTCCAACTGATGCCTTAGTCTGAGAATCTCCTTTTCTTGTTCTTCATTCAGATCCTGCTGCATTTGACGAACTCGGAAGGCACATTCTAGTTGAGATTTTAAGCTAGTGGCTTCGTTTTCTTGTTTTGCAATAGCTTGGAGTAGATCTGTATTCTGCTTCTTTGATTCTTCAAGATCTCCTTTTAGTGAGAGGATTGTAGCTTCAAGATTTTCATAGTAGCTGGATCTATCTTTGAGTTTCTTGATGGTTGTGCTTCTTTCGTTGACTTCTTTTCTTAATGATGTCACTTCATGCTGCAATTTTTGACATTGGTCTTCCTTGTCCTTGAGAAGCTTTCTTACCTTGTTTCCTTCTTCTAGTTGGGCCTTTAGTTTGGTAACTTCTTCTTTGAAAGCACATTCCCTTTTGTTCAATAGATCTTGTTGATCTTTAACTTTGTCTGCAAGCCTTCTAAACATTGCCTCTATTTGACACTTTTCTTGCTCACCCATAAAAGCATGTTCAGTAGTTTCACTATCACTTCCATCACTTTCACAAGGAAATATAGCAGGAACATCAGAGGATAACACATTCATACCTGATAATGATTCTGAATCCAATTCTGAATCTGATTCTGAATCTGAAGAACTTCTTATACCTAATCCCCAATCGACTCTCCCACTGTCATAGATCTTCTGAGATGTCTTCTTCTTCTTATGAGCTTTCTTCTTAAGCTTCTTTCCCATTGTTCCACGGATCTCCTTCAAGCGATCAAGCTTCTACCAAAGGACCTGCTCTGATACCAATTGTTGGAAATAATACTGAGAGGGGGGGTGAATCAGTATTATCAGAACTATAAAACTTTTTCAATGCTCAAAAACATATACGCTACTTTAGTTAAGTGAACCCGCGTGTACACGCTGCTGTGTCTAAAGCAACTAGCGTATATCCAGAAATCTTATGATTCAGTTAGCTTATCTTCAGTAAATGCATCAGAACATTATTAACCATATTAACAGTAAACAGGTGCAATATAACAGAACAGATCATCACACAAAAGCCACACACATGAACACAAAGATATAAGGTGGAAACCCAATGTGGGTGAAAACCACCTGCTGCAAGTCATCTCAATCTTCTTCTTAATAAGAAAATACTTTTACAATATTTGTACTGGTGCAGTCTTATACCAGTACGGGAGCTACAACCCCCTTTGCTTTTGTACTAGCCGATCCATTTACTAGTACACAGGCTGCTACCTGCTACAATGCTCCAAAGATCTCCCTTAGCTTTTGTACTAGCTTAGATACTAGTACGTAGGTGCTTTCCTACAATCTTCTCTCCTCCAGGTACCACGTTTCATCAATTTTCAGACTGGATACACTGAAGCACAACACATAATCTGAAAGGCCACATTTCATCCAATTTTCATACTGGACCCATAACTATCATTGAGGCTCAAAAACAATCATCAACTCTGAATCACTGAAACCCTGTTAACAACACTGTTACCAGAACACAGAGCAGACACAGAACTCTGTAATAACCATCAGACCCATCTGCAACTTCAAATATCAAGCTTTACAATGTATACGCTACTTCGATGAATCAAACCCGCGTGTATACGCGCTTTTGCCAAAGACAACCCGCGTACAGATCTAAAAATAATTTCTCATAACTTGCAGCTGTACCAGACATCAGTCATACTCATAACACTTATAGAACAATACATGCGTCAGTATGTAGATCTAGAATAAGCATCATAAAGATAGTTCATTTCAAACCATTTGATCCCGATCTCTCCTTAGATCTTGCTCTCCATCAACCGATGAGATCTCTCCTTAGCTCAGATCAAGCAATGCATCATCAACCCATAACCCTGCATACTGGATCTAATGCTTCATCAGATATTCAAGACATTTCAGATACACTTGCCTAATGATTTCCTTCCCTTTATATAGCCTTAGGCCTTGTTCAATACCAAGAGCCAAAACCATAGAAATCCAATACCATCAACTTCAAAACTAGGGATCGACACGCCCGTCGAGACACAATGGTCCGAAACCATAGGCACAACTTCCAAGGACTAACCGCCATGGACCAAAGGTACTTTTCCACATACACGCGCTTTTTCTGAAGCCAACCTGCGTGTACACGCGACTTGGGCTTAACAAACCTGCGTGTATGAACTTTCTCTTCTTCTTATAGTCTGATCATCAATTCCTTGCTGCTGACCTTCTGTACTATGATTTGTCATCAGTGAGGTTTGCCATCAAGGACAATACTTATCTCATAATGCCAACAATCTCCCCCTTTGGACTTGATGGCAAAGCTAACTTGTCACACTCAAAACTATCATCTGATTCCTTTGAGCTGTCCTCCATCAGTCACATCTGATATCTCTTCTGAAGATTCACCCAGTTATACATAAGTGAGATATTCTTCTATGAGAGGGTTGCCATCAAGTACAACACATGCATCATAATGCCAACAATCTCCCCCTTTGGACTTGATGGCAACAACACCAAATCACTCTCCCCCTTTGACATCAAGGGCAAAGGGTGGACCAAGATATTCTCTTCCTTTGCTGAATCATTCCACTGTCCATACTCCCCCTGAGTACCTGCTGAAATCTCTGAATAGTCTCCCCCTTTGTATATGCCAAGGTGTACCAATCTGTCCACGCTCCCCCTGAGTACATGCTGAATCTCTGTACCGCTGAAGTGTGTTGTACATGCTCTTCCTGACTGTAGGCAAGATCTGCAAAATATGTTCTTCAAGAAGAACATGACTCTATACATCATAAAAGACCTTCCTATCACCAAAGACTCATACATGCATCCATCTCTCAACTAAGTGAGGATATACAAAAATTGACTCATCCACCCAACCAAGTGGGGATACATCAAAAGTTTACATATGACAACCAATCATATTGCATCAATCATCCCAGGCATAGTGGGGAAACCAAAATAGGCCGTTACATGACCTTGACACCATAAAAGAGATATCACAAATGAGATACATGACATAGTGACAATAGATCTAGACCAAGACTTATGAAAGTCACAAATAACTGATATCGCCAGCATCTTGTCAATCAGCATTCAGATCAGCAACCAAGAGATCCTTTTGTTCTTCCTCTGACTTTGATTCACCTGAAATCAACAACAACTTGTGAACTAGATCCAAAGGCTTCTAAGATAATGCCAACAATGCATCATTGGAAGATTATCTACTCCCCCTGAACCTGTGCCAAATGATCTCTGTCATACCTATATCAGACTTTCTGCAACCAACATCTGTCCCTGCTGATTTCCTTCAAATCTCCATATACGCGTCTGTATACACATAAACAAGCGTATATACGCAGATATCCCTTACGCAATACGCGTACACCATATACGCGACTATCCCCTTGTAAAACGGCGTATGCACGCGGATATCCTTTAAACAACACGCGTACACAAATTTCCATATCAGCAACCTGTAAATGTCCTGTAGAGAATAGGTCATCAACCTATAACAAGGTATGTCTGCATCAATTCATCCCTTTGAACAGAATTCAGAGTCATTCACATTGTATCATGTGTGAAACCACCATAGCCATTTCATCAAGCTCTACATGATCCAAGTATCATTACTTGGGGACATCTGCATCAATTAACATATGTAAGTATAAACCTATCATCATATAGATAAGAACTCATCACCATGTCTCCAATAAAGCAACTTTGAGTAGTCATCCATGTATCAGCACTATGTATCTTGAGCTCAAATTCTTTTGACAAAGATTCTTGATATCATCATCAGCAACAATCCTTATCCGCATGAGTGCCTGCATCATAACTGTATGATATTTATGCATATGACAACAGCAGTATATAAGTGACTCATCATCAAATGAGGAAGATGTGTATTCAAGCTTTGTACTTCTCCTTGTCCTTATGAAGATCACCATGTAAGCACCATATATGCATCATCATAAATCTGATCTGATCATTAACTATGTAACCCCAAGAGTCATATGAGAGTTTATCATAGACAACTCACAACCATATCATAGCAAGATATATCATTTAGCCATATAAGAATCATCACCAAGGATTATTAACCATAATGCTAACAATGAATTACTAAAGGTATATGCTCCCCCTCAACCAGTGCCATCTGTTAGATCTGATCATGTATATATCAGCAATAAGCATCATCATCCTCAAGTTAGGATCAAAAGCACTTCTAGACATCATACAAGTAACAAAACATTTCCATACATCCTCAGCAGACTGTAACCAATAGAGCAAATAATAGACTGAATCATATCAGATCCTTTTCTGATCCTGTCCCCACTGCTTTTCCTCAGACTGACATATACGCGACTTTGCAGTGTCTAACTCGCGTATACACGCGACTTCCATTTAAGGAACTTGCGTATGAGATTCAGAACACTGAAGTTTTACACCTTCAGCTCCCCCTGAGTCTGATATGTCTGTGCTGTGCTGTGTCTCAGTACATTGTGCTGACTGTACTTCCTTCTTCCTCCATATCTTCAAGTGTGATGAGGTTTTCTCCTTTTGGTGTGATGTCCATCCTTTGTTCCTGCATTCCTTTGCTATATGTCCAGGCTTGTTACATGTATAACATCTTACATGTTTCATATTCCTCCTGTAGCAATCAGCAACTTTGTGACCATACATATTGCAAGCAAAGCAATATCCATTAAAGTACCTTGATTGAGATGACCTGTCCGCATAATAGTCTTGAACTCTTCTTCTTCTACATCTAGCTGCAACATGTCCAAGATTATGACATACATAACATTCAACATTATTCATAGGAGGAGTAAAAGATTTTCTTTGAAGACTTTCTTTCCTTGGTTGATGATGAGATTGACCTTTCATCTCCTTGTTGATCATTTTGGATTTCTCTTTAGAGTTCCTTGCCTCACCTTGTGAACTAGATTCACCTTCAACAGATTCATGGAAACCAAGACCAGTCTTGATAGCAGGAGACCTTTGACTACTAAGAATATCATCCAAGACTTTAGAACTATCTTGAAATCGTAAAAGCTTATCATTTTCTTCTATTTTACCTTTCAAGATATTTACCTCAACTTGAAGTTGTTCCTCCTTTTCTAGACATTGCTTCTTCATGTCTTCTCCATATTTCCTTCCTTCTTCCAACTGATGCCTTAGTCTGAGAATCTCCTTTTCTTGTTCTTCATTCAGATCCTGCTGCATTTGACGAACTCGGAAGGCACATTCTAGTTGAGATTTTAAGCTAGTGGCTTCGTTTTCTTGTTTTGCAATAGCTTGGAGTAGATCTGTATTCTGCTTCTTTGATTCTTCAAGATCTCCTTTTAGTGAGAGGATTGTAGCTTCAAGATTTTCATAGTAGCTGGATCTATCTTTGAGTTTCTTGATGGTTGTGCTTCTTTCGTTGACTTCTTTTCTTAATGATGTCACTTCATGCTGCAATTTTTGACATTGGTCTTCCTTGTCCTTGAGAAGCTTTCTTACCTTGTTTCCTTCTTCTAGTTGGGCCTTTAGTTTGGTAACTTCTTCTTTGAAAGCACATTCCCTTTTGTTCAATAGATCTTGTTGATCTTTAACTTTGTCTGCAAGCCTTCTAAACATTGCCTCTATTTGACACTTTTCTTGCTCACCCATAAAAGCATGTTCAGTAGTTTCACTATCACTTCCATCACTTTCACAAGGAAATATAGCAGGAACATCAGAGGATAACACATTCATACCTGATAATGATTCTGAATCCAATTCTGAATCTGATTCTGAATCTGAAGAACTTCTTATACCTAATCCCCAATCGACTCTCCCACTGTCATAGATCTTCTGAGATGTCTTCTTCTTCTTATGAGATTTCTTCTTAAGCTTCTTTCCCATTGTTCCACGGATCTCCTTCAAGCGATCAAGCTTCTACCAAAGGACCTGCTCTGATACCAATTGTTGGAAATAATACTGAGAGGGGGGGTGAATCAGTATTATCAGAACTATAAAACTTTTTCAATGCTCAAAAACATATACGCTACTTTAGTTAAGTGAACCCGCGTGTACACGCTGCTGTGTCTAAAGCAACTAGCGTATATCCAGAAATCTTATGATTCAGTTAGCTTATCTTCAGTAAATGCATCAGAACATTATTAACCATATTAACAGTAAACAGGTGCAGTATAACAGAACAGATCATCACACAAAAGCCACACACATGAACACAAAGATATAAGGTGGAAACCCAATGTGGGTGAAAACCACCTGCTGCAAGTCATCTCAATCTTCTTCTTAATAAGAAAATACTTTTACAATATTTGTACTGGTGCAGTCTTATACCAGTACGGGAGCTACAACCCCCTTTGCTTTTGTACTAGCCGATCCATTTACTAGTACACAGGCTGCTACCTGCTACAATGCTCCAAAGATCTCCCTTAGCTTTTGTACTAGCTTAGATACTAGTACGTAGGTGCTTTCCTACAATCTTCTCTCCTCCAGGTACCACGTTTCATCAATTTTCAGACTGGATACACTGAAGCACAACACATAATCTGAAAGGCCACATTTCATCCAATTTTCATACTGGACCCATAACTATCATTGAGGCTCAAAAACAATCATCAACTCTGAATCACTGAAACCCTGTTAACAACATTGTTACCAGAACACAGAGCAGACACAGAACTCTGTAATAACCATCAGACCCATCTGCAACTTCAAATATCAAGCTTTACAATTTATACGCTACTTCGATGAATCAAACCCGCGTGTATACGCACTTTTGCCAAAGACAACCCGCGTACAGATCTAAAAATAATTTCTCATAACTTGCAGCTGTACCAGACATCAGTCATACTCATAACACTTATAGAACAATACATGCGTCAGTATGTAGATCTAGAATAAGCATCATAAAGATAGTTCATTTCAAACCATTTGATCCCGATCTCTCCTTAGATCTTGCTCTCCATCAACCGATGAGATCTCTCCTTAGCTCAGATCAAGCAATGCATCATCAACCCATAACCCTGCATACTGGATCTAATGCTTCATCAGATATTCAAGACATTTCAGATACACTTGCCTAATGATTTCCTTCCCTTTATATAGCCTTAGGCCTTGTTCAATACCAAGAGCCAAAACCATAGAAATCCAATACCATCAACTTCAAAACTAGGGATCGACACGCCCGTCGAGACACAATGGTCCGAAACCATAGGCACAACTTCCAAGGACTAACCGCCATGGACCAAAGGTACTTTTCCACATACACGCGCTTTTTCTGAAGCCAACCTGCGTGTACACGCGACTTGGGCTTAACAAACCTGCGTGTATGAACTTTCTCTTCTTCTTATAGTCTGATCATCAATTCCTTGCTGCTGACCTTCTGTACTATGATTTGTCATCAGTGAGGTTTGCCATCAAGGACAATACTTATCTCATAATGCCAACAAACTTCTTCCCTTCTCCCTTCATCCTATCCTTGCTGATATGGAACCACACTTTGTCTCCCACTTGAAATTGATGATATGGAACCACACTTTGTCTCCCACTTGAAATTGATGTTCGACTCAGTGTTTGTCATGTCGAGCCTTGTACTGGGCTTGACTTTTCTCCAACTGCTCCTATACTGCTTGGTGAATCAACTGGATCCGCGAATGAACCGTTGCGCTTTGTCCCTGTCATCACATCCACTAGAGGCATCTTCCCTTCCAAAGGCCATATCAAAAGGGTATTTTGGCAGGTAGCCAAAACATGTCTCAAATGGTGAATGATGCGTAGATTGGTGCACTACTCAGTTGTAGGAATGTTGCACATATGGAAGATGCTCATCCCACAACTTAGGACGTTTCCCACAATAGCCTTGCAACAAGTGTACCACGGTGCGGTTGACAACCTCTGTCTGTCAGTCGGTCTATGGATGAAGTGTCATGCTTCTTTTCAACTTAGTGTCCATCATCTTCCACAAGCTGGTCCAAAACTCTCAAAGAAAGCGAGAGTCCCAATCTGACACAATCAATGTGGGCAACCCAAAATGTACCCAAACATGCTGAAAGAAAAGATAAGCAGTCTGCTCTACAGTGATCTACTTTTTACAAGGCATTAAAATACACATCTTACTAAAACGGTCAACAATGACATACAAATAGTTGTGACTTTTTCTAGACAAAGGCAAACCTCCTACAAAATCCATCGACACACTTTCCCATGGACGAACTGGAATAGGGAGTGGTGTGTAGAGCCCAAGTTTTCTATTAGAGGGCTTTGAAATAGAACACATCACACTTCCCTTTACATAGTGAGTCCCAATGTTCTTCATATGAGGCAAAAAACAAAATCTTTGTACATGACACAATGTTTTTTCAACACCAAAATGACCAGACACAACGGAGGTGTGGGCCTCCCTGATTACATGTACCCTTTCTCTTGTGGGTATGCACAATTTACCAAGGTGATACAACAGTTTCCCCTACAAGTGATAGTTGTCCACCTTTGAACCATGGGTTAGTTTTGCATAAATCACCTTAAAGTCATCATCGTTAACATATTTTTCAGCATAAATTTCAAAAGATAACGAAGCATTATGCAAAATAACAGAAGCATAAATAGGAGGGCGAGATAGCATATCGGCCACTTTGTTGCTAGTGCCCTTCTTATACTTTATTACTATATGAAATTGCTGAAGAAAACCCATCCACTTGAAATGATGAGATTGATGCAACTTGGTTTGTGACTGAAGATACTATAAGGGCTGATGATCTGTATGGATTATGGTCTCCTTGTCGAACAGGTAGTGTTTCCACTTTTTCACACTCTGGACCAAGGCATATAACTCTTTGTCATAAGTGGGATAGTTTATTACAGCCTGAGATAACTTCTCTGAATGGTAACATATTGGCTTATTTTGCTTCATTAGTACAGCTCCCATGGCATATCCACTCGCATCTGTTTCGATCTCGAATGGTTGTTGGAGATCTGGTAAGGCAAAGATCGGTGTAGTGATGATCTTTTCTTTCAATGTTTCGAAGGACTTCTGCTGCTTTCCTCCCCATTGAATGATTTACACTTGTCAATGTGTGTAAAGGTGCTTCAATAATAGATAAAGTGGCAATAAATCTCCTCCAATACTATATTGCACCCAAAAAGTTGCGAACCTCGGTTACACTAGTAGGCTTAGGCAAATTTACAATTGCTTCAACTTTAGAAGGATCAATTTTTAACTGACCATGACCAACAATATGACCTAGGTAAACCAAAGAGGTTTTCCGAAACTCACACTTTGACAATTTTACATAGAGTTTTTCTTTGTTCAATACATCAAGCACTTTCTTTACATGGCATACATGTTCATTCCAACTTTTACTAAAGATAAGAATATCATCTAGATATACAGGAACAAATTCATCAATGAAAGGCCTAAAGAGATCATTCATTAACCTCATGAAAGTGCTTGGAGCATTGCAAATTCCGAATGGCATCACCATCCATTCGAACAACCCTTGTTTGGTCTTGAAGGTAGTTTTCCACACAACTTGCTCTATAATTCAGACCTGGTGATAACCACTACACAAATCCAATTTGGTGAAATAGATAGCATTCTTTAACTGATCTAGTAATTCATCAATGCGGGGAAGAGGGTTACGATTTTTCATCGGGATTTTGTTTAGTGCTCAGTAATCCACAGACATCCTCCATGTGCCATCTTTCTTCGGCACTAAGACAATTGGTGAGTCGCATGGAGAAGTTCTCGGTCTGATGACCCCTTGGTTCAATAGTTTCTGCACTTTCTTTTTTATCTCCTCCATCTCAATGGTTGACATCTTGTACATGCCAATATTTGGTAAAGGAGCATCATGCTGCAAATGGATCTCATGTTGGATTTCCCTCTTCAGAGGTAATCCCCTTGGTTCTTGAAACATCTCATCATAGTTAGAAATTAGCTCACATAATTCCTTTTTATGCACATGATCACAACCCTGGAAAGCATTGGATAATTCTGCATCTTTCCCCCTTACAACCATAAGCATGCAACCCTTACTGGAATTCACCAACCTCTTCATTTGTCCTACACTTACAAGGCTGGCATTGATTTTAGTTTGATGAGCCCTTACAATATATTCTACCCCATATTTTGTGATTTGGTATTTGTTTTCATGACGGAAGAAGATTGCCTTTCTATCATATAGATATGGACTCCCTAACACCATGCCACAGATATCCAATGGTATCACATCAAGTTTTACCTCATCCGTTAACTTAGAAGCGATCACAAATTTAACCTTGCACTGGCTAGTTACATTCAATTTTGCTTTATCATGTATCCATCCAAGTGGGCAAGGTTTTAGATATGGTTTGGTTTCTAATCCTAACTTCTTTACAAAGGACTATGAAATTAAGTTTGCTTGGGATCCGGTATCAAATAGAGTTTCCACTTTGTATGATTTATGATAACTCTAATATGAAATAGCTCAATTCTCTTTCGTTCACTAGGAAGAGACTCATCTATTGAACTAGTGCCTTCATGTGATTCAAAATTAACATGAGTGTAAGAGTACCTTTTGTTCTTGCTGTTGTGACCAATGCTTCATCTCCGGAATTGGATCCAAGGTCTTGCTGCATAATTGCCACTGTCTTCTGCTTGCCTTTTCCTCCATACTTCTTTGGTCTCTTTTCCGGGTACAGTTTCCAACAATGATCGTCGTCATGACCTTCCTTTTTGCAGTGAGTGCAATAAGGCCTTTCTCCTTCATCTTTCTTTGTTGATGTTGTCCTTTTCTCCTTTCCTTTTCCTTTCACATTGGGTTTGCCATTTCAAGGTTTGAAAGGTGGTTTCTTGAAATGATCATCTCTTTCATTTTTGCCCATGTTCTCAAGATGGATGGCCTTTACACTGGTCAAGTTAATAGTAGTTGGTTCAAATAATAATAATGAATGTCTAAGGTAACTATGTAACGATCCAATATACTTAGTTACTACTTCAAGTAAGTCAAGTGCAATGCCCAAATTAAGTGCTTGTTTTCTAAATTCCTTTGTAAAGCTTTGAACATCCTGAACTCTGCCTTGCCTTAAGTATTACCAATCCATTAAGCCTTTTTGCTTATAACCCAAGGGATAAAGTTGTTCCTTTAATGCAGAAATGAAACTAGGCCATGAGGAAAGAAGATGACCCACACTCTTACTGCTTCGCAATTTTCTCTCCCACTAGACAAGAGCAGTGCTACTCAGCCGAAGAGAGGCCAGCTAAATCTTTGCCTCGTCCTCTTTGATCTACTGAATCTTGCAGTAGATTTCAACCTGCCTAATCCAATTATTAAGCTTTTCTGCATTACTTTCACCGTTAAACATGGGAAGATCAAATTTGACATCCAATTTAAAGAAAGGTTTCTTAGATGCATCCCTTGAATTTCTATGATGATGGTGATGAGAGGAAGAAGAACTTTCACTCGTGGAAGGAGAAGGAGGGGATTCTTATTCACCATTTCCATGCACTGAACCTTGTTTTTCTGCTTTTTTCCCTTCTACTTTCTCCAGCCTTGAAAGCAACTGACCCACATTTTCTGTCATTGTATAGATGGTTTTGCGGAAATTGTGCTCCTCATCATAATGAGCCTCTTCATCTGCCATGTTTCTCCTTCGATCTACACGCCCTGCTTCGGGATCAAAAGACTTTAGTTTCCCTTCGCCTTTTTAGAGCCTATTTCTTATTAGCATACAAACATGCAATTCACATCTACAAAGACCTGCTCTGATATCACTTGATCCAAGATCTTTTTCTTATAGATGTATTAAAGAATTACATGCATAGATTGTAGCTTAAACATAGAAATTTAATGTTCACATGAGAGAAGAGGAGAAACACATAAAGCATGAAAGAAGACAAGAAAATTGATAACGGAGTTCATCCAATTTGGACTACGTCTCCGGGCCCTGCTTGATCAATGGGGAGGCCTTCATTCATTAAGTGGCATGAGAAAGAAGAGTACAAGCATCAATTAAAAAAAGGAGTCTTATACCTCCATACTGAAAAATGGCCGAAAAATGCAGAACTCTGTTGGAGAAACGAACAACACCATTGCATTCATGGCATCGAGAAATGCTGAAACCATATAAAATTTGTCAAAATCTGACAAAGTGAAAATCTGGCCCCCTAGAGAAATTGCTCAGATCATGGTTTCGCCCCTCTCTCTGCACTACTCATGGTTCCGTCACCTACAAAATAACCTGCCTCAAACTACGTGAGCGCTCTTCCTCTACCTGGGCGCACTGATGACTGAGTTTAAATATAAAAAGGGTTGGCAGACTTCTCAAAGACTTTGTTGAGCGAAGTGGTTATGGATCTGTTTGTTACGGAGGAGGTCGTGTGGTCAAATCCTGCCCCCTCCCTTTTTTAAATTACTGAATATTAAAATGGAAGGGAGGTCGGGCTGGGCCCACCTTGGGTGGCCCACCCACCTCATCTTTCCCCTCCTTCAAGCTTGTTTTTGTGGGTGGTTGAGGGTTGGGTTCGCACCCCAAGGGTCAGCCCACATTTATTGTGCACGCATGGTAACAGCCCCACCTAAAACTCATGGGTTCTAAGTATGGGGGAGAGGCTGGGGGTGGTGACCCACTCCTCCATTAATACATTATATTGATAAGGATTGGGGTGGCGGGTTTGGTGGCCCGCCACCTATTTTTTAATAATTTTTGTTATAAACAACAATATGACAGTTTTTAAAAATCCGGATTTTAGACCAAAGGAGACATTTTAATGAGGTGACAATTTTGCCCAGAATCTGGCCGAAGTTGTCCGTATTTCTTTCATGGGAAAAATTCCAAATTGTGTCTCCATTAATCCTACCCAGTCAGCAAAAGTCAACCAAAACTTTGACTACCTCTATCTTCTTCATCCGAACTCGGATTGGAGTGTCATTCACACCGTTGGAATCAGGGCGACGAGCACTTCGATCTGATGTCAAGTTAATCATCTTTCCGCCACTTTGAATTTTGAGCCTTTTCCATGCCACTGGTGTCTGGATATCCACCTATATCACTCCTATGTTAGGGAATATGTTTCCAGAGAATTTTTTTTTATCAAGGTAGAGGTCTCTCAATTGTTTCAGTTGACCCAAAGAGTGAGGAATTTGTCCATATAAATGGTTTTGGCTCAGAAATAAGAGTCCTAATGTTTGTATCATACCAATTTCCGTTGGGATATGTCCTTGTAACTTCTTTTTTCCCAAATACAATCTTTCCAACTTTGAAGTCTACCAAGTGTTGAAGGAATGGATCCATTGAATATATTCCACTCTAAATTAAGGTATGTTAGATTGGCCAATTTTCCAATCTCTGGTGGTATTTTTCCACCTATTTCATTGCAGCTCAAATTGAAACGAGATAGTCAGGAAAGTTGTCCAATGGAAAAAGGTAGAGTGTCAGTAACATGATTTTCACCTGAGTGTAACTGTTCAAGGAAGGAGAAATTAATTAGAACAGTAAGAATAGGTAATGTTGTATTGTTGTCACTTATGAGTTGATTTCCTCCTAAAAAGAGGCATTCCAATCTAAATACATGACCCAGTTGCACAAGAAGTTCTAAGATGCACATAAAATAAAGGAAGGTAGATAATGAATGGAGGCAAATATTCTCAAGGTTAGCCAGTTTTGGCAATATGCATTCGTTGAGCTAAGACCAAAAAACGATATTTGTAAAGAATTTTAATTCACTCAGTGCTTTGATCTGTATTCATGTAGATGGCTACAAACCTATAGAATGCCAAATGAATGCATTAATAATTGATAAATGGTGTTCTTGCAATGCACTCGCCTTTAAGGTCAAACATTTCAACAGAAGTGTCAAAATCATTAATCGATGTTGGAGTGATTCAAGCCTTGTCCTGTACACTTGAGAATCTAGATTTATATCATCCTGAGTGTGTTAAGATTGTGAATGGCATATTGAAGGCCTTAGATCCCTTAACTATAGAATCGATATACGGCCATGAAGATGTTCAACACAAAAATAGCAATCCTGCAACTTCAGGCTCCATTATGCAACAAAACTAGAATGAAAGAGAGAATGAAGAAGAATCATCAGCAGATGCAGTTTCTCATTCTCAAAACAGAGTCTAACCAAATGTAATTATCCCATGATGCAATGGCATCTAGTGTTGAAATATTTGAGAATAGATTCCGAAGAGGAGTTTAAACTTTATGAATGAGGGTGTTGAGTAAGATGTTGGTGCAGTTACAAGCTTTAGCATTGAACATGGCAGGAAAGATAGTTTAGTAGATGAGGATGAAGATGTGGAGATGAGAGTGGATGGTGGAGAAGAAGCTACAGATGAGTATGAAGAGGAAGAGGACAAGGAATTACATAAGGATGATGTTCATCACTTATCACAATTAGATGTTGATTGTTTTGACCACGATGTTAATGAGCTTAGTGAGGTTTCGGAGGATTTAAAATGTTCTATTGATAGCATTGGCAAGGGTCCTATCTATCCATGAATGATCTCTAAGAAAATTTTGTTGCAAACAAAAAATTTCTTCCCTCTAATCAAGGGGAGGTACATTGTACATAACATAACTATGGTCCAATTGGAAAAATGGGTAAAGTGGTCAAAGAGATAGTGGAAATTCCATCTTGAAAATTTGCAAATAGCACATATTTCATTAAAATTGGAAACATTTTATTACAAGGACATCACTAGAATTGAGTTTTTTGGTTATTTTGAAATTCTAAATCCACTATTTAATTCCAAATTTAATGAAATATGTGTTAAATTGTAAATGTTAAACATACTAAGAATTTTTCCATAGAACTTATTTTGGCTCAGAGATAAGAGTCCTAATGTTCGTATCCTGCCAATTTCCTTTGGGATATTTCCTTGTAAATTATTTTTTCCCAAATACAATCTTTCCAACTTTTGAAGTCTGGCAAGTGTTGAAGGAATGCCAGATTAGCCAATTTGCCAATCTATGGTGGTATTTTTCCACCTATTTCATTGTGGCTCAAATTGAACACATACAGTCCGGAAAGTTGTTCAATGGAAAAAGGTAGAGTGTCAGTGAGATCATTTTCACCTAAGTGTATCTGTTCAAGGAAGGATCATTAGTTCGAGCAGTAAGAATAGGTAATGTTGTGTTGCTGCCACTTACAAGTTGATTTCCTCCTAAAAAGATGCATTCCCATATGAATAGCTGACCCAAATACACAGGAATTTCTAGAATGCACATAAAAGAAACGAAGATAGATAATGAATGGATGAAAAAATTCTCAAGTAAGGTTAGCCAGTTTTGGTAATATGCATTCGTTGAGCTAAGGCTGAAAAACGATATTTGTAAAGATTTTTAATTCACTCTGTTCTTCTATCTGTATTCATGCAGATGGCTAAAAACCTACAGAATTACAAATGAATGCATTAATAATTGATAAATGATGTTCTTGCAATGCGCTCACCTTCAAGGTTAAACATTTCAACAGAAGTGTCAAAACCATTAATCGATGTTGGACTGATTCGGGCCTTGACCTGTACACTTGAGAATCTAGATTTAAATCATCCTGAGTGTGTTAAGATTGCAAATGGCATACTAAAGGCCTTCGAGCCCTTAACTATAGAATCGGTATAAGGCCATGAAGATGCTCAACACAAAATAGAATTCCTAGAGCTTCAGGCTCCATTGTGCATCACCACTAGAATGAAAAAGAAAATGAATAAGCATCATCAGTAGATGCAATTTCCCATTCTCAAAAACAAATTCTAACCAAATGGAATTATCCCATGATGCAATAGAATCTAATGTTGAAATATTTGAGAATAGAGTCTGAAGAGATGTTTAAACTTTATGAATGAGGGTGTTGAGTAAGATGTTGGTGCAGTTGCAAGCTTTAGCATTGAACATGGTGGGCAAGATAGTTTAGTAGATGAGGATGAAGAAGTGGAGATGAGTGGGGATGGTGGAGAAGAAGCTACAGAAGATGAGGATGAAGAGGAAGAGGACAAGGAATTACATGAGCATGATGTTCATCACTTGTCACATTTAGATGTTGACCATGTTGACCATAATGTTAATGATCTTGGTGAGGATTCAGAGGATTTAAAATATTCTATTGATAACATTGCAAGGGTCATGTCTATCCATGAATGCTCTCTGAAAAAAAAATTGCTGGAAATAGAAAATTTCTTCCCTCTAATCAAGGGGAGGTACACTATACAGAACATACCTCTGGTCCAATTGGGAAACTGGGTAAAGTGGTCAAAGAGATGGTGGCAACGCCATTTGGAAAAATTGCAAATTTCCAATGTTAAACAAACTAACAAAATATAAGTCAAACTTATCATGATCTAGAGATGTTGACGTAGACAAACCTACCGAAAACAGGTTGATCCCCTACATTTTCTCTTTGGAGACAAGCATGGCATTAAATTCCCAAAATGGAGGGATGCTACCGATGATTTATTTTCATAAGGATGACCTTGGATTGCAAAACATGTGGGAAACACTCAAACACAATGCTAAAATAAGCATCGTGATTATAGGGAAATGAGAGATCGAAAGATGGAAATGCAAATTTAGAGTAAATGTATAGCTAGGTTAGTTCCAAGCAAACATGTTCCATATGCCATGGAAATATTGTGATGTCTTTTAAAGCAGGAAATACAAATTTAGAGTATATGCATAGGTTAGTTCCAAGAAAACATGTACCATATGACATGGTATTATTGTGCATACCTTTAAAAAGATGCATGTTACTATACACCTAACACAAAATTAATAATTAACAGTAAGGATCAGCATATTTGTAATTAACTTAAGTCGAAAATAATTACTTGAGATGAAAATGTACTTCTATGATTTGATTTGAAAGTATTTACATTTGCCACTGGCTAAAGGCCCGAGGTAACAACCTGGTTGTACTTCCTTTTCTCAAGTTTCTCATCCTGATAATTTTTTAAAGACATGAACTGCTACAACGCAACAACTTTGGTCCAATAAGTCCATTGCATATTTGTGTTTGGCATAGATACTGCAAGAGGAAGATCACATTTATCATTTATGTCATTTTTTAGAGTATAAACATCAATTCAAATTAACTTGGTTTGATTCAATAAGGCCACTGCAAGCTATGTTAAGAATGCATATTATTTCTTATATCATCTACATCATTTCAAAGTGTATCTATTTCAAGTTGAAGTTGTGTGTTGAACGATGTTAACATGGAATCCCAAGCACAATGCAAGGCCATACAGTGAGATTAATCAGTTCTTTTACACATCAATCAAGATTTTGTGGTCTTCACAACATATTATAAATCATTTTGATCAAGATATTATTCAATGCAATCCTAGGGAAAAACAGTTATACCAACATTTTAAAGAAGATCCAAGCACCGATTTCTGTGGCCAATGATATTGTGATCAAGAAGTTGTCCTATAGTGAAATGATGGGCAAGAGCCATCGAGGATTTCAGTTGATAGATAAATTGAAAAATATGTGACCTATGATAGGTAAGACAACAAAGTGCGCACTAAACCTATTACTAGGAACTCGAGATGACATTTGAAGTCTATTTGCAAAATGATGAGCTGCAGTACAAGTAGCCCTTCACCCAAAAGAATGGCTTTGCCTATTAGATTCTACCCACCTTCCTGCTTGAAAATATATAATAGATAGGAAACTCCCCAAACATAGTTCTATATTTTCCACAAAGAAATCCTTTTCTAAACAAGCAATCACTATTTTTAACTCCATAGTCTTCGATAGTCCTGAGAAGCAATGATTGAATCTGATGGACATACTAATGCAAGGAAAAACCACATAGATGGAAACCCAAAATATTACAAAGGTAAATGGGGCCTCAGTGCACTGGTGTAGTCTTGGAGTGTTAAGCCATCCACTGAGGTTCTATTATTGGTGTGTTATACCCACCAAATGACATGTCCCGATAAAGAGATGAGGTCAGGTCCAACTCCAACAATTTTGATAGAACAGTTACCCCTCACACCTGGCTCCTAAGCCAAAGGAACTCTGTATTGTATAGTGCAACTCTCCACCTTCTTAAAGTAGATTCCAAAAAATAAAAACTCCAAAAAGTTGAGACAACCTCTTCTATAAATTCCCAACTTGATTCAATGCATCCTCCCATCTCCGCCCAAGCAAACTATATCTCAACACCTTACTATTATGTATTATTATCTATAATTATTCCCACAAATAAGAGCTTTGATATTATCTTCATACCAAAAATATATTTGTAATAATAGCTAATAAGGAAACCTTAACACAATTCATTAAAAAAAATAAATCTCCCTTCAAAAATTGAATATGGCTACCATTCATTTGAAAAGTGAAAATTCATAGTCTCTTTTGACTCGGACATAATCTTCATATGGGTAAACTTCTCTATCCAGGTATTCTGAGTTGATCCATTCCATAGACCTCGATGAATAGAGTCCTTTGTCTAAACCAAATATATGAATAAAATAAAAAAGAATGAATTAACTCTAGGAAGTATATGAATCAATACTTACCCTTGACAAATCCATTTGCATTCCCATGGAGTATGGCTTTCAATATGTATCAATTGGAACAGATTCTTTGATTGGATCATCTGCTAGTGGATCTAAATGTTTTGTTGGGATTGATTTCACAATGAGCCTATAACCTTCCCTCTTTTAGTCCTTCTACAGTTCCTACCAGTTACTAGGTGGTAAACTACCTTCGCATTTGTCCACACCTATACCCATACTTGCGAAGTTGCTACTAGGGATCGATCTCATCTATATCAAACTCACTCTATCTTATGCTTTCAAGTGAACAAAAGATAGATTTTCATAAAGAAATGAATACATGCATTTTATCGTTATCAAGGTCATACGTGTCACCCTCTCACTCTCCCTTACAGTTATCACACCTTATGGCTACAACTTTAGCAATTGCCTCACTTAACCCACAAAAACTGCTTGAACAAATATGTGGTTCAATGCTTTTCTCAACTTCCTGAAAGAGATTCAGGCTTGCAATTTTTTCTCTTTCACCATGTGGTTGTTCATTGGTACTCATCCTTTTGTTTCATTACCATTGCATCTACTCAATCCCATAAAATCTCTTTCTATTCTTCTATCCATATATCCCAAAAATGATCTATCCATATAGCCCCAAAATGATCTATCAACTTCAATGAGCTCTGATACCCAAAATCTTAGGGTGTCCTGAATAGGTTATTGTGCTTCTCTGAATTAAAATTAATTCCTAAATAGGGTATTTTGCTTCTCTGAATTACAATTAATTCCTAAATAGGGTATTTTGCTTCTCTGAATAAAATTAATTCTTGCATCTAAGGCCCTCTTCATTTCCCATAACATAGATTATGTAGGTCACCACAACTGGGGAACAAGTCAAATGAGGACCAATCTCGAAAAAAAGTCAATGCATAAAACAAAATCTCTGAATAAATACGAGCACAACTTCTGAAACTGACACCCGACACAAGGAAAAAAATGACGAAGATGCCAAAACAGCAACTACAACATATGGATGATCTCGTCCTTATGAAACCCTCTCTATAAGCAATTTGTTCATTGATAGTCAAGACACTTGTTTATTGGTAGGAAGCTCAACAATGAGGAGGATTTTATATACAAATTTATATAGGTTAATCAAACTACAAACCCTAAAACACAGGGTGATTTTAACCCTAGCCTTTATTTCTAAGAATGGTATAGGGTGAAAGATCCCCTAACTAGTGTCATTCATGAAAATCAAGGGAAATTAGAAGAAATTCGACCTACGAACCAGGCTAATTGAGCTTGGAATTTTTATGCGCTTATATTTTTCATGGCTAAAAAATAATAATTATTTATTTTTAAAATAATTTTTGGGTTAACTATACAAAATGAGTGTAATATAAAAAAATCACCCCTCCAAAATATAAAACCCTTTAAATTTCGCCCCTTGGCTAAGATTCGCCCCTAAAATTTTCTATGTTGGACAAGTCGAACTCAACATCAAGTGGACCCTCATGGAAACCTATAAATACAAGAGACCTCAAGCTCATTTGCACATCATGATCAAGCATTTTCTTCTCTTCTTCTATTTGGTCGGTTCGCATTTGTCTCATGGAGGAAGTTCGCTCAAAGGTATGAAATTATAGGTCTAAGGCTCGCATCTACTAGGGTTTTTGTTTTCCAGTCGCATGCATGTGAAAAGACAGATTCAACTGCAGTCACACACTCGTAGTGCTTCAGAGAGCAATTGTGAAGTCGTAGTCACTCGCATAACAGCCTGAAGGGAGCGACCGGGGCTTTGAGACAGTTCTGGGAGGAATAGACCCAGTCTCTCGCTTGCCACGTTTTAGAGAGTGAGCAGGTAGTCATAAATTCTTGCATACAATGCCTCAGGGAGCGACTGATAATTCAGAGTCGCTCACATAATATCTTGATGAGTTCGACTAGGATTCTGAGCTAGGGTTTGACATTTGACCACAATTGATCATAGATGTCTGAAGGTTGGAAGGTTTCTCTCTATTGTACAGTAATTCTCAAAGTTTGCTTCTAATTTGCATTAGGTAAATATTTATTGATGATTATGTATTGGGCTCAGTGTACTCTCTGCTAAAACATTTTATGGCAATCTAATATGAAGAATATTTGAAAGAGTTTTCCTCCATAGTGGGGTTTTCCCCTGGTCTTTGACCAATCTAGTGTCTCTTGTGGTTGTGCTATTGTCTCCTTTTTCATTGCATATATTATTTTATCTTCAATTACTGTTTATGATTGGAAACGTTGTTAATTATTGGACGCATTGCTGAATGAAGAAATTATTCGGGCTGAAGTAATTAAAACAACATAGAACAATCTGAAAAATTAACATCTTCATGTACTTGCACCTAGTACACGTCATGTGTCAAAGTCAAACATTATAAGAACTTAAAGTTTGTTGGAGTATTTGGTTTTCATGAAATTTTATTAGTTTTATAAATAGATGTATTTCATTTTTTACATATATATTTACATATTTATGCCCTATGAATAAAATGCATTATTTAGAAGGGAAAAGTGTGAAGGTAGATTTGATCACTTCTTTCAATTATATTTACATGGAACTCAATACTTTGGTTGATAAATTATCAAAAAATGGAATCTAAAGTTTAGGACTTCAAGCTAGATTATTCTGTTCGAGTTTAGAAATGGTTTTTTTGTCAACATTCTTTCTAAGTCAACATTTTTTTCTTGGGTTAGTTTATAGGTATTATATGTAATAGTTTTGTATTATATGTAATATTTTAGTCAACAATTTTTTTGGATTAGTTTATATGTATTATATGTAATATGAAGAGGCATTCCATATATGCGCCCCAACTGAAGGTCATCACAGTGCGAGGGGATCTGTTATATGTAGTCAGGCTCGTGATAAATCATGTAGCCCACCTAGAGTGTGTGTTCCACTCATAGATCCTACCTTTGATGCCATTCATAGTGTCAGAGGAAATGTTTTTGTCTCTGTTGATGATCATGCTAACTCTAGTGGACCTTCTTTACCTATTTCAGGTAAAAATCCTATATTTTTAAATCCTCTTTATAATTTATGTGTTTATCTCTTAAATTGTCTTTAATTTTTAAATTATCTTCAATTGATTTGTGTGAATTTAATGTATATGTTATTATGCTTCTATTTTGTTAATTATATATTTTAAATTATGTTTATGATTTTCAGACCCTCAGCTAGGCAAAGTTGAGGATCACAGTGCAGAATCAATCCCTTCGTGGGATAATGCTACAACTCATATCACATTGGAGGATGTTACAACCCAACATAAGTGGATCACACGAGAGATGTGTAACATCCCTACCAGTTCACCTAATAGTCATAGTTTATCTTTGAAGCTAGAAAGCATCAATAGGTTGATTGAGACATACTGGAGGTTCGTCCCATAGAGCCACCACCTATAGTCCACATAGAGGATTAGGAGTCATTAGGTTAGAGGCCCATGTACTTGGGAGGTGATGAAAGAGGCCACCAAGAACATTGATGTTCGTTTGGAGTTGTTTGACATCCCTTCGAATCGCCCTACTAGATATAAACGTCTGATTCCACTAAAATATTTTAAGAATGTTGATGTCGCCCCTTTTGTGTATGATAAATTCATTGGATCTTGGGACTAGTTCCCCCACCATGACCAGGTTACCATTTATTTTTCCAAGAATATATATATATAGAGTTCATGTTACATATGAGGTCAAATTACATTGATACAAGATCTCATTACTATGGAGTTGGCTTGGGACGTACATATGATCTTGAGGGGGCTCTTAGGGACCCTGGGAATAAACCACCACCTCTACGATTCTTACCGTGCTACCATCTCAAAGCGTGGTATTGTCAACAAAGCTATAGGATTCATCATAGCTCGGTGTTGAGACTATGGAGGCTATTGTAGATATCATGCAAACATCATTGGTTTAGAGCATGTGTTGAATTGGATGGAGATATTAGGAGACCAACACCACTGCATCATCACCTGCTAGTTCTTTTATACGATGATTCATTTCTCATGAGTTTACCTGCTCACCAACTTTTGACATATGCATGTATGTGTCATGATGTAATTCGTGACACTTGGAGGGTGCACAGTCTACCTGATGCAGACTAGGTACATGTATATACAAAAAAAATAACCCTTACGTCAAATTATGTATAATTTTTTATATTAATTTCTAGTTCATATTAGATTGTATTTATATTAATAATTTCATGATAACATGTAGACACAATCCAACTACATGGATGAGTCATCCGAGGGGGAAGTTGATCAGTTAGGCCATCCTCCACCAGAGCATGTTTCCATGGATTTTCCTCCACCTTATAACACTCATGTGGAGGAGAGACACTATGTACAACCACATGGACCAACAATTGAGGTAAACTTTTTTATTCCTAAGATTTCAACATTTTATTTTTTAAAGGTACACATATATGCTAATTAATTTGTAGACTAATTACAATTTTTCCTTGCCATTGTGTACACATACCCATATGCAAAGTGTTGTTGATGTCTTTATTATGAGGACACATGAGTGTGATGTTGGGTATAGAGGCAATGATGATGTGGGTCCATCGATGCAGGCCCTAATCGTTGAGCCACAAACAAGGGAGAACCAAACCCAAATTCATCATACCCCCAACCTATTTGACTTGCATTTCGACTTGACTAAGGTTAGTAGATTCATGTATATGTAATTAAATATGTGGTTCAAAATCATTTATTTTCGTATTGTTTATTTTGTAAAAATAATGATCTAGTTAGTTTAAATTTGAATGTGTTATATTACAGTACCAACTTATGGACACTTACTTTGCGTCGCAGAACTCACAAAGGAGTTTTAGTGGTACTTAAAGCGGATAGTTTGTATACTTTCATGCCCATTTCATAGGGCATGTTCGCATGTGATACAGACTTTGTATTTTTTCATACATGGACATTTTATGGACCTACATGAACATTTTTAGTTTATGGATGCTCATTATTTCATTTTATGGATGCTTATTGTTTCAATTTATGGATTTTCATGTGATATTTGTAATTTGCCTATATTTTCATATGGATAATTTATTGATACTTTCACTATTCCAATGTATGGATTTATATTGATCTGGTTTATGGATATTCATTAATTTTTTTATTTTATGGATCTATTAAAATTATTTCGCTAATTTAATTTTTTTTTACATATACTATAACTTTTATTACAAAATATAGCAATTTGATTTCTATTTTCATATACTAAGAAAATAAGTACAATCTTAAGTTATGATGCAAGTCACTTTGATACTTAAAATGAACTAAAATATATCATGTATCAATTTAATATTGAACATGGAAAGAATTACAATCATGCTTCATATTGGCTTGTAGAAAGTGTATTTTAGTGCAATCAACATGTATGTTATTACAATTCAATTTTAAAAATAAATTATTTGAATTATAAATTCATCCATATTATAATAAAATAAATAAATATGTGTGTGTGTGTGTGTGTGTGTGTGTGTGAAAAATTTTGTGACCCACTCATATACCACTACATGGACAACTTTTTTAAGTATTTCAATCAATTTCTTATCTCAAGGTTCAATTAAAAAACACAAATAGGATTGAAATAAGTTTTATTCAAATTTAAAAGATGTTAATGTAAACAACAAATAGGTTTTATTCGGTATTATTTCTTTTGAGATTATCTACAAGAGCTTAGTCATAACATGATATACGTCAATCGTATTGAAATTTAATATATAGGTCAATAAACAATATATGACAACATTTCTATAACTTTAGATAATATTATCAACTTTCCTAAATTTATTTAGTTATCCAAGTATTTCAATCAATTCCTTATGATTGAAATAAGTTTTATTCACTTTTAAAAAAACTCAAATATGATTGAAATAAGTATTATTCAATTTTAAAAGATGTGGAGATGTAAAAGTTACAAATATAAGTTTTATTCAATTTTATTTTGTTTGAGGTTATCTACGAAAGCTCAGTCATAATGCACCTCATCAATAGTTTTTTTGTGTTTACACTAAAATCAAAGCACAATGTTAAACTAATTACCTTGAAATTAATGTATACCATACATCTAATTACTTCAAATCAGAATCAACATCTTCACGGAAATCAATGCGTTTAATGCAAGCAATCAAATAAGATGAGAAATCAACATCTACACTGAATCATTGCATCTAATGCAAACAATCAAATAGGATTAAAAATCAACATCTACACTGAAATCAATGCATGTAATATTACAAGCAATGAAATAGGATTAGAAATCAACATCTACACTAAAATCAATGCATTTAGTGTTGGCAATAAAATAGGATTAGGAATCAATATCTACACTGAAATCAATGCATCTAATGCAAGATCAATCAAAGAAGATTATAAATTAAAATCTTTATTTAAATCAATGCATCCACTGCAAGAAATGAAATAGAATTAGAAATCAACATCTACATAGAAATAAATGAATCTAATGCAAGAAATCAAATAGGATTATAAATCAACATCTATACACTGAAATGCATCTAGTGCAAGCAATTTTCTTCCCTTTCTCTCCCCCCTCCATCTATATCGATATCTCCCTCCATATGTCGTTCTTTGTCTCTCTATCTCACCCCCCAAACACACACATTGTCTCTCTTCATACCTATCTATCTCTCCCTCCCTCCCTCTATCTCTCTCTTCTTCCCTCTCTCCCCCTTTCATCTATATCTCTATCTCCCTTTGTCTCTCCTTCTTCATCCTTCTATATCACCCCGCAAACATACACATTTTTTCCCCATATTTATCTATATCTCCCTCCCTTTCCCTCTCCCTATCTCTCTCTCTCTTCCCCTTCTCCCCCGATTTCCCCTTCTCTCCCTTTGTCTCCCCTTCTATCTCTCTTCCCCCCTACTCTCCTCTCTCCCTCTCTCTCCACCTCCCTTATCACTGCCTCTATCTCTCTCTCTCCAAATTTATCTCTCTATATTGTTAGGGGAATTTTGAGGTCTAAAATGGGCCTCCTAAGAAAATTTTAAAATAATAGTGGAAATAATAAAATAATATTAGATTACATCATCAAATTTTAGAGGGGAAAAAACTATATTTTCAACTTATTTCCCTATGGGTTTACTCAAAAAAATGTGATTGCAATCACATTTTTCATGTATTTCTTATTTTACGTGTAGAAGGGTCCATTTAAAGTATGCAACATGGGTACTCCTTGGATGAGGAATTAAATTTTTCATCCATCGAGTACTCCCACTCGAAATTTGAGTAAAAAGTTAGGGAGATAAGTTGAAAATACGAGTTGAAAAAGTAGTTTTATTATTTTATTATTTTATTATTTTTTTAATATTTCTACTCTTTTACTCCAAAAATGGTGAATCATCCCTCATGTTTGATATCATCATCTTGAATCATATTGATTCTTATAAAGTTTATTTTGGTTGTACTTTTTTCTTAGGAGGCCCATTTTAGACCTCAAAATTCCCCTAATATGTATTTCTTCTTACCTCCATCTCTCTCCCCCTCCAACTCCATCTATCTCTCTCTCTTCCTCCATCTCAAGTCCTCTCTCTCTCTTCCTTTCTCTCCCACCTCCCTCTCTCTCTCCCCCTCATCTCTCTCTCTCTCTCTCTCTCTCTCCTACAACTATGTTGGCTATCTCCCTCCCTCTCTCATTCTCTCTCCCCCTTCTCTCCATCTCTCCTTCTTTGTCTTTCTATCTCACCCCCAAACATACACACTCTCTCTCCATCTCTCCCTTGTCACTCCCTCTCTCTCTCTCCACCTTTCTCTCTCTATATGTCTTGAACTTCTTCCCTCCCTATATTTTCCTCCAATTCCATCTCTCGAGCTCCCTCTCTTTCTCCTCCACTCTCTCCATATTTGTGTCCCCCTCTCTCTCTCGCTTACCCTTCTCTCCCTCTTTCTCTCCTCTATATTTCAAAAAATTTAAAATACTTCGACAGTTAAAATATTATGTTTAAATAAAAAATATATATTTTGATGTCATACAACAATTTGATTTTTTTATATAACACATATTTCAAATGTAAGATTTCAAATGTGTTATGTACATTCATATGGAGGGAAAATGATATTTTTCCATGGAAATCTTATCTAAAATTTTCCAAAATATTAATGTTCCAGCTACCTCCATCAGAGATACATAGATCACTTCATGTCTTTTAGTTGAAATTGTTTAGGTTTTATTTCTTTAGCTAGCCTCAGGTTATGATTATTTCAGGTTTTAAAAATATTATATTTTATTATTTTAGATTTATAAAAAAATAGATTAAATAAAATTAACATATTTAGTCATCTTGTATGATTCTTTTTGTGAACTAATAACTCTTTTGTTGACGCCTATGGCGTATGTCAACCACATTTATTAATGTGATTATTCTAGTATATATTATAATATAACAAATTTATTACTATATTAAAGTTAATATTATATTAATCCAAAATTAATAAATTTAATAATATTAACATTATTTATATATTAATATTAAATTTTTAATATTAATATCAGATTTCATAATTTAATTTAATAATAATAATAATAAATTTTTAATATTAATATTAAATTTAATAAGGTTTCTACATGACATGATAACAAAAATTATAATAAAATTTGGAATTTTAAAATGTGGTAAAAACTTTTGTGGAAGGTAAATTTATGATCTATTCAAACTCAAGGTATATGATAAGGTATATTTTGAGCACAGATAGACATACTTACACATTTCCCCCATACTGGATTGTACATTGTGCATCTCAGCGCAATAACATAAAAAAATTCTAATGTTGTTCATAACCTAGATCCAATTGAATTTTCATTTTTAGTAAAATAATATCATATCAACTTGGTTAAATTATTGATGGATTAAATTTTATATCTTTATTGATTCTAAAATCTAAATTATGGGATTCATAAATTATTTTACAGAGGCTCTATCGAGCACTTGTTAACCACATAAATGACTTGATCAAAGGATTATAAGACCTTTGATCGAGCTATTTGAATTTGAAATTTAAGCGCTCGATCAAGCTTCTGAAGGCCTAAACTCCACAATTTCAGCACCCCTTTTGCAAAATTTCTTGCAACACCATTTTGTACCCTAGCGAACTTAGGGAAAAAATTGTCAATAGGTGGTGGAGTTGATCATGTTGGATTCATGAAGGAATCCTCTATCCAATGGAATATGGGTTTGACATTTCCAAATTCATATGATATTTTTCATCTAATTTATTTTCAACATAATGCTTGAATTTTTCTAAACAATTCTAAAGAGGTTGAATAAAAAAATCAATGACATATAATATACACAACGAAAAAATTTCAGAAAAAACCACTATCTTCGCTTACAAGTCCTCTTTAAAAAGGTACTCTTGGTTTTTAAAATTATTTAAATAGTTGAAAAAAAACCTTACGCAACAAAATGCAATTGAGATATTACTTTGCCAACTTCGAAAAATAATAAAAAATATATAATTTTTCATTCAAAAAAAAATGAAAAACTTAGCTCTCTGTGTGTAGATCATTCTCATATATATAATTTTTAAAAATACACATTTTAGACTAAGTTATGTTACGTGAACACACGTACCTCTTAAGATGTGTGAAAAATTGCAAGGACAAACATTTCATTTAATGGAAAATTGACATATTATACAACACTAAAGATTTTTGCAAAAAAGATCATTAAGACAACAACATAATTTTGCACAAATTGTGTTTTTTACTCCGAATAAAACTTCACAATGTTTCTATGAACTCTGGTAGCTTCAATTCAATAAAAGAGTAAAATTTTGAAATTTCATCAACACATTTGGCCCAAAAGTGTAATCCATCTTCGAGCATTTACCCTCATGCCTTTTTTTCAAAATAAAAGTGATACTTCTGATGATGCTTTAATAAATATTAATGTGATATAAATATATAGCTTCACTCTCTAGGAGGGTGGGTGGTGGGTTAGTGAAGATTTGCATTTGTACAAAGGAAAAAGAGTTTGTGCACACATGCATAAATATGTACTTACACCAATACACCCCTTCATCCTTTGAAAGAGTGAGTGGCGGTGGTGTGATGTTTGTGCAAATTTGCGCAAATGCACAACTTTACCTTCTAAAAGAAAAAGTCATAAAAGTGTGCAAAGTAAGAATGAGTGTGTGTAGTAATGCACACTAATGGTTAAAATTATATATTTGTATATATGAGTACAAATTGATACCTTTGCCTCCTAAAAGGTGAGTGAAATGCATTTACACTCACTAAAAAAAGAGTAAAATGGGCAAAGAGATGCAATTATACATAAACGTTGAAAAGTGAATTAAAGATGTATGTAACTCATAAACAAACTTAACATATATACAGCTATAATATATGAACTATGAGCTACAACTTATAATCAAATAGGTGTTAAACATTATGGGCTAGAACTAAATAATAAAAATAGATGCTAAATCAATCTACCATGATAACACCCATAATAACATGAAAACCAGTCTGACATAACTTAAATTTCGACATCACTTCTATATTAACATGGAAATCATATACATAGGCATCACAAAGGTGGATATCCTTAATAACACTATCATTATGATCCTTTCTTCTTAGCGAAGCTTTAATAACATTATCATTATGTTATGGTCCTCTCTTCTCAGCGAAGCTTTAATACATGAGTGTTACCCTCGTGATCCGCTTTAATGAATGACAACAAAAAAAGGAACCTCTCACAAATTAAGGTCATAAATTATATACATGTTAGGAAGTTGCTTAATATTAATTAGCATGGCATGATTACGTTTAAACAAAAAAAATCAAATTCTATTTGGTAAGTGTTTTTTTTCAATATATAAAGTGAATAAGAAAATTCGATTTTTCTTTTTAAGATGAAATAAGTTTTATTTTGTTTGATTTTAAATATTCATAATGTGATTAATCAAAAAAATTATCAAAAAAAATATTATATATATATATATATATATAAATAAATAAATGAAGTAGTTGATCAAAGATTATGCGAGCCGGTAAAGATTTGTAAGCAGGTTTACATATCGCATAATTTGTTTGTTGATGATGTCCTTCTTTTTGCAAAGCTGTCCAGGGCTTCATGGATCTGCCTCAAAAATATCCTTGAGAAATTTCAAACAGCGACGGGGCTCAATATAAATAAGGCTAAATCCTTCCTTATCCACAATGACTCCAACAGGGACATGATTATTTGGATTTCCCAGCTTTTTGGCGTTGAAGCTCGATCTTTAAAAGATGGATTTAAATATCTAGGTTTTCATCTTAAAGCGAAAGCTTATTCAAAGAATGACTGGTATTGGCTGACTGATAAATTTTTTTCGAAGATTTCGTTGTGGGAACACAGGTATTTATCTTTGGGAGGTAGAGCTGTCCTCACCCAGTCCGTCTTAATGCAATTAGCGGTCTACTGGGCTCATCTGTATACTTTACCGGCTAGCATAATTCACTCCATCAACAGAATTTCAGCTAAATTTATTTGGGGTGATAAGGCTGACTGCAGCAAAATGCATCTGTCTAAAATGGAGTGCATTATGATGCCAAAAAAGCTCGGGGGGTGGGGTCTCATGGATCAAAGACTATTCGGTAAGGCTCTCGTCTGCAAAGCTATGTGGAGAGGTATCTTTGGAGATGGGCATTGGAGTACTATTATCCACCAGAAGTATCTTAAAGGAAGAAGTTTGGAACACTGGTTCAGATTTGGCTCACTGGGAGTAAAACAAGGCTCCGCTATTTGGTATAGCTTCAGGAAAAATGGATCATATTTTTTAAAGAACCTAAAATGGAGGATTTTTTCTGGTGGGAACATCTTTATTGGCATCGATTCTTTTGCAGGCTTAAGGGGGAACATTCCAATCACTCTCAATCTTCTATCCGTCCTCCACAGATTGGGGCTTTTCACCTGGGATAAGGTCATTGAGGAATGGCAGGGCTCTCTGCCTATCTTGAAGAATGCGGATGACATCGGCCTTCCTGTAGATCTGTTTTCTTCTTGGGAAAATGTCAAGGATGCTATCAGGAATGGAGGGATCAGTCGAGATGGGAAGGAAGATCATCTCGTTTGGTCTTTATCTTCTTCTCATTCTACAGCAATAGTTAAAGATATCTATGGTGATCTTGTCTCCAAAAAGAATAAGCCTGCAGGACAGATTTTTCCGATGGTCTTCTGGAAACAGCGATGTCCCCTCAAAATGATAATCTTCTCATGGTTAGTCTTCTACAATAAAAACTTAACATGGGAAAACCTGAGGAAGAGGTCGTGGCATGGCCCAAGTAGATGCGTGATTTGTGAAGCTGATGAGGAGTCAAATTTTCATATGTTCTTCAAATGCGAGGCATCCCAACAAATGTGGTACGTGCTGGCCTCTTCATTTCTTCTCCCTCATCTTGGTTTTATTTCAACTCATGCAGCTTTTGCGTGGTGGGGAAGGCAGGATGAATCTAAGCGTATCATTCTTCCCATTGCTTTATGGAGTATTTGGCACTGGAGGAATCAGAAAATTTTTGATGACTCATTTCTTCCTTTCGAGTCTGTTGTGATGAACATCTATGCTCTTTATGAGTCATTCCCAAGGGGGATGCAGTGTTCTTGAGTTCATGCAGGTTCCGGTCTCATCCATGCAGTTTTGGTTCTTTGCCTTCTTTGTTGTCTGGATATCAGCATTCTTATTTGCATGGATCTGTGTATTTCATTATGTGTAATGTGTCAATTTGGTTGTCTATATGGTATTGTGGTGTAGGCTCATTTTTTGGCCTTCTTCAGTTTGGTTTCTGATTCTCAGAACCAAATTACTATTGTACCTGTTATCACTCCAGGAAACTCTCCGAGGTTGTAAATCAGAGATGCCTGGTAACATATAAATTTTAATATTGTTCTCTGAAATATTGGAATGAAAGATGGTTTGGATCAAGTCGGATAACCATTTCAGCTCTATTCACACTCAAGGCATGCATGAACACCCCCAATAACACAAGGCTTTAGACTGCTAATGCTCAATAGTTTGTAGATTTAATGGATAGATGGAGAACACTGACTATGCCAGCAGGTTGCATACATGGACCTATATGAATGGATAGCTACAGGCAGCAAATGAACTTACTGACTATACCGACAGATGCGTATATAATTACACATATAAATGTCTAGCCACAGGCAGCACAGAAGCTTGCAAATCTAATATATCAAAGCAGAGATAAGATGACAGTTATCTGGCCTCGAACACACAGAAAACCTGAACAAACTGTTCAGGTGCAAGCATAGAACAGAAGAGAAATGGACATTAAACATGTAGCAGCAAAAGAAGCTTGTATTACTAAAGACTACAGATGAGAAGCTTGAGAAAACAGGGGAGGAATAATCTCCAAAAGTTGAACCCTTGTTACATCTTGTTTTCAGCTATTTATAGCTTGTTTAAAATGGTCCTCAGCCTTTTGAGGCTTCTGGTGTCTTAATCTATCCTTTTGTCTTGTTTAACTGATTGATTCCCTCAATAGGTAGGCATGGCTCGGCGGTTTTCCTCTTCTGACAGAGAAATAACCATACTCAGATATTTTGGGTGGCCTGCTATGATGCATAGGAGCTCCCTCGTGCCAAAGATGCCCCATTAAGTTCGTTAGGATGACTGCTGCACTGGCAGGGCTGTTAATGCTCCATGATTTTATTTGATTTGGGTTGAGGCGTGTAGTGGCCCTTCCCCTTCCCTTTCTGGGTTCTGTTTGCCGGCCGCTGTCCCTCCGCCGAATCCTTCTTCTGGTATATAACATAACTGCACGGTTCCTTCAAGGATGGCTTGCCGCTTGAACGTGCAATGGAGTGGTTGCCGTTCTTATGAAATCCCTGCACCGATCCCTTGTTTTTTTAACATTTGAACAATATACATAAAACAGCTGCAAAATCATGAAAAATGGCTCTGGCAAATTTGAAGAATATATATATTTTACTTTCGAATCCCATCGGATCCAAAACCCATCATAATCGGCATCTGCCCAGGGCTTCCCTTTATATTTCCTTTATACAAAGAAAATACACCAAATACATTGAAAACGATATGGGCGCGGACTTTAAAAAATATGAAATGGAGTGTTGTGCATATATCGGGTCCGGCCCATCGGCCTGCACCATCATTTGTGTTAAATCCCCGCCCCTTTTAAAGTGCCGATGCGATATCGGCGATCACCGCGGACCCGATATTTTATAAAATGGAGTGTTGAAGGGCCATCGGGTCCAGCCCATCGCATCGGCGCATAACATATGTGAAGGCCCTGTACTCTTTGGCAGCCCCGATAGCGAAATGCCGACGTGATGCGAGCCGTTGATCTGTGCACGCGATTAACGGCCCTGATCAAATCGCTAGACCGCAATCGCAATGCCACTGCCGATACCGCCGACCCGCCGATCGCCGATATTGCCGCGGACCCGATATTTTATAAAATGGAGTGTTGAAGGGCCATCGGGTCTGGCCCATCGCATCGGCGCATAACATATGTGAAGGCCCTGTACTCTTTGGCAGCCCCGATAGCGAAATGCCGACGTGATGCGAGCCGTTGATCTGTGCACGCGATTAACGGCCCTAATCAAATCGCTAGATCGCAATCGCAATGCCACTGCCGATACCGCCGACCCGCCGATCGCCGATATTGCCGCGGACCTGATATTTTATAAAATGGAGTGTTGAAGGGCCATCGGGTCCGGCCCATCGCATCGATGCATAACTTATGTTAAAGCCTGCCCCTCGTAATCGCCGATAGCGAAATGCCGACACGATCTGGACCGTTGACCGACCAGATCCAACGGCTGATATGATTTCGGACCCTTAAGCCTGCAACTTTGGTTTTTATGTGATTTTTTTGGGTATTTTCACCTTCTGATAGTGTAATTCTGCCCTCCAAAGGGCTTCCCTCTTGCAACCTCTTTGATCGGTGGGTAGCTTTTGTCATGTCTTGATGATTTGAACAGCAAACATGGATTTTGGGCATGACTATAAGCATATTTGCAGCCTTTGAGAGCTTTTTGAATCTATTTTTAATCCATTTGCATAGCAAAGCTAACACTGGCTCCTTCTGGGGATGAGATCCTCCCTGTGAGGTCTCAAGAACTGCAGATCAATGCCTTTCCTGTAGAAAACAAATTAGCCAAAATTTCCTAGTGTTCCATTGGGCATGGAGTCTACTTTGCTTATACTAAAACTGAAAAAAAAAAATAAATAAAATAAAAAATAAAAAATAAAAAATAAAAAATAAAAAAAAATAAAAATAATTTACAGTTTTAAGGCCTAAAGACCTTAAATCACATAGCTTTTCAAAAACCGCCCATTAATTGGGCCATCAAAAACTGGTTCTCCCTCCATACTTTTCAGTATGAAGGTATTGTTCCCTTGAATATGTGAAATGATGAAAGGGCCCGTCCAGAGAGCATCAAATTTCCCATGATTGCCTTTCTTTTCTTTAAATGCATCCCATTTCATAACCAAATCCCCAACCTGCAAGTTGTCTCTCTTTGCCTTCTTGTCAAAGACTTCCTTGATCCTCTGCTAATGTGTTGTAGCTTTTTCAATCAGCTGCTCTCTGGTCTGATATAATTCTGTTAAATCAGTGATTCTATTGGCCATAACATCTTCTTCATTCTGCACTGTTTGGAGCAAATTTGCCACAGGAAGAGTAAGCTGAATTGGAAAAATAGCATCAGTACCATATACCAGCTTGAAAGGAGAGCAGCCTGTAGATCTTTTGATGGTCACTCTGTCTGCCCATAGTGCATATTTGAGCTTTGCATCCCAATTCTTCTTATTATCTTCTAACAGCTTCTTAATAATCCTGATCAGACTTTTGTTAGAGGATTCTGCTAGACCATTCCCTTGGGGGTAATAGGAGGTGGAATGAACAAGCTTAATGCCCATTGAATCACACATTTCCACCAACTCTTTTGCCTTGAAGGCTGCTGCATTATCTGTTATAAGCTTATGTGGGCAACCAAATCTGCTGAAAATGTTTTCTGATAAAAATTTCATTACCATATTATGATCAGCCTTCCTTGTTGGGATTGCTTCAATCCATTTTGTAAAATAATCAGTGGCAACTAATATCCACCTGTGCTGGCCACTGGAGTGCGGGTTGATTTCACCAATGAAATCCAAGCCCCACTGCTGAAAAGGTCCTTTTGCAATTATTGGCTTTAGGGGCAGGGATTTTAACTGCTGCTTTCCTTCAAATCTCTGGCACCTGTCACAAGATTTAACAAAAGCAAATGCATCAGAAAATAAAGATGGCCAATAGTACCCAGCTCTGAGAATCTTTTGGGCTGTAGTTCTCCAATAATGATGTCCTCCACACATGCTGTTATGGAACTGCTGCATAACTTCTATTGATTGTTCTTTGTCCAGACATCTTAAAAGCACTCCAGATGGATCCTTCCAATAAAGCGAGCTATCATTGATGCAATATTTCATTGCCTTGAGCTTTAACGTTCTTGCTTGACTTTGAGAAAATTCTGAAGGAACTTCTAACTCTAAAAGGAATTTAATTATTGCAGCATACCAATTACATGAAGCCAGGTTCTCGGCCACCGACTGCCCTCTCTGCGATTCAGCTGTTTCATGCTCTTTCATTAGACCATTTCCTTCTACTTTGAACAAGAAATCGACGTCCAAAGATTTGCAATTTTCTTTAGCCAACAGTTTGGCAAGCCCCTGACCTCTTACCAGCTTGGTAGGCTTCAGCTCTATGTTGAATTCTATCATTTTTGCAATCCATTTCACTCTTTTTCCATCAGCATCAGGTTGCGTTAAGACATCCTTTATTGCAGCAGAAGGCACATATGCAACTATTTTGGAATGCAAGATGTATACTCTGAAAGCTTTCAAAGATTTGATAAGAGCGTATGCTTGTTTCTCAATAATATCATACCTCAGCTCAGCATCCCTTAAGGTTTTACTGAAAAATGCCACCGGATGCTCTGAGCCTTCTTCATCTGCTTGCAATAAGACTGCTGCAAGGGTGTCGTCAGAGGCAAAAGAAAATATGCGGAACTCCTTGCTATAATCTGGACTGATTAAAGTGGGGGCCTCCATAATTGCCCTTTTAATGGACTCAAATGACTTTCTCGCTACACCATTCCACTTGATCTCTGACCCCTTCTTCAACATAGAGGTAATATGCTTCACAAGTTCTGCAAAATTTGGGATAAATCTCCTTACAAAATTAATCTTGCCTAGAAAAGACTGGATGTCCTTCTTCGATCTCGGGACAAACAAGGTCTGTATCGCTTTTACTCTTTCTGGGTCAATTCGGACACCTGCAGCAGAAACAATATGTCCCAACAACTTGCCTTCTTCTAACGCAAACTGTGACTTCTTAGGATTTACTGAAATCCCAAACCTTCTGCACTTCAAAAACACTTTCTTCAAATGTTGCACATGGTCTTGATGGCTACTGGAGTATACTATTATATCATCCAGGGAGATAAGGACAAATTTATCCTTTTCTTCCACAAATGCTATATCCATAGCTCTCTGAAAGGTGGCTCCAGCATTCATCAACCCAAAAGGCATCTTGGAATACATAAAGGTACCCAAGGAGTGGTGAATGTTGTCTTCTCCTGATCATCTGAATGCACAGCAACCTGATTATAACCTGAAAAACCATCTATAAAAGACATTAATTTGGCACCTGAGACTTGCTGCAACAAATGCTCCATTTTTGGTAGAGGATAATTATCCTTTTTGGAACATTTATTTAGATTCCTGAAATCAACACATAGTCTGATTTCTCCACTCTTCTTCCTCACAACAACTAGATTGGCCACCCATTTAGAATATCTGAGAGGCACTATGATCTTAGCAGCCAGCAACTTTTTAATTTCTTTCTCAACCAGAGGAAGGAGCATAGGATTCATTGGTCTCAGCTTCTGTTTGAAAGGAATAGTGTCTTTCTCAAGCGGAATTTTATGCTGAATTATATTTTCATCATATGTCTTCAGATCGTTGTACTCCCAAGCGAACACATCAGCAAATTGCCTCATTAATTTGCAGTATTCAGCACTTTGGTCAGCAGATAGATTGGTGGACAGATTTATGAATTTGGGGTGGCCTGGACCTCCTATATCATGTTTGCAAACTGCAGTTTGATCTTCCTTTTGGGCAGCTTTGTAAGGCACATCATTGTGATCAAACAATCTCTCAAGAGGAATTAGACCCTTAGGAATATGGTTGCTAGGGAGTTGGACTATGCTATTCTTGCCAATCTTATTTCTAAGCTTGGACTTGGGATCTTCTAACAAAGCATCATTATTTTGGTCATTTTGCATTTCAGAAAACTCATCAATGACTTGAAGAAACCTATTTAGCTCATCATCATCATCAAAAACCCTCCAATGGTGGACATTATCAGGCACGGAGGGTCTATACTTCATTTGTACCTCATAAACTAGTTTGGGAGGCGATGGAGGTATAAACAAACTAGCTGAGACAGCAAGGGAGTCGGCAAGCTGATTTTGGGCTCTAGGAATATATGAAATGCAGAAAAATTCAAAGAATTCTTTGGTTCTCCATACCTCATCTCTATACGCTTTTAGCCTTGGGTGCTTTGCTTGGAATGTTTTGTTCACTTGCTGAATTATCAGATCAGCATCTCCGAATACCTTCAGCTTCTTTATTCCTCTGTCTTTGGAGGCATGAAGGCCCAACAGCAGTGCTTCATATTCTGCTATGTTGTTTGTCACCTGAAAAACTAGCTTTAGAGACAATTGAACTGTTTCTTGTTATGGAGACACTAGCACCACCCCTGCTCCTGCAGTCTCCTTGGTACATGCTCCATCAAAGAACATCTCCCAAATCTGACCTCCTGTATTATGCTCAGCCTGAGCTGTTGGTTTCCTGATCTGTAATGCAGCCTTCTGAGATTCTTCTATTTGGAGAATGCAAGCTCCAAAACCAGTGTCCACTGCATATATGGGATGGTTTGTAGGATTCTTCTCATCGCTAATGATATATGCCAGCTGTGCTTCTCTATATAACCTCCTGCTCTCTCCTCCGAACACTGGGACAGTTGCATAAGATAAATCGTTCTGCAATGTTCCACCTAGTCTCTTAATCCACCCTCTGGACAATAGCATGCCAAACTTAGGAGGGACATCTGCCACCACAATATCCATTATCATGCTCTTCATGGGCAGCTGGGTTAGGGAAATGGCTAAATCTTTAATCAATCCCAGACATTTCACCTTCCTTGAATCAAACGAGAATAGGTCATGATATGGTCTGGTGATGTCAAGGCCTAACTCTTCCATGACGGTTTTAGGCATCAGATTGTGACTGGCACCTGTATCTAGGAGGAAGTTGTGGAGAATTTTGTCATGCATGGTCAAGGAGACATAAAAAGATGGGGAATTATCCTTGGCAGGTTCAGTCATTGGGCTTAGCACAACTGCAGGCCTATCGTCTTGCAAATTGACAAAGTCAGTGGAGGTTTGTGTGATCTTCAGCTCGAGAGCCTCAAGGATAGGCTTTCTAAACATCTCACTCTTTACCAGTTCTGTCAGAGGCACAGTTATTTTTAACTTCTGAACTTCTAATTCGAAGCTAAAAGAGAGAGGCAGCTTGTCAGGACTTTTTACCTCTTGAACTGGTGCTTTGAGGGTGACTGGATCAGCTGCTGGTCTTCTTTGTATGATATTCTGGGTCTCTGTTTGGACGGCAGCTTTTTGGGCAGGATTCTCCTTGATATTATTTGCATTTGACCTTAGATTATATCTTTTCTGCTCCCCCGTTTGCAGAACAGCCCCTCTGTCCCACCTTTGACTATCTTGCTCCTGCAGCAAAGACTCTTCATATGCAGCCAATGTCAAAAAGGCATCACTGCCTTTATCTTCCATACAGAGAATTTCATCCTCATCTTCAATCTGTTCCTCCTCCATGACCACATTCTGGAAAGGAGCCTTAACCTTTTGATCTTCGTTAGTTTCTTTACCCCTCTGAATGGTTTGTGATTGTTCGTTGGCTCTTCTGAATGGATTCGGATTTCTTGGTGCAAATGTGCCTGGGAGCCTTGTCTTCCCAAGGTTCTTCTCAATCTCTAGCTTAGAAATTTTAGCAGACAGTGACTCGATCATTCTAGTCATTTTATCAAGTTTGGTATCTGAGGATGAAGCAGAAGAAGCCTTGCCTCTCGGCCTCCTTCTATCAGCGTGACTTTTGAGCTTTTCTGCAGCCATAATGTTAGATTCGACTTCTAGTGCCGCATCCTGCATTTCAGCTAGGGTGGCACATCTTCTTTCTCTCAACAGCAAACAGAACTCAGAGTCAAAGGCACTGGTGTAGGCAAGTTTGGCAGAGGTGGGGGTAGGCTTTACCTCAGCTGGTATCTTACTATACATACGGTTGAATCTTTTATTAAAATCAAACAAGGATTCCCCATTTTCCCTCTTCAGGTTTCCAAACTCTGTATGATAGTATAGCAAGTCCTTTTTATCTCCCCAATGTTTTAGGAACGTATCATCTAAAGTTTCGATATCTGCTATAGATCTTGGGGCTTGTTCTCTAAACCATTTCCTATCCTCCCCATCTAGACTTTGGACAAAGACTCTCATCCACACATCATCTTCACTAATATCCAGATTATCAGCATAGCTATAAAATGACTCAAGGTGTTCTTCAGCAATGACACCTTCAGTCCCAGTGAACTTGGGCATATACTTCTGATATTCTCCAGTGGGCATAGCATTCAAGGGAGTGGGCAGTATTAAAGGTCCATACCTGGCGGCTATGATTATTTCCATTTTGGTGGGTGCTTGTGGTCCTGCCATGTTTGGAATTTGTGGAAGGACACTAGCAGATGGGGCAGTAGGAAATAATGTAATGGATGGCAGAGATATTGGGATGTTTTGGACAGTATGGGAAGCTTTCTTTGGACTGAGATTCAAAGGGGAACTAAATGGACAAGGAGCTTTATGAATCTCTGCAGGTACTTCTTCATTAGCAATACTAGGCTTTAAATCTTCAAACTGCGTATCCTCAACTAAGAACTTCTCAGCAGAGACAAATAAGATTTCTGGGGCTTACCTGATTTTGATGCTCCCTTCTGTGATGTTTTCTTCGGGTTAACAATCTTCTCAGGGTCCGGCACTAGGACAGCTGGAGACTTCTGTGGATTTCTTCTAGTATGCCTCACAAACTGAGCCAGAACTTCAAAGTGGAGTCGCCAAAGGATGGCCTTCCTCTAGTGGAGTCGCCAGACAGATGATTAAAACCAACATCTATGTTCAAACCTTGTCTGTCATCAAAGCTTGAAGCTGTGTCGTCTCCCAGGGAAGCTGAGCTTCGATTCTCTTCTCCCCGGCAACAGCTCCAATTATGTTATCACTCCAGGAAACTCTCCGAGGTTGTAAATCAGAGATGCCTGGTAACATATAAATTTTAATATTGTTCTCTGAAATATTGGAATGAAAGATGGTTTGGATCAAGTCGGATAACCATTTCAGCTCTATTCACACTCAAGGCATGCATGAACACCCCCAATAACACAAGGCTTTAGAATGCTAATGCTCAATAGTTTGTAGATTTAATGGATAGATGGAGAACACTGACTATGCCAGCAGGTTGCATACATGGACCTATACGAATGGCTAGCTACAGGCAGCAAATGAACTTACTGACTATACTGGCAGATGCGTATATAATTACACATATAAATGTCTAGCCACAGGCAGCACAGAAGCTTGCAAATCTAATATATCAAAGCAGAGATAAGATGACAGTTATCTGGCCTCAAACACACAGAAAACCTGAACAAACTGTTCAGGTGCAAGCATAGAACAGAAGAGAAATGGACATTAAACATGTAGCAGCAAAAGAAGCTTGTATTACTAAAGACTACATATGAGAAGCTTGAGAAACAGGGGAGGAATAATCTCCAAAAGTTGAACCCTTGTTACATCTTGTTTTCAGCTATTTATAGCTTGTTTACAATGGTCCTCAGCCTTTTGAGGCTTCAGGTGTCTTAATCTATCCTTCTGTCTTGTTTAACTGATTGATTCCCTCAATAGGTAGGCATGGCTCGGCGGTTTTCCTCTTCTGACAGAGAAATAACCATACTCAGATATTTTGGGTGGCCTGCTGTGATGCATAGGAGCTCCCTCGTGCCAAAGATGCCCCATTAAGTTCGTTAGGATGACTGCTGCACTGGCAGGGCTGTTAATGCTCCATGATTTTATTTGATTTGGGTTGAGGCGTGTAGTGGCCCTTCCCCTTCCCTTTCTGGGTTCTGTTTGCCGGCCACTGTCCCTCTGCCGAATCCTTCTTCTGGTATATAACATAACTGCACGGTTCCTTCAAGGATGGCTTGCCGCTTGAACCTGCAATGGAGTGGCTGCCGTTCTTGTGAAATCCCTGCACCGATCCCTTGTTTTTTTAATATTTGAATAATATACATAAAACAGCTGCAAAATCATGAAAAATGGCTCTGGCGGATTTGAAGAATATATATATTTTACTTTCGAATCCCATCGGATCCAAAACCCATCATAATCGGCATCTGCCCAGGGCTTCCCTTTATATTTCCTTTATACAAATAAAATACACCAAATACATTGAAAACGATATGGGCGCGGACTTTAAAAAATATGAAATGGAGTGTTGTGCATATATCGGGTCCGGCCCATCGGCCTGCACCATCATTTGTGTTAAAGCCCCGCCCCTTTTAAAGTGCCAATGCGATATCGGCGATCACCGCGGACCCGATATTTTATAAAATGGAGTGTTGAAGGGTCATCGGGTCCGGCCCATCGCATCGGCGCATAACATATGTGAAGGCCCTGTACTCTTTGGCAGCCCCGATAGCGAAATGTCGACGTGATGCGAGCCGTTGATCTATGCACGCGATTAACGGCCCTGATCAAATCGCTAGACCGCAATCGCAATGCCACTGCCGATACCACCCACCCGTCGATTGCCGATATTGCCGCGGACCCGATATTTTATAAAATGGAGTGTTGAAGGGCCATCGGGTCCGGCCCATCGCATCGGCGCATAACATATGTGAAGGCCCTGTGCTCTTTGGCAGCCCCGATAACGAAATGCCGACGTGATGCGAGCCGTTGATCTGTGCACGCGATTAACGGCCCTGATCAAATCGCTAGACCGCAATCGCAATGCCACTGCCGATACCGCCGACCCGCCGATCGCCGATATTGCCGCAGAGCTGATATTTTATAAAATGGAGTGTTGAAGGGCCATCGGGTCCGGCCCATCGCATCGGCGCATAACTTATGTTAAAGCCTGCCCCTCGTAATCGCCGATAGCGAAATGCTGACGCGATCTAGACCGTTGACTGGCCAGATCCAACGGCTGATATGATTTCGGACCCTTAAGCCTGCAACTTTGGTTTTTATGTGATTTTTGTGGGTATTTTCACCTTTCGATAGTGTAATTCTGCCCTCCAAAGGGCTTCCCTCTTGCAACCTCTTTGATCGGTGGGTAGCTTTTGTCATGTCTTGATGATTTGAATAGCAAACATGGATTTTGGGCATGACTATAAGCATATTTGCAGCCTTTGAGAGCTTTTTGAATCTATTTTTAATCCATTTGCATAGCAAAGCTAACAATACCTCATCTGAGTTTTTGCTTATATTACCTCAATATAAATATCATGCTTTTTCTTCTAAAATATATATATATATAAAAATAAATTATAATTTTAATATTTTTCTACCAAATTAAATTTATCTATTTTTATTTTATTTTTTTTACATTTTTGAAATTACACAATCACATCCGGCTTATTTCATCAGGTCGATAAAAGTAATTTAATTTCCTAGTGGGGTTATCGACTCTCGGCTCCCATTGAGAACAATAGGTTATTTACACAAATATTATATCACATGATGATTTGCATAACAAGAGAGCGTGATGTCGAAGCAAAGTATCTTTCAAAAGATCCTTCATCATGACGTAAGGGGAATTCACATTATTAAATGTTTGATAATGGATATGTTTACGATCTATTCATCGAATGAGTTAATTTTATAGCAAATCAATTTTGTTTTATATGGAAAAATGAAAGAAAGTTTAATTAAAATTTTAAAAATAATGTGATTTATATAATTTATATGTATATTAATTTTGATTAGATTATTAAAAATTAAAATATATATAAATATAGAAGAATATAAATAATATTTAAAATATTATTTTTAAGTTTTAGGAGAAATTGTGTTATAATAAAGAGTTAGAGTGAAAAGGAAACTGAGTTATTATAAGAAGTGATTATTTTTAATTTCAAAAATTAAAAGTATCTTTTTGTCTTGATTAATGTCAAGAAGATGATAAACATTGTTAAATTAAGAACTAATTTCCAGAGTTCTAAGTGGAAATGGGAGATAATAAATTACCAAAATCCCTTAGGATGACAAAGATACCTTTGTGATACTAAGAATGTTGAGTGCGCCTAATGGTTAAGAGCATTTGTTTCCTCCTAAGAGGTCACAGGTTCAAAACCAGAGGAGGGTAGAGTATGGGTCTCATACACCAATTTGGTGTCTATTTCCTAATAGCTCGAAGGTGGGTCCCTTGTCCCACAGACAAAGTTTTGTCTTAAATTTTTCTTTCTACACATAAATTGGATCTAAATTTCACAATACTTATAACATCACCAATCTTCACCTTAACTTTCTAACTCAACAATACTATAATAAGCTTCGAATATTGTTTTAATATTTTTCGAACATAAAAATAAAATTTTTTTTTTAAATAATATCTTATCTTTTTAATAGATCACAAATCATTTTTAATTTTAATAAAATCATCAATATTATATTTTATCTATTTTTTATTATTCAAAAGTCTATTAAAATTTTAAATTAATCAAAAAATGACTTATTAAAAAAATTAATTATATATAATTAAGGGATGTGGTATGTCATAGTCAACGTTAGATGTCCGCATAGAAATAAAATTTTAAAAATTTTGAAGTGATATTTTATTTTTTTAAATCTCATAAATCATTTTTAATTAAAAAAAATTATTATCAATAAAATTATCATTTTTTTTCATTTAAAAATCTAATAATATATATATATATAACACTTTGAATGTGAAATTAGGAATTGACATTTATTTTGATTTGCAATACAGCTGCTTTTTTAATGAATCAAAATTCATAAATCCCTTTTAATCTTAATAAAATCATTATCCATAAAATTTTAGTTAAAAAATTTGTTTTATTATTTAAAAATCTATTAAAATTTTCAATTAATTGAAATTTCTCATTCAAAGTTGAATGTGAGTTTAGGAATTGACATTTATTTTGAATGTGAGATTAGGAATTGACATTTATCTTGATGTAATCGTCTTTAATGAATTATAGAGAATATATTAAATTTTTTGTTTTATTGTCTAAAAATCCATTAAAACTTTAAATTAATCAACATTTCACTTATTAATATATAAAACTTTGATATGTCATAGTCAACTTTGAATGTGCGGTTAGGAATTGACATTTAGTTTGATGACAATCCAGTAATCGTTTTTGATGAATTATAGCGAATCTAATAATTATTAGAGAATATTACGTTTAACGAGACCGTAAGGTGATGACTTAAGTATAGTTAGTCGACATCGTGTTCCTTGCGTTCTATTTACATAACGATAGCGTAACTCCTAATAAAAATTATCTATTCAAAATCAAGATTACTCTCACCAAACCTTAGTCAAACAATATTTATTGCCACCAAACTATACCATCAACAATTCTATTTTTCAAATCCATAACACGATGACATTTGATAAATATCTCAATATCCAATACAAACTTAACCACATTACCAAGGGAGAAGAATAAACTTATCCTTTATCTTTTCAACAACAAGATTCTCCCTCATCCAAAAAAAACTTGTCCTCACCCCCAAAAAAGAGAGAAAGGAACAAACTTATGTTAAATTAATTTAATATAGTGGGTTTAGTTAAGGATGTGTCATACATATATATCGGGTTTATGAAATTTAGAGATAGGTGATCACCATGTTCACGAAATATTTGTATTAGGCAGAGTCACCCAAAAGGATCATTTCTTGCTAGCTCAATCACGAAGCTTGGCCTTGAGAGTCGAGAGAATTGAATCTATGACCTCTCAATAGAAAAGGTGCTTTAACAATAAGGACTCGACCAATTGAGCTAACCTTCAAAGCTCCTCAACTTTGATATATTATAATTAGTTTATGAGTTTATAGTATAAGTGGACAATGTTATTTCTTCAAATTATTTGGTGTCATGAATTTTATTTAAAAGTTTGGCATATAACATGGTTGGGTTGGTTAAATTGGTTAAGTTAATAGGAAAGACATCTTTGTTGTTAGAGAAAAGGTAATAGTAAAGCTATTTTTGTTCTTGGTTTTTTCAATAAAAAGTTTCCAAGAAAAATCCTCAATGTTTATGTCATGTTTGTTGTTTCTCTCCTTATGCTTATATTCGAATTACTTCACAAACACATAGTATTGTTTGGCCCATGATATTTGACGTGATGAATCATATTTAAAAGCTTAGCATACTCCATTATAAGATGTCTCTAGTAACTTGTTATTTGCTTGGATTTATCAGATTAGACAAGGTTAATGAAGGATCTATATTTGAAGGCTAGTTTTCCTAGCAAAATTTGTCCAAGATCATATCACTTGTCCATGTGTTTATCACTTTTTGTTTATTTCTCCCTTTTTGTGAATAATTTTTATATTGTATCAAATCTTAGTAGACCTAGAACCTTCACTAAGAGCTATTTGATGTCGACAACCATGGAGGTATAACATTGTGAGTTGTTATTCCTTGTGAGAAACCCATGTTTAAAGAAAAATAAATTGGCTTGTAACATGGAAAAAAAAAACATGGATCTATTTGTACATCGATAAATCCACTACTTGGATGATCAAATATATTGAAACCATAGATATAAACATCTAATATCAGCTTTGCGTTTTGGTTACAGATGTAGAACAATGGATAGATTGTTTGTTATGAGTGGCATTGTGTGCAATAGGAAAAATGGTTAAGAAACAAATCATTTTTTAATTCTTAGAATGTAATATCTATTCGAAATCATAGAGTTAAAAAGGAAATGTATTACAAAACGATGATGTTGCCCAAGAAGAGACCCATCTATTGTGTTTAGATTGTTAATGATAGATCTCTAAGAAGAATAGATTCACTTGTGAAGAAACTATTTGTAATCTATTGGGAAAGGTGTCATAAACAGGTTGCAATGTTTAGGAGAATTTCTACAATGCTATAGAGAACATAACAATCTTGTAGATAATTTATGCAACGTTGTTGGGATCATTACAATGTTGAAGAGAATTCTTGCAATGTTGTGGAGAGAATTACATTGTTACAAAGAACTTTTGCAGTGTTGTCGAGAACCTTATAGTGATGTTGAGAACTTCTATAGCGCCATTGAGAAATTTAGTAGTTGTGCAAAAAAATATTTCAATAGTATGAAGATAATATTTTAGAAGTTGTATAGGAAATATTTTAATAATGTTATAATAAGAATTTTTTGTTGCTATGAAGAAAATATTTTAGTGGTTGTGAAGAGAATATTTTAGCAATGTTGTGTTGAAAATATTCTAGTTGTGAAAATGATATTTTTGCAATGTTGTGTTGAGCATATTTTAGATGTGAAGGGGATATTTCAACAATTGTGCAAAGAAAACTTCAGTTATTGTGTAGAGAACATCTCAGCAATTGTAAAAGAGAATATTTCAACAGTTGTGTATATAATATTTCAACAATTTGCAATGATTAATTTCAGCAATTGTGCCGAGAGTAATTTCAATATTTGTGTAGAGAATCTTTTAGTTGTTATGTAGGAAATATTTCAACAATGTTGTAGGGAATGATTCAACAATTTTGTAGTGAATAGTTCGACGATTGTGTTGATAAGTGTTTGAGCATTTGTGTAGGAAATTATTTCAGCAATGTGAAGTGGTAGAGAATAACATGTTCCTTTTACAATCGAGTTGTTAATCTATTAGATTGAGACCATTGAGAACATACATATATATGTTGGCAAATATTGACTATTGGTGTTATGATTGAATGGATTACAGAGTTGTACTATGTTGAACTATTGAACATGTGTGTTTATGTGTCAATTCTATTATTGTGGACTAATGATGAGGCAAGAACCCATACTTGAGTGAATCTTTTGACTATATATAGATGATAGTGGGGCTTGCTAGAGTACACCTACTATATCAATCTACATAACACTATATTCTATCTTAGGTATGGATACATTGCTACTTGTATATACCATTTCTAATCCTTGATGAAGGAGAAATGCAAACATTGATAATAGAGAGACCAGAGAAAGGCACCATTGCACTCAATGAAGCAATGAAGCCTTGCAATGGATCAATGTGGTTGCAACTATGGAAAGGACAATGGGGTTTGATAATGGAGACTCAACAATAAAGGGATTTAGTAGTTGGAAATAGTTATGGGGCCCATGTGACTAATAACTTCGATACCCTATCAAAGAGATGACACTAAAACCATGGATTTCCAAGGACAAAATGGGTGGAATGTTAAAGATATTTTTATTTTTATTTTTCATATAGAAAGAGATTAGATGCTATCTATAAGTAGCTACAAGTTAGTGGATGTGTAGTGGATTTTGTATTTTTTTTAATATAAAAGTGTGTTTAAAGAATGTTGTTTTTGGTGAAAATACCCAATGTTAGAAGCATGGAAATTGAAACTTGTTTTAGTTTTTTCATCTTGTTATTAGTGTCATGAAGGGAAATAAATAAAAGCACTAGGATTTATAACCTAGTACAAGCATTGGAATAAGGAGTGTTGTAAAAAATGAAGCAAGAAGATGTTTTATAGCATTGTATGCTTAGGTATAAAGTGGAAATCATTTTTTTGATGTTGGATATATCACATATAAATGGGCACGTGGATATAAGACCTTGTGTTAGCCGTGTGTGTCCCTAGTTCTCGTGCTCACTATTGTAAGGTTTAGATATAAGCATAAGTAATAGAATTATGGGGAGCATCATTGTTGTATTCCTAGATTGTATTTAATAAATGTTGAGGGGGCAGGTATTTATTCCATGTCAAGTTTAAACGGGGGGCTCAATTAATCTTGACATAATAAACTTGATCAAGAGTGGGTCAATGATTATGTGTTATAGTTAAATTTATGAGAAAAGGGTTATCAACAATCCAGGGCATTTAATGTCATGAAATGCGTTTAAAATCTTAGGATACTCTATTATAAGATGCCTAATACCTTACTCTTTGGTTGACATCATCAAATTAGACAATATTAATGCAAGATATATCTTTAGAGGTTACTTTTTCCAATAAAATGTTTCTAGAGTGATTCATAATGGATCATTATATCGTTTGTCATCCATCTCAATTATTTTAGAGTGGAAAAAGTGGATGAATTAGCTCACATGATCATTTTCACCGATGGGATCTAGTTTGGCAATTTGGGGTCTAAAACTTTCCAAGACAAATTTGAGGCATCAAACTACGTTTTTTGGAAGTAAAACTTTGTCACTTAAATGAGGCACCATTTTTTCTATTCCAAACACAAATACCTTCCGACAACACAAAAATTGCCTCAATCGGAGTTCATATGCAAAAGTTATGCCACTTGGAAGTTGACCTTCCTATTTTGACAACCATAATTCAAGAGCATGCCACGTCAACCCCTGTTACAAATGGAAAATGGTCTAGCCACATGATCATGATTAATAAGACTGCAGAAGAGTCAATATTGTAACTCTAATTAAGACTTGAGGGAGTTAAACCCAACAACTAGTAGGCTATCGAGCTGTGTTCTAACACGCCACTAAGAGGAATAGGGGTTCCATTCTATTCGAGTGCATTTTTTTCCATATATGAGCATAGTAGGCGAGACAAATGCATAGAGAGTAAATAGAGAGGATTTGTGCACTGTATCAACCCATTGACCACATGCCTTACTTCTTTGTACTTGCATTCATTTTCCATTTAGAAAAAGACTTCTAGTTAGGTTTTCTCCTGACAAAGTTTCCCAAGATATCGTGTGTTAATTATGGTTTGTGAGTTTTTTATTTCATTGTTCTCTATTTTTCACATAATTATAATTTGCATGCATACACAATAGACAATAACTAGTACAACTACATTAAAAATATTAATGTGGTTGATATAGGAGAAGGCTTTATAAAAAAAAAAAAACAAAAACAAAAACAAAAACAAAAACAAAAACAAAAACAAAAAACAAAACAAAACAAAACAAAACAAAACAAAACAAACAAACAAACAAACAAAACAAAACAAAACAAAACAAAACAAAACAAACAAAACAAACAAACAAAACAAAACAAAACAAAAAACAAAAAACAAAAAACTATTGCAATGCTAAGATGCCATGCCAATGCACACATTTACCTAATTAACCATATATAAAAAGGTTATGGGTCAACTTTAACTTGAGAAAAAAAAAATTACACATCTTATTGTAAAATGGGTCATTTTGCTAAAAAAAAATTGTTTATATATTAATTTCCCCATCTAATTAGAATATGAACTTATTAAAATTGGAATAATCTCAAATCCCTAGGAAATTGGTGGGCGAGGAGCCACTTGGCACGAATCTAATTTTTTAAATTTATTAAAAGTCAATGCAACCTAACAAACTCTATAACACACTATGGTCCTTGATAAGCATTAAGACTAAGCATATGTTGAGCATATTCCCTTGAGAATCAATTTGGTTCATCCACCTTAAGTTGAAATAAGAAACACCAGAAATCTAAGGAGAAAGACTAAGCATGTGCTGAGCATATTTCCTTGAGAATCACTCTAGGTCATAAATTAAAAAAATTTAAAAAAATCAGCAGATCCTCATCCACCTTAAGTTGGAATAAAAAGCACCAAAAATCTAAAGAAAAATAAATCCTCATAATATAGATTTCATATTTTAAAATATATTTTAGTAAATCTATTTTTATTTTTACAAATTTTCAAATAAAATATCCACAACAAAAATAAAATCACCTATCCATACATTATTGTTTATATCTTTTTTTCCCTTTTATAAACATATTTAAATTTGAGAGCTTATCCTTTATATTTTCTATAACTAACTATGATATAACCCAACCATTATTTTAATATTTAATTAATTTATATTTATTTTATTTATTTAATTTGTGTTTGTCAAGTTGTCTAAGTCTTGAGATGATTGCAATATATATATATATATATATATATATAAATTATTTGTCTAATTTTTATTTATTTATATAAATTATTTATTAAATTTAACTATAATTATATGTATAAATTAAATTTAATAATATATCAATTTATTTAAATTTAAATTTTAAGTAAACAAAAATAAAAATTATAGCCATCTATTTTTCCTTTTACTACTATTAATTTAGTATTGAATAAAAATTTTCCTATTCTTACATTACATATTAACTTTATATTTTTGTAAAATATTTAAATTTATTTATCCTACATATTATTGCCTGATAAAATGGAAGTCTTATTGTGAACAACGAAAGTAACAATGGGCTTCTTGACATTCGAAAGTGGGTTATTTATAATAGCGGGGTGGTGAACATTTTATTTTTATAGGTAGTCAGCCCCGTGCCATGCATAAGATGAATAATTCAAACAATTTTTTTCTTGGAAGGCCATGGATGGATTCGACAATGTTGTGTGCACTATTAGTATCCTTTAAGCTGGCTTGTGCTTGTGAGTTATGTGATGAACTAAATTTCAAGCTAGCTTGACATACCCTGAAATTCAATGCCACTATCTTGTTTCAATTTGATTCAAAGCCATTTTTTACATACTTGAGATTTTGTATAGGTTGATTTTCTACTTAATGGCTATATTGATTTTATATAAATGATAAGAGTACTATTTTAGTTAATAGTTTTTTTTTAGAGATATTATATCAAAAATAATTAATTATTGTAAGATTTTATTAGTGATTTTCTTCATCATTAATTGAATTTTTATTTATGATATTCATCTTTTAATTTAACATTTGGGTTAGAACCATGTCTTTAGTTTGGGTAAAACTTATATCTATATCTAACAGTTATTGATATTGAGTTTTGATATTAAAGAGTTTGTCTCAAAATCAATAATTATAAGCTTGGAGGAAATCTTCTAGTTTATATTGGTCATCTTAGTGAACTTGAAACATTGTAAGTTCCTTAATGCCATATAGAAGCCCAAATATAACAATGAATATTGTCAATGTTTATTATAGATTAATGTATGAATTGGTTATGACATTAATTTATGTATAACGAATTTAGTGTTGATGGACTTGGGTAACAAGTCATGTCATCTAGATTTCCCCAACACATTCCGAATTTATTGGGCTTGAAAATAATGTGAGTTCCTCGAAAGTTCAAATTCTTACAGGGGATTTTAAGATCAGAAGAAGAATTGCTAGAATAATGACAAATATATGTTTTTGTGATGTTTCACATAATACTAGGGAATTGCAATATGATTAGATAGATTCCCTCCAAATTTTTTAACTTGTCGTTCCTTGAGACTATGAACTTCAATGGAAATCCCTTAAACATACCTATGATTTTCAGCAGCAGTGTAAATTAGATATTGCAATTGATATACCTTTAGAATAATGATATCAATAATGCACCTCAATTAGGTAATGCCAACATTTTTGAATTGTGAATACCTTCTCTAGATCCACTTTGTCATCTCTACATTTACACTAAGTTCAGTTGCACAATTTAGGAATTAAATGTCCAATGAATTGACCCTTGTCAAAAGTCTCTAGATCCACTTTGTCATCTCTACATTTACACTAAGTTCAGTTGCACAATTTAGGAATTAAATGTCCAATGAATTGACCCTTGTCAAAAGTAAAATTGAGGTTTGATTCTCATGGGTGCTAATGTTTATCGTAATTTACCATTTGTTAATGTGTTCATCTAGGTCAAGTCTTGATATATGTTTTGGGTAACTTAATCACGGAATTAAATTGTGATGGCTTAAAATTTGAAAATGCAAGCTTGAGGGAAGTCATTTTTGTCAATCCCAAGCTTTAGGATCTAGTAAATTCTATCAAGCTACATTGGACAAACCAACTACAAAATGAGTCTAGCACAAAAATCATTAAAGGTCAATCGTCACACTTGCCAATGCGAACAAAATTATCAAGGCCTAATTGTTATAGAGCTCCCTCGTTTTGGGATATAAGTAATAAGTAGAGATTCCATAGGATGGAACAAAATTTTCAGTTGAACCTTTCCATTGACACATAATTTTTCACATGAACTTCTCTATGGACATAGTATATCTCTGTTGCCATGATTTTCAACAACATCAATTTTCTCTATATGTCGGTTCAGTTTTTTTCTAAATATGGTTTTTATGTACTTTGAATACTCATAGATTTTGAATATTAGTTCCAACCTCAGTAATCAAATCTATAAGCCTCTTAAAGAATCCAAGCCCTATATTTTCATTGAAGTTCCATACCCTCCTCATATGAACATGACACCTAAATTGCATACTCTTGGATTTTGTCTATAGTAAATCAAAATGATATGATAACATTTAGAATCAAAATAACTAGTTTGCGTAGCTATGTATAGAAAATTCAAATTCAAATAGTATAAGCTTAGGTGCAATCATGACATAGATATTGTAGTAGTTGTGTTGGTTCTTAGTATTATTAAGATATTCTTTTATGCTTTGAAGCAAAATAAAAGCATTGACCAGAATCTTGAAATGCATAGGCCATTTGTTATATTATAGTCTCTAATTTACATAATCAAAATATTAGAAAATTAAGTTTTTCCATTGAAATAAATTTTGATATAGCCCATATGGGAAGTATTGTAGCATCATGGAGAACAAGCAGTCATGATGGTGGAGGTGCTCTTAAACTAAAAGATGCAAGATGGTTTTCTTTTGTTGAAATCAAGAAGGTGGCAAATAATTTCTCTAAGACTAATGCAATTAGGACAAGAGGATATGGAAAGGTATACATTGAAAGGCCTAAAGTGATTTCGATCAATACTAATACCATGGTATGATAAATAGGGTGTTTTTGTAAATATGAATAATCAAAAAATAAAACTGCAATAGACAATGGACATTGATATAGCAAGACTAAAACCAACACACACACATTGTGAACAAAAAGCCCCACTCTCTTCTAGTCACTTTCACATGGCATGGGTTACTAATAGCGTAATAAAGTCCTTTAAATAGGATCATGAAAATTCGTAGGCAATAAACCAAAATTACACCAAACCATAATCATGTGAAGGTTACATACATAACAGAAGATGGAACTTTAGACAACTAATATGGAGAGAGTGTTTATCTTTGTCACTTGAATTTGTAGGTGTACAGAGGAACACTAGATGGAGGTGAAATGGTGGCAAACAAAAGAGATAAACAATGGTCAATTTAGAGTGGATTTGAATTCAAAAAATGAGGTTGAGTTCCTCTTAGAAGTTTACTATAAGAATATGGTGGAGCTACTTGTTTGTTGGTTTGAGCAACAAGAGCAGATGCTTGTTTAGGAATACATCCCAAATGGAACTCTTGGAGAATGTCTCTTTGATAAGAATATTTAAGAATATCCCATCTTCATATCACAAGATTTCTGCTTTACCATCATATATGTGACTTCAGAGCATTAATATTCGTTAGATTCACTAACAGTATGTGTAGAAGCCCATACTCTAGTTTGAGCCTTGAAAAAAGTAAGCTTCCCTAATATGTCCAACATTTGGTGCAAGCAATGTGAAATACCTACCTAAAAATCACTATGTCCTGAACTTAGAAATTAAAAACTTGACTCTCTTGCCTCATAGAATCACTTATGTTGGTACATATTCTTATTATACTTCTTTAAACTATGGATCATCATGTACCATAAATGTGCAATCAACAAAATATTGCTTATGTACTTTTCTAGTTTAGTTATGGTAATCACATGGAAACCACCACAAGAGTTGTGTAAATTTCAAAGGGTGATAGCAAATGGCCACATAAACAAATCTCTTTAATATTGTACAAATTTAACTATAGCTTATCAAACATTATCTTTTTTTTTAACCACATGGTGAATCGGTAACTGCCAGTGCTAATCTATGGGAGACCCAGGATCAATCCTCGTCGCTGCCTCTATAACGCCGGGGGTACATCCAACTACCTGCAAGTCAATATACTAAGATCTTATGATTTTAGCAAGAGCAAACTCACGTGCCGCCAAGATGGGATTGGGGAATCTGACCCTTTAGCTATCACCACAGCAGGGCAGTGTACTCAATGAGATTTGAACTGCGGTCTCCCAAACTTCGCCGAAATAAACTTACCGTCAAACCACACATCACTGTACCTATCAAACATTATCTTTACAAAAACTTTTTACATATTGTCTCATTTATCTATATATGCGTGTCAGTAACTAAGCTGCCATGCATTACTTGTCTTTATCAACTCGAACGAACTTGATTGATAGAAAGTGTTTCGGACCTTTGACTGAGGGTGAGATAGCAAAACGTTGGACTCGAAAAGGAATCGTCATATAATCATTGCCTTTCCGTGGCCTACCTGTCATTTGCGTAGTGGACTTTCACAACATCACCTCCTCACGTGCGCACGGCATATTCTTCATTTACGAATCCATGTACGTCGAGTCCTCACACGTGGCTTCTACAGGTTGGCTATTGCCCGCTTTCTTCGATTCCACGTTGCTGTCCTTGTCAGTGGACGTGTTGAGACACGTGTCAGCATGGTGGGTGCTTGAGTCAGTGCCGTGCGCACGAGGAAATTTAAGGATAGGTACGGCGGCGACCCTATAACGGGAGAGGCGCTGCCCACCAACATTTCCACCCTCTCCACACGGAAACTCCTATTTCCACACAAACTTACAATCGGGATGGATGGATCGGCATTCTACCGGGAGTTTCTGCCACAGTTGCCCAAGGGCTTCAGATTGCCCGAGAATGGTTAATTTTTATTTTAGGAAGTAGTTTACTGAAAAGTAAGATTTATTTATTTTTTATTTTGTTTTTGGTAAAAATCACATTAATGATTTGTGAAGACAAGATATTTCATATTATATATAACTATTTTATAATTTGAAAAACAAAAGTATGAATTTCCAAATATTATTCAAAGAGAGTACATCACTAATCCATTAAGTTTTGAATTGACAATGAATAAGTTTTGAATTGACAATGAATGAATGCATTATTAAAATACTAACATGTGTTTTGAATTGACAATAAATAAATACATTATTAAAATATTATTTGAAATAAGGTCTCAGTTTGAATTTTTAATAATAAGGTTTTTTATTACAACTTGATGTGGGTGAGTATCTGTTGACTTTTTAAAATATTTTTAATTGAGGACCTAGATTGATTCTCAAGGGAATATGTTTAGCGTATGCTTAGTCTTAATGCTTATCAACGACATGGTATAGTGTGTAATAGATTCTCAAGGGAATAAGCTCAGCATATGTTTAGTCTTAATGCTCATCAACGACATGTTATAGTGTGTGATAGAGTTTGTTAGGTTGTATTGACTTTTAATAAATTAAAAAAATTAGATTCCACGTGGCTCCCTGCCCACCAATTTCCTAGGGATTTGAGATTATTCCAATTCTAATAAGTTCATATTCTAATTAGATGGGGAAATTAATATATAAGCAAATTTTATTTAGCAAAATGGTCCATTTTACAATAAGATGTGTAATTCCTTTTTTTTCTCAAATTAAATTAGATTCGTGCCACATGACTCCCCACCCACCAATTTCCTAGGGATTTGAGATTATTCCAATTCTAATAAGTTCATATTCTAATTAAATTAGATGGAGAAATTATTATATAAACAAAACAAATTTTATTTAGCAAAATGGTCAATTTTACAATAAGATGTGTAATTCCTTTTCTTTTCTCAAGTTAAAGTTGACCCATAACCTTTTTATACATGGTTAATCATAAATGTGTATATTAGTTTGCAATAGTTTTTTTTGTTATATTTATCAAGCCTTAAATTATATCAACTACGTTGATATTTTTAATGTGATTATACTATTTAATAAAATTATTAAATTCATTCGCAAACTAAAAAATGTTTCATAAATAATACCATAGATTTTTAGTAGTCAAAACCAATGCCCAACTACACCAAGGCACATAGTCATCTAATCAAATAAATGGATAAGAAACATCGTTGGAATCAAATGAAGACAAAGAAAAAGAAGAAAGAAGAAATGTACCTGTAACTAGTTAATTTTTTATTTGTTCTTCTTTTGTAACTAGTTAATTTTTTCTTTGTTCTTATTAAAAATATGTTTTTTAAAAATTTATAGGTTTTTAGATCAATTTTATTGAGTATATATCATAAATATTTAAAATTTATTAAAAATTTTTTTAAGAATTTGGATTTTCGTATTTGGAAAATCACCCTAAGAAAATTCAACTCAAATAAAATTCAACTCAAATAGGAAGCCAATTTTATTGTGAAATTTTGTCACACTTCTTTTTTAAGTTCGAATGATTTTAATATTAAAAAATATTATTAATTAAATAAAATTTTAATTTTTAACAAAATAATTACTAAATTAATTTAGATTAAAATAAATTAATGTAATTTAATTTTTTTATTATTAAAATTTGATAATATAATTTCAAATAAAATCTTAATTTTTATTGTTTAAAATATTTAGTTAAATACATAAATAAATTTAACACCTAAATTTATTTTAAAACACTTAATCTAATCTAAATAATAAAAATATAAATAAAACTAATTTAATTTTTTAATAAAACTTTGCCCTCCACTACCATTGAGAATATGCTGTTTTTCTTTTTTTCTCCAAAATAACACCCGAGGGAACCACCCAAAAGAGTCGCACACGGAGTCTAACCCTAAACAACCCAAAGGGAACTAGGAAGAATGCATTACGTACGCAAATATTATATTACATCACAAGTGATTAGCTTATAAACCTAGAGAACGTAATCTCGAAGAAAAATATCTATATTTATGGATTGAGCACAAGCTTTTAAAAGGAATGGACAATGAAGAATCTATTGTTATTATATACTTCAAATAAAAATATAGATATTTAAAAATATAAATTATATTTAAAATATTATTATTTTTATGGTACTTGAGAAATTCGGTTACTATAAAGAGTTAGAGAAAAAAAGATAATTTAGAAAATAAAAAATATTTCTCTCAAGAAGAAAGTAAACATTACTAAAATAAGAACTATTTCCCATAAGCTTTCTACTGAAACTCAAAGTTGATCGATTTTCAAAATCTTTTGGAATTAAAGAGTGTATCACCTTTATGACACTAAGAGTGTTAAAAATGAAAAACACATTCTCTTAAATTGTCCTTTTTACACTTAATTGAGCCGAGAGGCTCATTCTACAACACAGTGTGAAGGTGATGTGTAAATATGTCCATGCTCAACATGAAAAACACATTCTCTTAAATTGTCCTTTTTACACTTAATTGAGCTGAGAGGCTCATTCTACAACCTAGTGTGAAAGTGATGTGTAAATATGTCCATGCTCAACTTGGAGTTGACATGTGTCTCCCTTAAAATAAGAATAAACTATTCTCTAAATAGAAAAATAATTTTTGGCTATAATAAAAAAGAAAAGAAAAAAATGCTATGCATGTTTAAGTAGTTGTCAATATAACCTAATACAATTTCATGTAAAGTAATTAGAAGTAAAAAAAATTATGTAAGATTTTAAACCTTATACTTTTCAAAAATATTTTAACATGTGATATCAACTTCATATATATCTATATATGGAAAAAATGTTAAAAAAATATTTTAAAGTTGTATAGAACAAAATATCCAATGTAAATTATGAATAAAATATTTTAATATGAATTAATATTAACATATACTTAAAAATATATTAATAACAAAATAAATCATTTCAATGTATATAGTTTGTAATCTCTATATTATTCAAAAATACAATTTAAACAATGAGAAATTACACATTGTTTTTTCACTCTAAAATAAGTTTTTATTTGATCCCTCTCGACTCTTATTAAATCTATACTTAAAATGAATCTATATTAATCATATATATATTTCACAATATTTGTTAACTTCTTAACCTTCTAACAACTTTGATCCCTCTCGACTTTTATTAAATCTATACTTAAAATGAATCTATATTAATCATATATAAATCCGTACTTAAAATGAATCTATATTAATCATATATAAATCCGTACTTAAAATAAATCTATATTAATCATATATAAATTTCACAATATTTATTACAGTAACGAACTTCTTAACTTTCTAACTCAACAATACTATAATTAATATGAAAAATTCTCTTTATACCTTTTAACTTAAAAAAAAAAATTCAAATAATATCTCATCTTTTTAAAATTTAATAAATTATTTTTTATTTTAATAAAATCATAATTAATAAAAAAACCCTATTATTTTAATATCAATTAAAATTTTAAATTAACTTGTTAAATCATTTGAATATATATAAATATAAAACTAACTTTGGTATGTCATAGTCAACTTTGAATGTGATAAGCTAGTTGATATCGTATTTAGTTGATATCGTATTTCTTACGTTTTATTTACGGATCTATGGTGTAACCCCTCCAAATATGGCCTATCTATTCAAAATAAACATCACTGTCGTCCAACCTTAGTCAAACAATATTTATCTACCTCCAAACCATACCATCAACACGATGATACTTATAAATATCTTAACATCTAATACAAATTTAATTAGCTTAAATTTATTTTAATTTTAAATTTATTCAACGTTTAGAGGGATCAATTTTTTTTTCACTCTAGTAAAGATTTGCATTTTAAGAAATTGGATGGAACATGGGGTGATCGACTATGATATGTCCTAGGCAAGGGGGAGCCTTTGAACACACTGGCGTCCACATCAATGTAAGTGGTAACGGGTTTATTACCCCTAATAGTAGGGAAGACATAGTCCAGATTGGTTTATCGCTTGGGATCATAATATGTAAGTTGGTCTAAGGCTTCTCTGGAATTTAGATTGTGCAATTGTTTTTGTCCATACTTCTTCGAATTGCAATCTTCACCACGTAATAGTGCACCTACACATCTCCATCGACACTGTTCTTCGGCTGAAAGACCTAGAGCCAACTATCGAGACTTTGGATTGTCCGGACACATACTCTGGAGCATGGCGCAGCTTGGTAGCACGCCATCTAAGAGTGAAAGGGAAAATGTAAAAACTGCCAATGCACTTTCTAATGATCCGTAAGCAGGGTATTCAAGGTCATTTATAGAGAGGGAACATCAGGAAGGCCAAAAATATTTTTTGATATCAACTTCAAAATATCAAAGAAGGAAGAAAATGACATATATGACCACGTCAAAGCTCCGATCGTTATGGTTCGGTACCAAGATCTACTTATCATCCCAGGTCGGAACAAGTTGATAGAATCCCATCTCCCATTTGCCTCCTCATGTTGCCACCCAGGCAGGGACATGGGGTGGCATTCCTTATGCCTATTTTGCCTTAGGTGGATGGTTCACAGGTACAACCTTTGTGACTTCATGGTATACACAGCCTTGACTGTCAACCACAGATTAGTTGAAATTGAATCCATTTAGGTTGAAAGGCATAGTGCAAGGCAGACCTACGTCAAAGAAACCTTTTGAATAACTTTGGGATTGCTTCTGCGGACCAAAGATGGAAATAACATTGCTGAAAAAATAGAAGATAATATCTACAAGTTTAACTTCTCTGTCCGAAGGAACTATGGACGAACATTCTGACCGATAGACTTTATGCTTATGTGATTCATGATTTATTTAACCATTGGAATCTCTGTGATCTATAAATTCCTGTCAGTAAATGTTTCCCCTCATCCTGGTCCTAATGATGAACCTAGATTTAGGTTCGAAACGCGTCGACTCTTTGTTCTCAATGTAGATTTTCCAAAAAATCTGAATAATATAACTTTAAACTAATTTAATTATTAATTAATTATAATTATTAAGTTTATGTTTTTTTTCACTTTTAATTTTATTTATTTCCTCATATAAAAATATTAAATAAGATATTACAACATCTTTAACCTATTTAATTAATTTTTTTTTAATTTAATTTAATTTTTATTTTTATTTTAGTTTAATTTGAGCCTATTAAAATGTTAAACATTATAACACTTTTAGTATAATAAATTAAAAAACCTCTCAACATAAATACATTATTCTAGAGAAAATTAACTAGATTATTAAGAGAGAAAATTAAACTTACGTTATTAAGAATGAATATTCCCCACGTTAAAAACCTTAGAAACATTTTCCAGGGAAAGGAATAAAAGTTAATTTGAAAACATTTTCAACGGAGGGAAGGAACAATCTTATGTTAAGTTAATTTAATAGAGTGGCTTTAGTTAAGGGTGTATCTATTATTGTCCATGGTTTATTATAATTATATTTACAGATTAAGTGGTTGATGTTATTTTTCCATATTCTATATTGTTTTTTGCAATGGATTTTATTTAAAAGTTTGGCCTATTATATTATGAATGTATTAAGTAGTTTAAATTGGTTAAATTGGTTTAGGTAATATGAAAGATGTCTTTATTGTTAAAAAAAAATAGTAAAGATATTTTTGTTATTGGTTTTTTTAGACAAATACTCCGTGTTTAGGTGCATGTTTGTTGTTGTGTTTGTTGTTTTCTTTTTTTGTGTTTATTATTAGAATTAGTTCACAATCATATATCATTGAATGATTTATGATATTTGATGTGATGAATTATATTTAAAAGCTTAGCATATTTTATTGTAAGATGTCTCTATGAACTTGTTCTTTGGTTAGTTTTATCAAATTAGACAAGGTTAATGAAGTATCTATATTTGAAGGCTAGTTTTCCTAGTAAAGTTTATCCAAGATCAAATAATTTGTCTATGTATTTCTCACTTTGTGTTTATTTCTATCTTAGTGCACACAATTTTAATATTCTATCAAAGCTTAGTATACATAGATTGTTCATTAAGAGCTATATGATGTCGAGAGCCATAGAGGTATAGCATTGAGAGTTGTTATTGCTTGTGAGAAGCCCATGTTTAAAGAAAAAATGGGCTTAGAACATGGAGAAAACAAGCATCAATCTATTCGTACATCGACAAATCCACTACTTGGATGATTAAATATACTAAAACCATGTGTAGATATAAACCTCCAAGGTGGAATTTTCCTTTTAGTTATAGATCTAGATGAATGGACAAATTTTTTGCTATGAGTAGCAATGTGTGTAATAGGATAATTGATTGAGAAACAAATCATTTGTTGATTATTGGAATGTAGTGTTTATTTGAAATCATAGATTTAAAGAGGCAATGCATTAGAAAACAATGATGTTGCCCAAGAAGAGATATACCTATTGTGTTTGGATTGCCAATTATAGATCTCTAAGAAGAATAAATTCACATGTGAATTAATAGTAGTTGTCTAAGTCTTGAGATGACTGCAAGGTCAACCACAAGGCGTGGGCCACACCAACTCTTAACATGGTTAGACTTTTGCACACAAAACACAGTGCATTGACCATTTGTTATATTATAGTCTCTAGTTTACATAATCAAAATATTAGAAAATTAAGTTTTGTCACTGAAATAAATTTTGATATAGTCCATATGGGAAGTATTGTAGCATCATGGAGAACAAGTGATCATGATGGTGGAGGTGCTCCTAAACTAAAAGATGTAAGATGGTTTTCTTTTGTTGAAATCAAGAAGGTGGCAAATAATTTCTCTAAGACTAATGCAATTAGGACATGAGGATATGGAAAGGTATACATTGAAAGGCCTAAAGTGATTTCGATCAATATTAATACCATGGTATGATAAATAGGGTGTCTTTGTAAATATGAATAATCAAAAAATAAAACTGCAATAGACAATGGACATTGATATAGTAAGACTAAAACCAACACACACATTGTGAACAAAAAGCCCCACTCTTCTAGTCACTTTCACATGGCATGGGTTACTAATAGGGTAATAAAGTCCTTTAAATAGGATCATGAAAATTCGTAGGCGATAAACCAAAATAACACCAAACCATAACCATGTGAAGGTTACATACATAACAAAAGATGGAACTTCAGACAACTAATATGGAGAGAGTGTTTATCTTTGTCACTTGAATTTGTAGGTGTACAAAGGAACACTAGATGGAGGTGAAATGGTGGCAAACAAAAGAGATAAACAATGGTCAATTTAGAGTGGATTTGAATTCAAAAATGAGGTTGAGTTCCTCTTAGAAGTTCACTATAAGAATATGGTGGAGCTACTTAGTTGTTGGTTTGAGGAACAAGAGCAGATGCTTGTTTAGGAATACATCCCAAATGGAACTCTACGAGAATGTCTCTTTGATAAGAATATTTAAGAATATCCCATCTTCATATCACAAGATTTCTGCTTTACCATCATATATGTGACTTCAGAGCATCAATATTCGTTAGATTCAATAATAATATGTGTAGAAGCTCATACTCTTGTTTGAGCCTTGAAAAAAGTAAGCTTCCCTAATATGTCCAACATTTGGTACAAGCAATGTGAAATACTTACCTAAAATTCACTATGTCCTCAACTTAGAAATTATAAACTTGACTCTTTTGCCTCATAGAATCACTTATATTGGTACATATTCTTATTATACTTCTTTAAACTATGGATCATCATGTACCATAAATGTGCAATCAACAAAATATTGCTTACGTACTTTTCTAGTTTAGTTATGGTAATCACATGGAAGCCACCACAAGAGTTGTGTAAATTTCAAAGGATGATAGCAAATGGCCACATAAACAAATCTCTTTAATATTGTACAAATTTAACTATAGCCTATCAAACATTATCTTTCTTTCTTTTTTTTAACCACATGGTGAATCTAACTACTAGTCCTAATCTATGGGAGACCCAGGATCAATCCTCGTAGCTACCTCTATAACACCAGGAGTACATCCAACTAATATACTAAGATCCTATGATTTTAGCAAGAGCAGACTCACGTGCCGCCAAGACGGGATTGGGGAATCTGCTCCTTTAGCTATCACCACAGCAGGTTAGTGTATTCAATGAGATTTGAACTGCAGTCTCCCAAACTTCGCCAAAATAAACTTATCGTCAAACCACATATCACTGTAACTATCAAACATTATCTTTACACTAACTTTTTACATATGATCTCATTTATCTATATATGCGTCTCAGCTGCCATGCATTACCTGTCTTTATCAACTCGAACGAACTTGATTGATAGAAATTGTTTCGGACCTTTGACTGAGGGTGAGATAGGTAGCAAAACGTTGGACTCGAAAAGGAATCGTCATCTAATCATTGCCTTTCCGTGGCATACCTGTCATTTGCATAGTGGACTTTCACAACATCATCTCCTCACGTGCGCACGGCTTATTCTTCATATACGAATCTATGTACCTCGAGTCCTCACACGTCATTTCTACAGGTTGGCTATTGCCCGCTTTCTTCGATTCCACGTTTCTGTCCTTGTCAGTGGACGTGTCGAGACACGTGTCAGCATGGTGGGTGCTTGAGTCAGTGCCGTGCGCACGAGGAAATTCAAGGACTGGTACGGCGGACGCTGCCCACCAACATTTCCTCTCTCTCCACACAAACTTACGATGGGGATGGATGGATCGGCATTCTTTCTGCCACAGTTGCCCAAGGGCTTCAGATTTCATCCCACGGACGAGGGGCTGCTTATCCATTACGAGAATGGTTAATTTTTATCTTAAGAAGTTGTTTTCTCAAAAGTAAGAATTTTAATTAATTAATTTATATATTTATATATATATTTTGTGGGTAAAAATCACATTTAAATCATGAATGTGGTTCATTGTGAAGATAAGAGATTTCACATTACACCTAGGTTATTTATAATTTAAAACATATAAGTATGAATCTCCAAGTAGTATTCAAAGAGAGTACATCACTAATCTATTAGGTTTTGAATTGATAGTGAAAACATATCTTGTTAAGGTATTCACGAGTTTTAAACACGTGTTTTGAATTGACAATAAATAAATACATTATTAAAATATTTTTTGAAATAAGTTATTAGTTCGAATTTTTAATAACAAGGTTTTTTATTTCAACTTGATGTGGATGAGTATCTGTTGACTTTTTTTAATTTTTTTAATTGACGACCTAGATTGATTCTCAAGGGAATATGCTCATCATATGGTTAGTCTTAATGCTTATCAATGACATGTTATAGTGTGTGATAGAGTTTGTTAGGCTGTATTGACTTTTAATAAATTAAAAAAATTAGATTCGTGTGTGGCTCTCTGCCCACCAATTTCCTAGGGATTTGAGATTATTCCAATAGTGTGTTATAGAGTTTGTTAGGTTGTATTGACTTTTAAAAATTTAAAAAAATAGATTCCACGTAGCCCCCTACCCACCAAATTCCTAGGGATTTGACATTATTCCAATTCTAATATGTTCATATTCTAATTAGATGGAGAAATTAATATATAAGCAAATTTTATTTAGCAAAATGGTCCATTTTACAATAAGATGTGTAATTCCTTTTTTTCTCAAATTAAATTAGATTCGTGCCACATGACTCCCCACCCACCAATTTCCTAAGGATTTGAGATTATTCCAATTCTAATTAAATTAAATGGAAAAATTATTATATAAAAAAGTTATATTTAGCAAAATGGTCAATTTTACAATAAGATGTGTAATTCTTTTTATTTTCTCAAGTTAAAGTTGACCCATAATTTTTTTATACATAGTTAATATAAATGTGTACATTGGTTTGCAATAGTTTTTTTTTTATATTTATCAAACCTTAATCTATATCAACTACATTGATATTTTTAATGTGATTATACTATTTAATAGAATTATTAAATTCATTCGCAAACAAAACTATAAAACACGTATAAATTTTTATCAAATATAAACTTAAAAAAATGTTTCATAAATAGTACCATAAATTTTAGTGGTCAAAACCAATGCCCCACTATAACTAGGCACCAAGGCACATAGTCATTTAATCAAGTGAATGGATAGGAAACATTGTTGAAATCAAATGAAGACAAAGAAAAAAAAAAGAGAAATGTGCCTTTAACTGGTTAATTTTCCCTTTGTTCTTATTAAAAATATGTTTTTTAAAGTTTATAGGTTCTTAGGTCAATTTATTGAGTATATATCATAAATACTTAAAATTTATTAAAAACTACTTTGAGTATATATCATAAATACTTAAAATTTATTAGACTTTAAGAGTTTGAATTTCGTATTTGAAAAATCAACTTAGGAAAATTCAGAGGCCAAATTTTGTCACACTTTTTTCTAGTTCTTAATATTAAAAAAATATAAAAAAATATTAATTAAAAAAAAATATTTTTTAATAAAATAATTACTAAATTAAATTAGATTAAATTAAATTAGCGTAATTTAAATATTTTTTATTATTAAAATTTAATAATATGATTTTAAATAAAATCGTGATTTTTATTTTTAAAATATTTTTTGATTACATAAATAAGTTTTAGGTAATAAAAGTAATTTAATTTCTTAATAAAACTTTGGACCCTACACTACCATTGAGAACATGATATTGTTTTTTTTACTCCAAAATGACACGCGAGGGAACCACCCAAAAGAGTCGCACACGGAGTCTAACCCTAAACAACCCAAAGGGAGTTAGGAACAATGTATTATTACGTACGCAAGTATTATATTATATTATATCACAAGTGATTAGCTTATAAACCTAGAGAACGTAATGTCGAAGAAAAATATCTATATTTATAGATTGAGCACAAGCGTTTAAAAGGAATGGACAATGAACAATCTATTGCTATTTTATACTTTATCTAAAGATATAGATATTTAAAAATATAAATTATATTTAAAAAATTATTATTTTTATGGTGTTAGAGAAATTGTGATACTATAAAGAGTCAGAGAGAAGAAAGATAATTTAGAAAATAAAAAATATTTCTCTTAAAAAGAAGATAAATATTGTTAAAATAAAAACTATTTCTCATAAGTTTTTTAGTGAAACTCAGAGTTAATTGATTTTCAAAATCTTGAATTAAAGAGTGTATCACCTTTATGACACTAAGAATGTTAAAAATGAAAAACACATTCTTTAAATTGTCTTTTTACACTTAATTGAGCCGAGAGGCTCATTCTACAACCCAGTGTGAAGGTGATGTGTAAATATGTCCATGCTCAACATGAAAAACACATTCTCTTAAATGGTCCTTTTTACACGTAATTGAGCTGAGAGGCTCATTCTACAACCTAGTGTGAAGGTGATGTGTAAATATGTCCATGCTCAATTTGGAGTTGACACATGTCTCCCTTAAAATAAGAATAAACTATTCTCTAAATAGAAAAATAATTTTTAGACTAAAAAAAAATTGTTATGCATGTTTAATTAGTTGTCCATATAACCTAATACAATTTCATGTAAAATAATTAGAAGTAAAAAAAATTATGTAAGATTTTTAAACCTTATACTTTTCGAAAATATTTTAACACATGATATCAACTTCATATATATCTATATATAGAAACAATGTTAAAAAAATATTTTAAAGTTGTATAGAAAAAAATATCCAATGTAAATTATGAATAAAATATTTTAATATGAATAAATATTAGCATATACTTAAAAATATACTAATAACAAAATAAATCATTTCAATGTATATGGTTTGTAATCTCTATATTATTCAAAAGTACAATTTAAACAATGAGAAATTACACATTGTTTTTTCACTCTAAAATAAGTTTTTATTTGAAGAACTTTGATCCCTCCCGACTCTTATTAGATTCGTACTTAAAATGAATCTATATTGATCCTACATAAATTTCACAATATTTGTTTAATCATAATTAATAAAAAACCCTTTTATTTTAATATCAATTAAAATTTTAAATTAACTTGTTAAATAATTTGAATATATATAAATATAAAACTAACTTTGGTATTTCATAGTCAACTTGGTTGAATACGTTGGAGCGAAAAATGGATACTCTGTCATTGAAGATCAACCATGAAGCTTTGGGTTGTCCCTCGAATGGAATGGCGGTCTCAGGCTCAAGCTTTCCCAACTATTCTCCCATGCGGATTCGGTTCAGGCCAGCAGATTTCGGTGTGCTCAAGCTCTCCGGGAACCCAAGCTGGGAGGAAGCAGCGCATGCTGCTCATGACTGCGCCATGAACCCCCACGTGCCCACATCTGCAAAGACTCTCGGCTACAGAGGACGGGAGGGTTTGAAACGTGGAATAAAAGATGCCACAACGTACATGCCCATTGCAGAAGGGGCCAGGGCAAGCCACCTTCAATGATGCGCAGAAAAGCCGGTTTCTTTGAGCAATAAAAGATGGGAGAAAAGGAATGGGGTTATCAACGCTGACAATGTTGGATATGTAGGTCTATACACCGGATCTGCTACTGCAACCCCTGGAAGACTGCTGCAAGGAGCCGAGCTGCTCACTCCCACTGCGAAAAGGCACAAATACCCCAGATCTACCATTGATCTAACCGATCCGACTCACAATAGATAGATACGCCAAGATCCAACAAATCCAAATCCCTGGACTGAGAAACGTCATTGGAACAGGGATGAGTTAGGGTTTGTCTGACATAACATCCCAGCCAATCGCAGCAAGTTGTCCTGGGCAACAGATAGAGGTCAGCCACAAGTGGAGACAGATCCTATAATTGCGGACCTTACACAGATCTTTATCAAAACACCGAATGGCAGGCACCGATACCTAAGGCTATGGCAGAGATGCAGGATCCAGGATCTGAGATTTAAAATACAGAGCTTCCTCGGCATACCAGCTCATGCACAAAATCTGATCTATATGGGACACAATTTACAGGACAATCATACCCTCCAGGACTACAACATAATATCAGATTCGACCATTACCATCAATCTCCGTCTGCAGGGCAGATGCTTTGGAACTAGCTCAAAGAACACAAGGTCTTTCAAGGACGTGGTCAAGGGTAAAGGGAAAGCGCAGACCAATCCCACAGCTGCCTCTAAACTTCCAGGGCCCTACATTGTAAAACAAAAAACTAAGAGCCCATCTCTCACCATTGATATACCAGAGGTAAATACTATATACTTAGATCTACACACCTATGCAGTTATTTGCAGATTTAATGGTTTTTGGCCCAGATCTGATGTATTGCATCAATGGATACATACTATCTGGACACCAAACTGCGAAATCTACTTATGCCCCAAGGGGTTTTTTATAGTAAGATTTCATATAGAAGAGGAAAAGGACATTATCCTCAACCAGGGGCCATGGTTCTGGGGCAATGCTGGACTATTCATCACCCCATGGTTTCTAGAATTCGATGCCAACACAATGGTGGTATCAAAGATGCCAGTCTGGGTTAGGTTGCATAACCTCCCTTTACATTTCTGGCATCACAAGGCTTTAATCGCTATTGGAAACACCTTGGGTAAATTCATAAAGACTGATTCAGAGAGACGCATAAAGGGAATATTTACTTTCGCCAGAATTTGCATCAAAGTAGATCTCAGCCAAGGACTACTAGAAAGTATAATCCTGAATTTCAACAATACACAGTGGACACAACCCTTGGATTATGAAAACACAACGTTCTGATGTCGTGGATGTCTACAAATAGGTCACCTACTTAGTGCATGCCCACACGCAAGAAACATCCCCAATAGGAACAAGTAGCAATAGAGGAAGCCGAAAGGATGGCAACATACAGAGCCTTTGGTGATAGAAGTAGACACAACAGAGAATGTAGAACACAATGTAGAAGAAGATGAACAAATAGTACAGGACAACACACAAAAAGAAGAGGAAGCCCCCAACAACCCCATGCAGCAACAAGGTCCCTAGCTAACAGGAAAGGAAATACCCGGCAACAAGAGAACTCATGGATCAGAAGGATCGGAGTCGGACAAGGACTCTCCCACAACTATAACAGAAAATCAACTATCCATTGTAACTGCTACCCCCAACACAGGTGGATGGCGCAAGGTGGAGAAGAAGAAAGGGAGAAAACAATAGCTACTCCAATTTTTATTTATTTTTCATCTTTTGGTTTCGGTGAAAACTGGAACAGAACATCTACATATGCTCTTCAGCATCTACAAAATGTAATTTTGTCTTATGAATAAAATTACGACTTTTTCCACGGGAAAAAAATGTCATAGTCAAATTTGAATGTGATAAGCTAGTTGATATCATATTTCTTATGTTTTATTTACGGATCTATCGTGTAACCCCTCCAAATATTGCCTATCTATTCAAAATAAATGTCACTATCGTCAAACCTTGGTCAAACAATATTTATCTACCTCCAAACCATACCATCAACATGTTGATAGTTATAAATATCTTAATATTTAATACAAATTTATTTTAATTCTAAATTTATTCAGCATTTAATGGGATACAATCTTTTTTCACTCCAGTAAAAATTTGCATCTTAAGAAATTTGACCCATCTCAACACTTGGTGGGAGATACATGATTAAGATAACTTTAAACTCAGACTTTATGCTTCTGTGATTCATGATTTATTTCTGTCAATTAATCTTTCTCCTCATCCTAATCCTGATGATGAACCTAGATTTAGGTTCGAAACGCATCAACCCTTTGTTCTCAATGTGATTTTTCTAGAAAATCTGAACAATATAACTTTAAACTAATTTAATTATTAATTAATTATAATTATTAAATTTATGTTTTTTTTTTCAATTTTAATTTTATTTATTTCTTCCAATAAAAATGTTAAATAAGACATTACAACTTCTCTAACATATTTAATTAAATATTTTTTAATTTATTTTAATTTTTATTTAATGTCATGGCATGTCATGTCTTGTCTAGTCTAGTCTAGTCTAGTCTAGTCTGACCCTTTTACTATAATAAATTAAAAACCCTCTCCACATAAATACATTATTATAGAGAAAATTAACTACATTATTAAGACAGAAAATTAAACTTACGTTATTAAGAATGAATATTCCCCACGTTAAAAACCTTAGAAACATTTTCAAGGGAAAAGAATAAAAGTTAATTTGAAAACATTTTCAAAGGGAAGGAACAAACTTATGTTAAGTTAATTTAATAAAGTGGGTTTAGTTAAGGGTGTATCAATTATTGTCCATGGTTTATTATAATTATATTTATAGATTAAGTGGTTGATGTTATTTTTCCATATTGTATATTGTTTGTTGCAGTGAATGTTATTTAAAAGTTTGGCCTGTTATATTAGGAAGGTATTAAGTAGTTTAACTTGGTTAAATTGGTTTAGGTAATACGAAAGATATTTTTATTGTTAAAAAAAAATTAATAGTAAAGATATTTTTGTAGGTTTTTTTTAGACAAATACTTAGTGTTTAGGTGTATTTTTGTTGTTGTTTTGTTGTTTTTCTTTTTGTGTTTATTATTAGAATCGGTTTACAATTACATATTATTGAATGATTCATGGTATTTGATGTGATGAATCATATTTAAAAGCTTAGCATACTTTATTGTAAGATGTTTCTACAAACTTGTTCTTTGGTTAGTTTTATCAAATTAGACAAGGTTAATGAAGTATCTATATTTGAAGGCTAGTTTTCCTGGTAAAGTTTATCTAAGATCAAATAATTTGTCCATGTATTTCTCATTTTGTGTTTATTTCTATCTTAGGGCACACAAATTTAATATTCTATCAAAGCTTAGTATACATAGACTGTTCATTAAGAGCTATATGTTGTCGAGAGCCATGGAGGTATAGCATTGTGAGTTGTTATTGCTTGTGAGAAGCCCATGTTTAAAGAAAAAATGGCTTAGAACATGGAGAAAACAAGCATCAATCTATTCATACATCGACAAATCCATTACTTGGATGATCAAATATACGGAAACCATGTGTAGATATAAACCTCCAAGGTGGGATTTTCCTTTTAGTTATAGATCTAGATGAATGGACAGATTATGTGCTATGAGTAGCATTGTGTGCAGTAGGATAATTGATTGAGAAACAAATCATTTGTTGATTCTTGGAATGTAGCATTTATTTGAAACCATAGATTTAAAGACGCAATGCATTAGAAAACAATGATGTTGCCCAAGAAGAGATATCTCTATTGTGTTTGGATTGCCAATTATAGATCTCTAAGAAGAATAAATTCACATGTGAAAAATGTATTTGCAATCTATTAGGAAAAGTGTCATAAACCTTGTGGCATTGAGAAGAATTTTTGCAACGTTGCAGAGAACATAACAATGTTTTAGATCATTTATGTAGTGTTGCGAGGATCATTACAATGTCGTAGAGAATCTTGCAATTTTGTGGAAAGAATTACACTGTTAGCTACACTTGCTGGCTCGAAATGTCGACAATCAAAATGTCTCATGTGAGTAATTCGAAAGTGCTTGAACATAATTACTCTTCTCACAAAAGCCTCCAATATGAAATTACATTGTTGCAAAGAACTTTTTCATGATGTTGAGAACCTTATAATGATGCAAAGAATTTTTGTTGCACCGTCGAGAAATTTAGAAGATGTGCAAAAACTTTATTTCAATACTTGCGAAGAGAATATTTTAGTAGTTGTGTAGAAATTTTTTTAGTAATGTTATGCTAAGAACATTTTAGTTGTTGTAATTAGAATATTTTAGCAATGTGGTGTTGAAAATACTCCAGTTGCGAAGACAATATTTTAGCAATATTATGCTGAGAATATTTTAGTTATTAGGGGAATGTTTCAATAGAGTGTGCAAATAATATTTCACCTATTGTGTAAGGAATATCTCAGTTATGTAAATAATATTTTAGTAATTGTGTGGGATATATTTCAGCAATTGTAGAGAACAATTTCAGCAATTGTGGAGGAAATATTTCAACAATGTGTATAGAGTAATTTTAGCAATTTTGCAGAGAGCAATTTCAAAAATTTTGCAAAGAGTATTTCAGTTGTTATGCATGGAATATTTCAACAATATTGCATAGGGGCTTCAATTGGGGAGAAATACCATACCATGTGGATTCATATTGGGGGATATTTATTAAGGAAAAAATGGCATAATATATTGGGGATATATAGGGGGAGAGGGTTTTTATATTAGTAGGTATAGAAAATGGAGTATAAATTTAATGAAAAACTATAAAGGGGTATTAAAAAAATGTTTTAAAAAATGGATACCTACAATATCTAGTGAAAGTAGGTGTTTTTAAATTGGGAAGGTGTATTGGGTTTGTATTAGTAGGGGGTTAAATAATGTGATTTTTAGAGGTATTTTCCAATATGTAGTCAAATTAAGGGTATTGTTTAATTTTCCATGAACGCACGTGATATGTCAGAGGTTCATTAAGTGAAGTCCCCGTGCAATATTGTAGGGAATGATTCTACAATTATGCAGTGAAAGCTCAACGATCGTGCAAAGAATTATTTCACCATTTGTGTAGGAAATTATTTCAACAATGAGCAGTGATAGAGAATAACATGCTAGTGGTTTTTTCTATGTAGAAATAGAAAACTATAAATGATTTATCATTTCACTATGCATTATAAATTAAGTGCTAGAGTGAACGAAAATGTGAGAGTATTTCACCTTATTGTTATGCTGCCAAATTTCCTTCAAAAGTAATCCATTGTTGAACACTCTTGGAGAGAGCACAATTTTTTTTTTTTTTTTTTTTTTTTTTTTTTTTTGTAACCATCATTTACTAAATCATACAAAATTTGCTTGAGAATGTGGGGTTTTTTTTTCCATAGAAGGGTTTTCCCTAGAATATCTTGTTGTTTGTTTTTTTTTTTTTTTTATTTCATATGTTTGCAACCATTTTAATTTGAATTTTTTACACATTATTCTATCATAGATTAGCGTAGGAAGTATATTTTGCATCTCATCTTCCTTTCAAATTGAGATGTTAATCTATTAGATTGAGACCACTAGGAACATGCATTTACTTATTGGTAAAGATTGACTATTGGTGTTATGATTGAATGGGTTGTACATAGTTTTATTATGTTTAACTATTGAACATGTGCGTTGTTGTGTCAATCCTATTACTATGCCCTAATGAGGAGGAAAGAACCCATAAATTTGCGTGAATATTTTAGCTATAGAGAGATGATGGTGGGGTTTGTTGGAGTACACCTACTGTATTAATCTGCATAACACTATGTTCCATTTAGGTATGGATCCATTACTACTTGTATATATCATTTGTGATGCTTGATGGAGGAAAAATGCAAACATTAATAATAGAGAGATAAGAGAAATACTCCATTGCACTCAATGAAGCCTTGCATTGGATAAATGAGGGTGCAACCTTGGGAAGGAAAATAGGGTTTGATAATGATGACTCAACAATAAAGGGATTTAGTGGTTATAAATAATTGTGAATCTCGTGTAACTAATAGCCTAACAACAATAATGCCCTATCCAAGAGGTGACACAAACCATGGATTTCCACGAAGGAAAGAGGTAGAATTCAAATGTATTTTTTAATGTGGCATATATATATATATATATATATATATATATATATATATATATATATATATATATATATATATATATATATATATATATATATAGATATATAGGTATATGTATATATATATATATACATATAGGTATATGTATATATATACATATAGGTATATGTATATGTATATATATCTATACATATACGTATATATATATCTCTCTATATAGATATATATATATATATATATATATATATATATATATATATATATATATATATATATATATATATATATATATATGATGTCATCTTTAAGTAGCTACAAGTTAGTGGATTTGGTACATTTTTTTTGAGATATAAAAGTGTGTGGAAAGAACATTAATTTTGGTGAAAATACCTACTAATAGAAGCATGGAAATTGTGGCTTGTTTTAATCAATCTGAGATGATTTGTCATCTTGTTATTAGTTTCATGAAGCGAAATCAACCTAAGCACTAGGACCTATAGCCTAGTATAAGCATTGGAATAAGGAGTGATGTAAAAAATGAAGCCAGAAAATGTTCTAATGTATGCTCAAGTATAAAACGACAATCATTTTTGTGAGATTGGATATATCACATATAAATGAGCACATGGATATATGGCCTTATGTTAGACATGTGCATCATTAGTTCTCTTTTTCACTATTGTAAGGTTTAGATATGACATAAGTGATAGAATTGTGAGGAGCATGTTACAGTCCTATATTCTAGTTAAGCCGAGAGGCTCATTCTATCAATGAGAATTATGGATGCCCCTACATCACCATTCTATCAAATATTTTTAGCTAGATATGAGTCTAATATAGGTGTAAGTAAAATAAAACCATACATTTTTAAGTTTATTAGGGTTAAGGTTGGTTAAAATTCAAGAAGTTTTGAAGATTTTTCTTTTTTCTTTTTTATGTGTAGATTGTTCGATAGTAGTGATATTTTCAAGAGGGATCATCACTAATATGGGACTTCTAAAACCCTTGGAGACTTTGTGAGTATAAAATTTTCATTACATCATGTACTAATGCTTTGTTTGGTTTTGCAAAACAAAGTTTGTATAACTTTATTTTCCATGTTTGGATATTGGAGGCTTGAAAAAAACTCTTTCACTGGTTTAATTCCATCCAGCATTAGTGACCTACAAAATCTCTTTCAACTATAAGAATATTCCTATATTTGGGCTTTGAGATTTAAAATCAAAATCTTTAACCATGGATTAAAACTAACACGTTGATCCTTATATATTGTTTTCACATTAAATTCATTATGGTGAGGATAATTAGTGACAAATAGAGTACAAATATTGTAACATAGTTGTGGAACCTACCTCAAAATAGATAGCAAGATCTAAACTAGAATAATAGTTCCATCCTTCATAGAAAAAACATAATTGATCTTGGGTACCATTCTCAGATCAAGGGAAGTGCCCAGGGATCTCAATAACATTGAGATGATTTAGTATACTGTATTATGATTAATAAATGTCGTCTTTTTTTCTCCTTGATGATATAATTACTATAATTGTTTGTCCAACTCAATACACAATTTGAAAAGAAAATGAAGAAAGAGATATTGATAGTTGAACTATGTTTTAGCAACTCAAGGTAGTGTATTGATGTTGTTGTTTTGAGATATATATAAAATAATAAATTGGAGGATTTGATTCTAGATTTACCCCAATGAACTAATCTCCAATATGTGTAAGTAGATGATAAACACTTTTGTTACTATTGAAAAACATGGCTTATGTAAATTTATGTTTAACAAATTCAGTGTTCAAGGACTTGAGCAATGTGGGGCTTATTGACATGACATGGGTTACCAATAGGGTAATGTTGTAGCGGCTGCAACACACTCCAAAATTTTGGCATGCATCCAAATTTCAGAGCCTTCCTTGGTTTTTTCCCCTTGAGGGTCGCAAACACTCGGGCTCATCCCATGAGCTCTTATCGAGTTTTCACACCCTTGTCGACTTCCTCATTTGTGTCTATGTTTATGAGTTGTTTTCGTTTTGTCGACATCAGTCACACTCACACACAAAGTTGTAAACATTGTCGCGCAAGTGTCATCACAGTCGTTCGGAGACATATTTCAACTTTCACACTTGTCACTCTCAACCTTTGAGTAAGCACAGGTTGTCTTGTTGGTTTAAGGTGTCTTGTCATCGAGTCATGCTAAGTGTGTGATCACATTGTCATGTATGCACTAGTACACTTGCTTTCACACTTAATCAATTTTCCTGAAAATCTATCGACTAGACAACCCTTCGTCAACTGGACCCGATCTTAGTGACCTTGCTCTACTGCCTAGAACTACACATAGCCTGAGACTATCCTTTGGCTAGCCTGCTCTATGCAATTTTGGAAATGAGCCAGTTGATTGACTCCCAGAACTACGCTGAATTTTTCCCAGAAACTGATCCAGTTTGTGCTTGCCGCAAGATCTCCCATCAAGCCTCCCACTAGTCAACCGAAAGAAATGACTTGAGCTATGACCCAGGGCTGCATTGATCTCCCAAATTATGAAGAGTTGTCCTACTAGCCCTTCTTCCCCACTCTAGAACTAGCCTAGGAATTGCACAGAGCTATCTTGCCAGCCTTTCTTCCCCGTGACTCTGCAACCAGCTAAGGAATTGCGCAAAGTTGTCCTGCCAACAACCCTTCTTCCTCGCATTACAACTAGCCCAAGAATTGTGTAGTGTTGTCATGTCCTGCCCTTCTTGTCCCCTTTTCAACTAGCCCAAGAATTCCGCAGAGCTGTCCTGCCCTGCCCTTCTTCCCCGCTCTGTAACCATCTCATAATTGCACAGAATTGCCTGAGCCCATATTCTCTCCCAGGATTACGCAATTTTGACCAGGAGCTACCACAGTCCGATCTTGTGCTCCTCTAGAAAACTACACAAATTTTTCTGCTAGTGCCTTCTGCTACCCGCATTGTCTTCCCCAGAGAAATTTCGCAAATCCTAGCTAGATGGCTTGCCCAGTGTTCCCCTTGAAAATTGCACAGATTGGCCCAGCAGCTCCCCGACACCCTGCCTGGCCTTCCTTCTGAAAACTACGCAATTCTTCCTCCCGGCCGGGTTTTTCTTCGAAGCTGTCACTATTGTCCCTCGCGAAAATTTGTCTCCCAGTGACATCTGCGCAGTTTTTCACGACAGTGCTCTGGAGCCTCACATCCTAGCCTGAGTTGTGCTCTACACAGTTCAGTGCCTTGTCCCTCTCTCGGTCACCTACACCGAAATGGAAAACAACGCATCATGATAGAGTAGGAGATTTTTGGATCTGATGTCGTCTCATCATGAGTGATTGCAGGAACAGGTACATCGATGAAACATGTCGCGATGACAAACGGGATGGAAAAGAAGTGCATGCTAGAAGACTTGCTCGAGGTCGAACGAACACATGAAGCACATCAAGCAAGCGAGTGAAAGGAACACATTCACACGTACCATTAAGCAAAGACCAAGACAATTGAAGACCCCACACACTTTTCCATGCAGAGGTGAAGACATATTAAACTGAGAGAATACCATCACTCAGTAGCACAACAATTCAACACAGACACCACAGTCAGCCAATACATGTAAGCAATGTCATGTTGAGTTGTGTCATGAGTTGTCTCGGCCACATCACTACTATGGGTCATACTTGTTGTAATCAATGTAATGTAAAGTGGAAGTATAAGATACCCACATATGAAGTCAAAGAGTCTTGTACGTCGAAAATTCATTGGAATTCAAACAGTCATGAGGGAAGTCGAAGAGTCACCAGGGTCAGTTATACCCCCTTGGCTATATATACCCCCTCGTTGTATGAGCAAAGGAATTTTCACCTTGGCTCCTCCCACATAGCCTTGAGAGTCTATAGTTTGTTCTTTGAGGAGCGAGAAGTGGCTCCAATGTCCCATTACTGGGGCTAGTGATGTATGGTGTATAGATGTGTCTTGGATATTTTTCTTAATTTAGAACCCTGTCTCAGGCCAACACATTTTTCATGCATGTTTTGTATCCGTTTGTAAGACTATTCTTTAAAGGTTTGTAATGCATGTTTTCTTAACCTGTACTAAGATAATTGAACTATTTCGGTTATTTTAGTACTCATATTGTTGAAGATGTGTTGTATTGTTTATCACTGTTGTCCCGTCCATGTGGACTACTCTGCTGGACATTAGGCAAACCATCTTTATATTTTCTCGGTTTTAATGACCGTCACCCCTGTGTGGACTACTCCATTGGACGATGTATGTGTTCTCCCATGAACTTTGGTTTTCACGACTGCCACATCCGTTGGATGCTGGACATAACCTTGTTGATTTTCAAGTGTTTTTCTTCCTGGGTTGGGACTATTCCCTCTCATTAAGAGGCTCACTTTACCTCCCCGTTTTGATAGTAAGAGAACCCGGACACAGAGTTACATAAAACACTCACTAGGCATACTCACCTCGCTTTCTTGAAGCTACAAGCATAACACTCTCATGTGCTAAACAACAAGAGATAAGGAAAATCACTAAGATAATGGCAACCAGGCCATTGTATTGGATGAGACTCCTACACCAAACGGTGTGAGGTCTAGTTGGGATTTCATACCTGGGAGATCCCCTTTGTTGGTGGTTCCATCACCGTTAACAAATTGGCGCTAGAAGGAGGGCCAGATGACAAGATGAGCCTACTGTATCTGGTTTGAATCTCTTGTCTAAAATGGCTCATCCATCAATCATGCTCCTGGGTTGTTTCTCCAATTTTTCCCTTGACCAAATTTCACTCCTCGATGAGCTTCTCATTCATTTGTCCCAATTAAAGTTGATGGTGAGGATGAAACGTCCATATCCAAGCACATTTCTAATTTTCTTCAATTTTTCCAACCTTATGAAATCGATAATGAAGAGTCTTCTTGTGTGCATTTCTTCCTCACCATTAAAGGTCATGCTAATCAGTGATGTCATACCTTGCCACCTGCTTCCGTCCATTCCCTTCACCCTTTCCTTAAGGAGCTCCCTTAAGCCTTTGGTAAGTATAACTACTGAGATGTTTATGGAAGAATAACCTATTAAGAATGGAGCCTAATGAATCAGTTGAGAAATTTTCTGATCATTTCCTCCACCTTTGCTGTGAAATTCTAGATGAAGATTTGAACTGGGATTTCTTAAAACAAGAGTTTGAGCGCTTGGTTGGTGTCTCTTCATAGGTGAACCTAAACATCCTGATTTTTCTACTTCCCCAACTCTTGTAGATCACGAGGCGCCTCAGATTGTAGAGGAGGATCCCAACACCCCGTTTGTTTCTTGTCCTCCTCCTTTTCTAGTCCTAATGTGGGTGCCCCCTTGTGGTGATTGCAAAGTTGAGGAATCTGCGCAGCATGTCCCTAGCCCATATTCTCATTTGTCTCCTGCTTCCATGGAGGAAGTTCCAGAATGGCTCAAAAATCCTATAGCCAAGACTCACTCCTCCATTCCGTAAGACGACATCACCATTCACAACTCAAGTCTCGAAGTTGATCTTCCTCTCTGCCATCCTCCATCATTCACAAGCCATGACTCCTTGTACCATGACTCTCTTGATCAATCTGTTTCACCACCCAGCTGTGCACGTTCTCTCAATTCCCAAGCTATTGGCTCAAATTTTGATCAGGCACAAGGCAGTCACATTACACTGACAGAGGAGAAGAAAGGTGAAGAAACTATCAATTCCCCCTATTTGATTCAAAATTTTTCGCATAAAAAAAAATGGGCTTCCATTCTCTACCAATTCTTAATTTGCTAATCTCAGTGAAACATCTTGTATAATTAATTCTTTATATCAACCACTAGTCTTGGGCAGTCATCACTCCCATGCTTCCATATGTTGTGACGAATGCCCAAGCACATCATGTGATTGTCCGTTTTATCATGAATACTCTAACTCAGATCTAGAATTTTCTCAAGTCAAAGAAGATGTTCACATCAAAACTTCCTCTTCTCCTCACTTTCTCGTGTAGAACAAACCAATATACGCAATGTCCTAAAGCATAATACTTGTTTTACTTCTACAAAACATTAAGCGGAAGCATAATCGAAATCATGAGCGACATCAAGTAAAAACATGCATAACTTGATCAAGAGAATTAATCACACATAACACAAGATATATCCAGGGGAAAGCACCAGCATAAAACCCCAACCATGTATTATCAATCAAGTGGAAATCCTCTTCACAATACAAAAAGAATTAGCTCTCAAGCTATTCAGTTCTCAATGAACTATGAAGATATGAATATATGTCTCATGAACCACCCAAGCCCTGTTTATATAGACTTTCCCTATGGTCCTTACGTTGTTTGCTTAGGAAATAATAGCAAAAGCATATGCTATTAATTCCAACATACCAAAAACAACCAATCAAAAACAACCAATGGTCCAACTACGTATTCCTTGAGAACACTAGTTCCTCAACCATGCAAAAACTACTTACTAGAAATAGTTAAGCATCTGATAGTACACTGTCCCACATCTGATCTCAACTGGGTCTCTGACAGAACTGACATGCAACAGTTATCCATGAGTGAATCCTCAGTTATCTAAAATAATAGTTGTCACATGCATGCAAGCATTAACAAACTATATTTTATTATTTTAACAACTTGTTAAAATAATCTAACTGGACTTGACTAGTTAGAACTAAGTCAACTGATTCTCTCATTATAGAACTCATGCTTATTCCCTCAATCAGTGGAGGAAACTCATGTGCATGCTCACAAAGACTTCAAATTCGAATTTCCTTAATTAATTAACTCAACTAAATTAATTAATTAATATTTCAAACTGCTGTTAAGACCAAAATTAATTTTACTTCCTATAGATAGACTAGGGACTGCTATAAATAGGAAGGGACCCAGAAATGCTATTTTTAGACATGTTATTTAGCATTTCTTGTTGCACACTTTTCAACACTCCCTCTCAACAAGAAAGGGATGATCAACAACCCCGATCCTGTCTCTATGGAACTCAAACTTGCCCTTTGACAATGCCTTTGTCAAAATATCTGCATCTTGTTCCTTGGTCGAAATATATTGCAACATCATGATCCTCTTGACCACATAATCCCGTAGATGATGATAGCAGATATTTATATGCTTGGACCTGTCATGAAACACTGGATTCTCAGAGAGTTTAAGGCAACTCTGATTATCACAATATATCACCATCGGATCCATCATTTGACCAAACAATCCCACTAGGATCTTCCGCATCCAAATGGATTCACATGCAGCTTGACTTGCTTCCATGTACTCTACCGCCATTAAGCTAAGTGCAACTGATATCTGTTTCTGGCTATACCAAGAAACTGCAGCTGACCCAAGGTTGAAGATCCCTCCAGAAGTGCTCTTCCTATCTGATGGACTAACTGCCCAATCTGCATCTGTGAAGCCTTGGAGCTTCACTCCCTCTGTCCGCTTGTACCATAATCCATACTGTGTAGTGCCTCTGAGATATCTCAGCACATGATTTGCCGCCTTCCAAAATAACTTGGTTGGCTGAACCATAGCTTGATTCAGCTGGTTCACTACAAAGCACAAATCTAGTCATGTGCTCACTAGATACATGAGTGAAGCCAGAAACTGCCAATAAACTATAGCAGCTACTACCTCACCTAAAGTAGCATCCTCCTTCCTCCAGTTACCTGCTAGAGGAGTCTCCATGGGCTTGCACATATCCATGTGGAAGCGCCTCAGTATCTCATTGGCATACATGCCTTGAGAAACAAATATTTCCCCATCTCTCTGCCACACCTCCATGCCTAGAAAGTAGTGCATGAGGCCCATGTCCTTCATCTCAAACGACTTGATCAACTCATCACCTGTCAAAATCAGATCATCGACATAAAGTAAAATAATCAATAACTTACCATCTACAATGATGTGGTAGAGGTTCGCATCCGCTTCACTCTTCGTGAAGCCCAACCCGGTGGAATAGCTGTTGATCCTGGTATACCAAGCACGGGGTGCTTGCCTCAGCCCATACAATGCTCGCTTGAGCCAACACACATGTGACTCATGATCGAAGGTCTCAAATCCTTTCGGCTGCTCAATGTATACCTCTTCCTCAATCTCCCCATTGAGGAAAGCTATCTTCACATCCATCTGATGGATCTTCCAACCCATTTGTGCTGATCTGATCGATGAGTACCTTGCAACAAGAGCAAAGGTCTCATCATAGTCAATCCCCTCAACCTGTGAGAAACCACGGGCAACAAATCTTGCCTTATGTTTCTCAATACTGCCATCAGCTGCCTGCTTTACCTTGTAAAGCCATTGGGAAGTAACCACTAACTTGTCCCCCGATCTAGGAACAACATCCCATACACTGTTCCTCATGATAGAATCATACTCCTCTACCATCGCATCCATCCAAACTGGCTGCTGCACTGCCTCCTCAAAAGAAGAAGGCTCGGTCGCTACACACTCCCCAATCGGGGCCATGTAACTAGTGTATCTAACGGGAGATCTCCTCTGTTTGCGATGAGAGGATGTCTGCCCCACATTCTCTCTCGCATCCTGCATCAATCTGTCAGCTTCCCGAGAGCGTTTCCGCCCCTCTCTGGAAGACTCTCCAGTAGTGGTGATCTCCACCACTGGAATCTCTGCATGCAACTGCTCCACATCATCAGAAGGCTCCTCCTCCTTAGGAACTAATAGTTCCTCATCATCACCATGCAACTTGAGCTCCCTCTCAAGTGACTCTCACATGGCTCTCTACTCATCAAACTTCAGATCCCTGTGCACTACTGTCCTCTAACTGGCAGGCAAAAACACCCGATAGTTGTGAGGTGTATCTCTATACCCCACAAGTATTCCCAACTCAGCTATTAGGTCTAGCTTCTTCTAAGCATCTTTGGTCACATGACAGTAAACTGGTGATCCAAAGATACGGAAGTGACTTACAATTGGTCGTTTCCTTGAAAAAGCCTCTATAGGTGTCTTCATCCCCAAAATACGATGAGGACTTCTGTTCTGAAGATACATTGTTGTATTGCATGCCTCAACCCATAGATGAAGTGGTAGGCTTTGTTCATGCAGCATCGCCACCCCATTTTGTTGTGGGTTATGAGGTGCCGTGAGTTCCCGTTTAATTCCTTCTGAAGCACTGAAGTCTTTAAACTGCTGGGAAACATACTCTCCACCGTTATCACTCCACAAGGTCTTTATCTTCCTCCATAATTCTTTCTCTGCCAAAGCTTTGACCTCACAACTTCAAGAAGGTTTGATCCTTCTTTTGCATGAAGTAGATCCAACATCTACGAGAAAAATCATCTATAAAAATAACAAAGTACCTTTGCTTCGCGATGGAGGCTGTAGAGAAGGGCCCACATACATCTGAATGAACTTGATCCAGAACTACTCCTGCTCTACCATCCCGATCATGAAAGGAAGCCTTCACATACTTACTCAGAGTACAACCTTTGCATGTGCTTGTCTGCTCCAGTTTGCACTTGGGTAATATGGTAGAAATATGCTGCATGATCTTCAAAGCCCCATGATGCAAGTGGCCTAGTATCCTATGCCATAACTCTCCAATACCTTGGCCATGCACCACTTTTGCCTTGGAACTGAGAGTAGCACAATCTTCTACTTGTAACTTGTAGAGATTCTTAATTCGAATCCCAATCTGTTTGGTCTGTCCAGTGCCGATATGCCTTAGGAAAACCTTTCCCAAACTAAAGACTACATCATAGCCTTTATCCTCAAGCATAGCAACAGACACAAGATTATTTTTCAGCCCTAGTACATACATAACATTAGAAAGAGTGAGGGGAGAACCGTGCTCCCTCTGAAACATAACCGTACCTCTACTCGAGACACAGTACTTTTTGTCATCGTCCATCTCAATCTGTATCTGGAGATCCTTCTCCTCCAAAGTGCTGAAAATATTCTTGTCACCTGACATGTGGAAAGAAGCTCCATTGTCCAAATGCCAAACACATCCCATGCTGGATGAAACCATGCATGCAATAAAGGGAGAAATCCATCTCAAACTATGAAGCTAGTGCATCACCATCAGATTCCTTGGAGGAACCTTTCTTCTTGGACCTCTTTGGGAAATTATTAACATAATGACCCAACTCATGACAATGAAATCATCTCACCTTTGACTTGTCAAACTTATTCCCCCCTTGAGAAGACTTGGAATGGGATGCCTTCCCTTTCCCTTTCTTAACTTTAGAAGCTAAAGCCAAGTTCTCTTCATCATCATGTTTTGATGAAGAAGCTCCATCCCTAGTGCTTCGTCTGATCTCCTCCTGCATCAAATTCGACCATAGTCGTTCCCAATCTGGCAATTTGTCCCTTCCATTCACTAAGTCCTGGTAGCTATGGCAGCTCTTAGGAAGGCCAAGGAGTGCTAGACTCACCATATCCTCATGAGTTGTAGTGACTCCTATGCTTGCAAGCTCATCTCTGCAGGCGGTGAGCTTGTTCGAGAATGTAGAAATAGAGTCACCCTTCTCACACTTGATCTTTTGAAGCTTGTCCTTCAGTGCCAACTTCCTTTGATCACTGCTATTTTGATATAAATCTTTCAATTTTTTCCACATTGCAAATGGAGACTCCTTCCCATGGAGGCTTGAGACTATGTGATCTCAAACACCCTCCAAGAGAATTCTCCTAGCTCTAGCCACACACTTACCCCATTCCACCAGCTCAGTCTTGTCAGTAGGCTTAGGGACTTCTTGATCAATGAAATCATTTAAGACCATTATCTTCCAAAACTACCTCCATGCGATCCTTCCAAGCTATATAGTTTGAGCTGCCATCAAGGGCATACTCAAGCCTCAAACCATTGAACGCCATCGATGAAATAGATGTGATAAGAACTTGAGATCTATATCAAGAATAAGAAACTTCGAATTCCTCCTGCTAGTATATTGTTCTCGCTTGATCACTTGTGCTCTGATACCATGTAGAAATTTTCACTTGTAGAACAAACTGATATATGCAATGTCCTAAAGCATAATACTTTTTCTACTTCTACAAAACATTAAGCGGAAGCATAATCGAAATCATGAGCAACATCAAGTAGAAAAATGCATAACTTGATCAAGAGAATTAATCACACATAACACAAGATATATCCAGGGGAAAGCACCAGCATAAAACCCCAACCACGTATTATTAATCAAGTGGAAATCCTCTTCACAATACAAAAAGAATTAGCTCTCAAGCTATTCAGTTCTCAATGAACTATGAAGATATGAAGATATGTCTCATGAACCACCCAAGCCCTGTTTATATAGGCTTTCCTTATGGTCCTTACGTAGTTTTCTTAGGAAATAATAGCAAAAGCATATGCTATTAATTCCAACATACCAAAAACAACCAATGGCCCAACTATGTATTCCTTGAGAACACTAGTTCCTCAACCATGCAAAGACTACTTACTAGAAATAGTTAAGAATCTAATAGTACACTGTCCCACATCTAATCTCCACTGGGTCTCTAACAAAACTGACATGCAACAGTTATCCATGAGTGAATCCTCAGCTATCTAAAATAATAGTTGTCACATGCATGCAAGCATTAACAAACTATATTTTATTATTTTAACAACTTGTTAAAATAATCTAACTCGACTTAACTAGTTAGAACTAAGTCAACTAATTCTCTCATTACATAACTCATGCTTATTCCCTCAATTAGTGGAGGAAACTCATGTGCATGCTCACAAAGACTTCAAATTTGAATTTCCTTAATTAATTAACTCAACTGAATTAATTAATTAATATTTCAAACTGTTGTTAAGACCAAAATTGATTTTACTTCCTATAGATAGACTAGGGACTGCTATAAATAGGAAGGGACCCAGAAATTCTATTTTTAGACATGCTATTTAGCATTTCTTGTTGCACACTTTTCAACAAAAGGGTCCTCAAAGAAGTTCCTCAACATCATTAAAAACATCAGTCCTATAACAAATGTCAATACCCTTGTGTCCATAACAACTCCCATCATAGGTATACTAAAACTAGAAACCAAATCTACCTCTTCGTTGTTTTCCACCTGCACCCCCAAGTTTGGGACCTTTGGGAATGTTAGCCTTTGGTATGTTACCCTTTGTTTCTGATTTTTGTGCCTTTGCAATAGTCTCAACCATTTTTTCTTTCTTCTCATCTTTAGTCTTGTTTATCCTTTCTTTTATTTCCCTGGTATTTAATAATGAAAAACTATATCATGAATTAGAGCTTACCAAGTAAGAAAACGCAAGAATTTAGATGTTGATGAACACAATGAAATTCAACTATTGTTCAGTGTTCAACAATGCAATTTCAAGCAGAAGGCATCTATATATTTGTCACAGGAAACAATGTTTTTATCATACTTTAGAGCAGCTTCACGAGAAACAACTCTAACTTCTTTCTTTTCAATTCTCTTTTTCTAGATAACTTCCAAAGAAGCACCAACAATACACCTAGAATAAGGCTTGATTGTTGTGTGTCTCCTCTTCTTCACTTGCTCAACATGAATGCCTTGGTGATGGGGATAATAAGGGGTGAGAAAATAATCCACTACACTTAATTTGTATCATGCTACCATAAAATTGGTTAGTTCACCTTCTTGTGTTGTTTGTGGTACATTGCAGTCTCGGTAAGTTTGGATGGCTTTAGACAATTATGGAAATACCTCTTACATTTGGAATTGGAAAACAAGAATACTTGCAAATTTCCAAGGAAAAATAATTGAGCATTAAAACTATTATATGTTTCAACAGATTTAAGAATGAAGCATAGGAGGAGTCTTACGTACATAAAGAACCATATACGTTTAACATAGATAATACACATCACCAACATGTGGAACTCAATTATGACATTCTCTTGATAGTTGATCTACAATATTGTATGCATTAAACAATGTTCATACTAACAAAGTTTGTTGACCATACCTAATCCACCATGCAGAGTTTGCATAATATCATTAATCCACTTAATGTAAGCACGCAATATTTTCTTGTGTGATTTACTCACAATAGAATGACATGCAAGAGTTTCAAAAATATCAGATGAACCTAATACCCTTGCCAAGGTAGATCTTTAAACTGCTAAAGTGACAAATTTATGTCCTCCACATATTGGAGAGAGATGGAAGAAGGAAAAGTATGAGATGAATAAGCTATCTATGAAACAAAACTTAAAAATTGTGAAGAAAATCAGATAAATTTTATCTTGTGGTCCATTGGAGAAGGGGGAAACTATGTAACACTACACAACCAATAAATCTCCACTAAAAGTGAAAACATGCAACATTGTGTATAAAGATAATATAAAGAAAGGAAGAAATAAAATATTCCTATTAATTTCCACAAATGAAAAACGTTGGTTGATAGGAATCAAAGAGTATATAAATAAATAATGGTAATGTAGGATTTCCAAAGGCAACTCCTTAAAAGGATGGATGAAAAAAACAAAGAAAGGAAAATCTACAATAGTGAAAACAGCAATAAAATTAAAAAAGGGAAAAAAAACCATCAGCAAATAAATATATACAATATAATTGCTAAAATATGGTATGATAAGGTAATGAAAATAGGGGACAAGCACACAAAAAAATTCTTTAGAAACCAAAAGGGCCACACATTAAAAATCAACAACAAACACACAATAAAATTTTTGTAAATCAACATTTTTTACAGCAAAACAACCTTAGAAAGAGTACAACTGACATGTCTCTCCCACCTTAAAAATTCATGATCAATACTAAATCTAAACATAACATGGCCAAAAAACTAAATATTAGCTTATGATCATAATCTTTTTTACAAAAAGATGAAATGTTGACAATTTCACAAACACCAAAACTCTTATATGAAAGATTGAAGACAAATTATAGATACCCAACTACAACTGCAAACTAGAGATCGTGATGATGAGGGAATAAAAAACTAAAAATTTGTGTCGTACCAAATTGAAGGGTACACAAAGAAAGGTTATAACATTCTATAACCCTAATCCAATGCGATAATGCACCTCACCACTTGAAATTGAAGGTCTATGATATATAGTATCATAAACATTGCTATCAACTCTCTCTTTTCCTCAATATTTTTTTTTTCAGAATATAAAATCTAAAATACATATTTGAACATGACATTATATTTCTGATAAACCAGAAAACACAACTAGGAATTCGTCCAAAAATCCTTTAAATGACATTACAGTCAACTTTGGGATTGTTTTAGCATTGGTAGTATTTCACTCATTGTATAAGTATTTCAAAAAGTTTCAACGCGTTCCTAAGGTGTTTTGAGCCATCATGCAAGCGATATAAATCAGGATCATGTTTCTTGGATCTAACCCACTCTCCATAGAATATTTTTGCTAAATGTTAAGCTTTCATTGTTTCTGAAAGACATGGTCATGGAAAAAGTGAGCATCTTTGTTGTTTTTCATAGGAAGAATGTCATTTTGCATTCAATATGGAAAATAAAAAGGTGGATTACAACATATGATGTGAGATGAATAGTCCAGTTTCTGTGTTCACAACATCTTAGTATGGGAAGCTAATGAAAATTCCTCCCCATTCGCATGTGAGGAAGTTCAATGGTTGATCTTTGCTTTATTATTGAATTACAGGGAAAGGACCATAGAAAAAGAGGATAGGACTGAATATCTTCATTTCATACCTCATTGAGTAATGCTATGATTTCATAAGCGTTAAATCCACTCACTATGGCATGTTCTTACCTTATCCTCATGTGTCTCATTTTCATTCTTTTTAAAACAATAATAAATAGGGAAGCTTTGGTTCTAATTTTGGTGAGGGCACATCTGTGGTCTTTATTAGGAAGAATGTCATGATGCATTAGAAAAATACAAGTATACTCAAACAACATCTATTCTTGTAGCAGATCCATGCATGGTCTTTACTTAGACACAATTATTCTTGTAGATATTTTGTAATTCTAATTAATGACTCAACCTATTCTTTTTCCATGCCTACAAGAGCCCTTGGGTAGGTATGTCCAGCGGCTCCTATACTCTTTTTGATTGTAGAGCATAAGGTCTCAAGAGATCTATAATAGAGTAAAAAAGAACTATAAACTTGACAAGTATACAAATAGGAAGAGCTCTAAACCTCAGTCATTTATTTTATTGATGATGTTTTGTTTTTGGGCAATGGGACTAAAAGGGATACAATTAAGCTGAAGGATATGCAAGAACTATATTTCCTAGCCTTTAAGAATGACAGTCAACATGCAAAAATTATGCATATGCTAGAAATGGATCAAATCAGGAATATCCTACAACTCTTCCTTTACATTTGTGCAGACCTTCAGGAAGGATTTAAATATTTGGGTTTATTTATAAAACCTAATGTCTATGGAATGAATGATTAAAAATGGTTGTTCTCAAAGATGGAGGACATGATAAACCTTTAGTGCCATAGATAATTATCTAGATAAATCAACCTTGGACTTTGGAAACAATAGCGGTCGAAGGGCATACATTAGACTATAGAGGTATTCTCGAAAATCAAGAGAACAAGCTTCGAATTTCTGTTGTTATAGAATAGGGTAAAAGAACCCATACCGCTGGTAATATGCTAAATCTTGCAAAGCCAAAAAAATGGGTTGGACGAGGCCTGAAAAGCATATATCATTTCAACAAATCATTAAGAAACTAAATATGTGTGGGTGGTATTTTGCAATTCTAATTAATGGCTCAGCCTATTCTTTTTTCATGCCTACAAGAGGCCTTGGGTGGGTATGTCCAGTGGCTCCTCTGCTCTTTTTATTATAGAACAGAAGGTCTCAACAAAGTTATAATAAAGTAAAAAAGAATTATAAACTTGACAAGTATACAAATAGGAAGAGCCCTAGACCTCGATCATTTACTTTATTGATGATGTTATGTTTTTGGGCGATGGGACTAAGAGATATAAAATTAAGCTGAAGGATATACAAGACCTATATTTCCTAGCTATAAGAATGACAGTCAACATGCAAAAATTCTGCAAATGTTAGAAATGAAACGAAGGATTTAAATATTTGGGTTTATTTATAACACCTAATGACTATGGAATGGATGATTGCAAATGGCTGTTATCAAAGATGGGCATAGGATAAACCTTTGGTGCAACATATAATTATCTAGAGGTGGAAGATTGATTCTTAATAAATCAACCCTAGACTTTGGAGACAACCCGGGTAAACTCGCATACATTAGACTATAAACCCCAAGGTATTTCGGAAAATGAGGAGAACAAGCTTTAGATTTATGTCGTTATAGAATAGGGTGAAAGAAGCCATATCGCTGGTAATATGCCAAATCTTGCAAAGCAAAAAAAAATGGGGTGGATGAGGCTTGAAAAGAATATATCATTTTAGCAAAGAATTAAGCAGCTAAATATGTGTGGATGGTCTGTGGGACATAATTTGAAAGTCAGCAGAATCCATTCACACTCATAGCCAACAAAATAGAGACATAAAATATTGTTTAGAAGGTGGACACTGGACTTCAGTATAGTCATAATGTGATGAACCTTACAAAATAGTCTCAAACAAAAATTGAGTGTACTCCATGCCCTCCAGGATATTTGTTTATACCTTTAAATACCAACTTTCTCCAAAAGGACCCTTCCCACTCACCCCTTGACACTAATGTACATTTCTTCTCCCTTTCTAAGCTCTATGCTTGAGCCACCATCAGAAGGAAATGGTTGAAGATATATGGGCATGCAAATCTAATAACCCTGGAACCAAAGAAGACATTAGTGGCCAAGTAAATCAATTTGAGATGGAGGCAATTGGATAATGGATTCATTGGCATCACTTGTCATGAAACTATTTGTAGTCGTAGCAATGGCTTTGGGGGGTTGTGTAGTCAAAGTAGTGGCTTGGTGGGTTTACCTATGAAAGACAATGCATATGAGGGTTTTCATTAGACTGTGTAATTAAAGCAGTGGATTGGTGGCTTTACCTGTGAAAGACAACGCAAATGAGCGTTTTCATTCGGTTGCGTAGTCAGAGCAGTGGCTCACTGGGTTTACCTGTGAAAGACAGTGCATATGAGGGTCTTCATTTGGCTGGGGTTGTTGTATTGGTAGATTGGTGAAACCCTCTTAAATACATGAAATGGGGGAATGAATTGCATTCAAACTGTAAAACATAACCCATAAACAAACAACCAAGCCAATAAATTAACAACCACAACCCGAAACAAAACTAAGAGAGAATAAATTAGGACAACGTTTAGTGAAAAACACTTACTATGAAATTTCTGCCATCAGTACGTGGTTGCTTCAACTTTCGAGAATGCAAGGAAGAGTCTCTTGCTTTTTGAACTGCACCCTCTCCTGGTTATATTGTAAAAGTTTTTTGTTATGTCTCTATAGAACTAATATTGAATTGAGTAATACAAATGACGCTCTTTAACTAACTAATACTAGTCTCTGAAGTTTTTTTAGAGGAATCAATCCGATGGTAGACGTTATTTGTCTAGCACCAAAATCAATGACACACGGAAACACAAATGGCATTGAAGGGGAGTTATTCTCAAAAGAAATGGCATTGAAGGGGAGTTATTCTCAAAAGAATGCTTTACGACATAATTAACTAATTTATTTTAATATCAATTTCATATATATGTATATAAAGAAACAAATAGTTAAAAAAAATATACTATCAAATTATTAATAGTAAAATATTATGATGTCTATAAAAACAAAGTAATTGAAAGTAGAAAAATCCAATTACCTTGTAATAAAAGTAATAAAATAGAAATGTATGATTTATTAAATTATTAATATAAAATTAATACGTACCTTTTAAAAATATTAACAATAATGATTAAAAAATCAATATGGTATATACATAATATTGAGATCTACATAAAAATCTATATCTGCGTGTCAGCGAGCAAGCTTCCATGCATCCCTTGTCAACTCGAACAAACTTGATTGACAGAAAGTATTTTGGACCTTTGACTGAGGGTGAGCTGGCAAAACTGTGGACTCTTAAACCAATCATCATCAAACTATTTCCTTTTCGTGGCATACCTGTCAGTAGGGTAGTGGACGTTCACAACATAATCCCGAAGGCCGTAGTCTTTAACGCGACTTTTTGAAAGCCTTTCCGGCGATTTTTTCCGGTGAAAATCCGGCAGTGATTTATGGAAATCCAAGTTTGATAACTAATTTCTGCACAATGAAACTGTCCCAGGGGTTTTTCAGGGTGCTGAATCCGAATATGCAGTTAAAAAACCATTTTAACTGCAACAAATCATGATTTCAGCTCAATTTCTTCCGCCGGATTCCGTCACCGGAATCTCAAAAAGTCGCATTATAGAGAACTCCATCCCGAAGTGCCCACGGCATATTCTTCTTTTCCAAATCCATGCACCTGGGAGCCCTCACACGTGGTTTCTCCAGGTTGGCTGTTGCCAACTTTCTTCGATTCCGCGTTGCTGTCCTTGTCAGCGGACGTGTCAAGACCCGTGTCAGCAGCAGTGGATGCTTGAGTCAGTGCCGTGCGCACGAGGAAGTTTAAGGATTAGGACGGCGGCGGCCCTATAAAAGGAGGGACGCCGCCCACCAACATTTCAGACATCCTCTCCGCACAAACTTACGATTGCGATGGATGGCTCGGCATTCTACCCGGATTTTCTGCCACAATTGCCGCCGGGCTTCAGATTTCACCCCACAGACGAGGAGCTGCTCATCCATTACCTGAAGAACAAGGTCTCCTGTTCTCCTCTGCCTGCTTCAATTATTGCAGAGATTGACCTGTACAAGCATGACCCCTGGGATTTGCCCGGTGAGTATTCCCTCCAAACCCGGGTTTATATATATATATATTTTAACATTTCTAGATTGTCTGAACTCCGGCCTAATCAATTTTAGATCCAAAGAAAATTGAAACCGCGAAGGTTTTAGTTATTTTTTTCTGAATTACATTCCATGAGACCCTTTTTCTTTTTCTCACGGTGTGTATATGTGTTGACTGGATTTCAGCGAAGGCTTGTTTTGGAGAGCAAGAGTGGTATTTCTTCAGCCCCAGGGACCGAAAATATCCCAACGGGTCGCGCCCCAACAGATCCGCCGGCTCTGGCTACTGGAAGGCCACGGGAACAGAGAAGCCCATCTCTGTCATGTCGGGAACCATCTCGTCGCAGATAGTGGGCGTGAAGAAATCCCTGGTGTTTTTCAAGGGAAGGCCGGCAAAGGGCCTGAAAACCAGTTGGATCATGCACGAATACCGCCTCACTGAAACCATGCCAACGAACAGAAAGCGATCTCTGCGCGTAAGAATTGTTGTTTTTAGTGAGTTTTATTCACCAGATTTAAAAATAAAATCTTTTATTTTACATCATACTTCCTAACACAACTATTACCCATTAAATTACCATACAGATGTGTATATATATTTTAATGGGAATTTCAAGAATTGATCCTGGCTTGTGTTTTTCCAGTTGGACGATTGGGTGCTGTGCCGGATATACAAGAAAGCGACTCATTCTATCCGGGTGTTCTCGAACCCAGAACTGCAGGCCCCGTCACCGGCTGACGTGCCACAAGAATCGGTTATGCCCAAATTCAGTTCCTTCTCTGGGCTGTTTAAGAGCGAGGATCCGTTTGTGGACAGCTTTCTGAGCAATGACATGTCAGATGCCAGCAACGCGGCCCTGTCCTATGTGGACCCGTCGTCCAGCCTCCCGGTATTGCCCCAGCATTTAAATTCCTGCGAGACCAGAAGTCACGTGTCAATGTCAATGGGTTTCAACTGCGACGAAGCCTCGTCTGTCTACCCTGCGAAGAGGCAAAACAGTGGGAATCCATCATCGACACTACAGTTTGAATGTTGGAATCCATACATGGAAGTGGCGGCGCCCTATGAGCACATGTATCACTGGCCCATCAATGAAAACTCGAACCTTGAGCTGCTACCTTGGGAACGTGTGGTTAGAGTATGAAAATATAACAACGGGGGTGGATTTTTTTGCAAATTGATTCCAAACACTAAAACTTCAGAAAGTGGAGTTGGTGCAAACACTAAAACTCCAGAAAGTGGAGTTGGTGATGGGACTTGCTTTCTTATTGCTTGTATTTTTGGGGTGTATGGGCAATAAATTGTCCGTGTAAAATGAATTCCTGAAAAGTTATTTTCTCAAAATAAGAATGGTTGATTTTTATGGAATTGTCTCTAGTGCGACTTTATGGAAGCTTTTACGGTAAGTTTTTCCGGTCTAATTTCTCTAAAATCTGGCAGTGATTTATTGAAATCATAAGCTTGATGGGTAATCCTATGCAATCGAAGTGCCCTAGGGGTTTTCCAGGTATTGAATCCATATATACAGTAAAAAAACTAGTTTAAATAACACAAGTCAAGATTTCACCTCAAATTTTTCCAACAAATTTTGAAAAATCCAAAAAATACACTAAAAACAATTCCAATTTTTATATTAAAAAATCAGAAATTATTTCATAATTTATAATCATGGGTTTTGAATTCAATTGATAGTGAAGTGATACTCAATTGTATATATATATAAATAAATAAGTAAATATATATATAAAACAATAGCTACTCAACTCATTTGCTACTATCACTATAAAAAAAACCTTTATCAAATATAAAGTAATAAGAATGGTTTCGAATAAACACCTCGCCCTTATTAATCAAACATAAACTAAAAAGAAATACTTCATGAATAAACACCTCTAAAAAGATAGTGGTCAAACTAACCTTCCATTGTCTTGCCTTCAGTGAAAATCGCAATAAAACTATATTGATATAATTACTTCTCTATTAAAAAATATATATACAATGGTAAGTAAATTATCCTTTCATCTTAAATACAATGTTGAAATACAATGTATAATGTGTTGGTTAACTTATTTAAATAATGATATACATGATTTTAAATTAATTATAATAATTAATTATTTAATTTTTATTTTAATTTTTATTTATTATTGATAATTGGATTGAAATAAATTTACTTGAACTACCACCACTATATTGACAATTGGGTTGATATAAGTTTATTCTCAATATACATTTGTAGGTGAATCCATACGCTAGTCCCATTATTACCACTATTAATAATTGGGTTGTCATATGTCCATTCCCACTACTATATACACCTTTAGTGAACCCATATGTTAATCAGAGCGTTTCAACCTTATAAATAATAATAAATATATCATTTAACTTTAAATACAATGTATCATATATCTTATTTAAATTTAAATAATAATATAGATAAATCACATTAATATAACTTAAAATCTTTAAAAATAATATCTACTTTTGATGTTAAAAATTTATGTCAAAATCATCTTTTAATATCTCCACCCAAACTTCATTCAAAAATCCATAAAATCTCTCTTCAAAACTTAATGATTAGAGTATTCTAAACATGTTATGTTTTCGCATAGAAAACAATTAGAAATTTTGCCATGGCTTTGAGAAAATTCGGTGGAAATTTTTAAAAATCTAAATTATAATTATGAAACTTCAGAATATTAAGCCATCAGAATTTTAAGTAGCCATAATTTTTTTATAGTGTAATCGATTTTCACTATTAAAAAACATTTAAACACTACAAAAAATTATTTCCTTGTTAAATCAACAACGCCATTAATAATTTTCTTAATTTCTTATTTTGATATTAGTACAACGAGTGTAATGGCGTACCATAAAAATTTCACTTTCCAAACATCACCACCAATCGGCATTCAGACCGAACTTATTGATTCTCTACTTAACACGTGGCAAACTATGCTTTGATACCCATCGCACAAACTACACGTGTACCAAAAGAAGAAGAAGAAGCAATGGATGGATCCACTTTTTGGAGTCCGCCGTTTGCCATCGTATTCTCCTAATCACAAATTGACCTGTTTGGTTGAGGTTTGAGCGTTGTGAAAGGTTTTAAAAATATCTCATTTTACCAATTTATGTTTTAAGGTGCACTATCCATTTGTGTGGCAATTGTAGCAGAGATTTTTTATTGTTTGAATTTCCTTGATTGGTAGTTGGAGTGATCTTGTACTTTTGTTTTTCTCGATTATTTATTTATTATGGTTTTAATTTTTCAATAAAAAAGTTTCATATTTTAAAATAAATTAAAAATTTATTTATTATGATTTTAATTTGCTAATAGAAAAAATAATATTTTAGTTTCAAATTTCGGTGGCGTTATTCTATAAAATGCAAATAACCACCTAGTCACAGAACTCATTGTCATGGAAAAACAGTCCACTTTAAACTAACTTTCTCTTTTGACTATTTCAATGCATTCACAAATACATGGCCTTGGAAGATTGTAAACCTCCTACCAATCGCGTTGAGATACGAGTAATAAAAATAAATAATAATAAAAATAAAATGACACATGGTATTGAACTATGATATTCATGTGGAATATAAGCTATTTAAAATGGGAAATTAAATCACCTTAGATCCATCTTAACTTCAAATCTACCAAGCGCAGAGAGAGATCAAATATCTTGACATGAAAACCTCTTTTAGAGTGGAAAGAGATATGATTCCTCTCAAGACTTGGCAGATCCAACGTTAAAATGGATGTAGGCTAGTGTTAATCTTACTCATTGCACAACATTTAGTTGTTTGGCTTCTATTAGTATTTTATGGTTTCATATGAGGCCTTTAGGCCATTTTTGTACACTATTATATAGACTAGATATGCTCAATACTCAACACATCCTAGCTCACTAATTAGTATTTATGTGTTTGTTTAATCTTTGTTGATTATATTACTAAAAATATTAAATTTCTCAGTTGGTTTGGTTTCCAATGACAAAAAGTGGCAATAGGGGTATTGACTCTAAGTATATTGGTTCAGGTGATCAATAAAAAAAATACTAATTTAAATATTATGTTTATATATATTATATTAATATGTAATCTTTTCTTTGTCAAGTAACATAGTTATCGATCAAATGAGAAATTTACCAAGTATAAATTTTTTTGAGGGAGCAAAAAAATCATTTGATTTTGAAAATAGTTGATTCATAATGCACTCTTTTTGGAGCATATTTTGACACTTTAAATTTTCTTATGTATCAAGTATGAACATTTTTTTAAATGTTAGTGAATTTCATGTTGATTTTGAAAAGTGGTGATGTAACATCAACTCTTTTTTTTAGAGGACTTATTTTTGACACTTTAAATTTTCTAATGTTGTCTTCTTCTTCCCTGAGATAATTGTTTTTAAGTGTTTTTCAAGTTTGTGTTTTTTTGTTTTTCTTTTCATTTTTTTTGGTAATGAAATCTTTGTTTTTTTGCATAGTTAAAAAAAATGGGTTAATATTTTAAAGTTAGGATTTTCTATATATTTATGTATCTCAAATTAATATTTCAATGTATATCAAATAATTATCGCTAAAAAAACAACAATTTTAAACATTTCACACAAAACTACACATTTTGAATATAGATATAATAAAAAAATACACATTTTAAGACATTTTTTTTTGTTAAAAATGACATGTCAAATAAACAATATTTATGAGAATTTTAACAAAAGAACTTAAAAAATAACATATTTTATGAATTTTATGTCAAAAGTTAATAATAATCACAATTTTTTTACAAAAAATAATGATTCACATTAAAATTAAAGTGATTGCATAATACAAATATTAAACATATAATAGCAATAATTGAATACTTATTTTTGTCATGAAATTTCAAAGTCAAAACATTACAAGTATAACTGATGGATAGTTCTCAAAATTGAGTTTGATTTGCAAGTATAACTTAAATTTAATCAATAATATAATATAGTCCATGTTCATCATCTTCTAGAGCTTCATTATTGTCTTCTTCTATAATATTTTGTGCTTTAGTTTGGTCATTTTCCTCTTTTAATGGATCTTTGATGTTTGCAAATCTCCCAAAGTATCATTTTCCAATCATTCCATCTAACGGTGGTTGAGGTTCCTTTTCTTTTTCTACCATACGTGATTTATTAAAATCTCCTTTCCTCAAACCAACTTCTTTTATTTCATTTGGAAGAAATTGAAGAGCATTGTTTTTTTGCTGAATAAAACTACATTGTAGTGAGCCTTTTTCAATGACAATGCAGTTTATTTCTTTTTGTAGGCAACGTGCTAGTGTTGTACCTAATCATCAAGCAAAAAAGAAATAATTATGTTAATTAGTATAAATACATGAAAAAAATATTGAAATTCATTTTTATATAATAAAACTTATTTGAACCTAAGAATAAATCCAAAACCCAATCTCCTTCATTTTAAAATAAATCTATAAGATAGTTAATCAATGCATGTGGTTTTTGATAAATGTTAACTATCTCTCCTTTTGCATATTTATTCTCATATGTTAGTTTTCTTACAACAACATCATGAACCAATACTTGGCTAGGATTTTTTCCATCTATTCGATTCAGAAGAATATGCTTATAGTTATAGTCTTTTGTCAAACATTCAACATGGATGAACTCACAATAACTTATAATTGGTTGATCTCCGCAACCAATAAGATTTGACTTTTGCTTATAACATGACATAGTAAAAGTTCAATTAATTTGTACATAAATAATTTTTTTTAACAATAATGAAACATATAATTTCAATGTCTTACCATGTAAGTTTCATCCTTGAATTTGTGTTTCCCTTGAAGCTTGATAACAACATTAAAATTTGTGTCTTAATGAAATGTCACAAATATCCAAAGCAGTGATGTTGTGACTTCTTGAAAGCTTGTAACAACTTTATTAAAATTTCAATAAATACAAGGCTCACTATCATATCCAATGTTTGAAAATTTGAAACCATGAGGACTATCTGCAATAAGTAGGGCATTTTCCCTTTTAAGTATGAGTTTTGCAATGTCTTCACAATCACCTTGTATTATGTAATATTCATGGATAGTTTCGAACCCATTCTAAATGAAATGACTAAGACAAGGATCAAGTTCAACATTCCTAAGATGTTGCTTTCTCAACCTTGCCAACTTAATTTTTTCAATAAAGCTTTTGAAACTATTCGATACTCCATCTGCATCGTTCTTCAACATCTTTAATGAAATAAACAAATATATGTATAAGTAATAAAATAAAAATAGTTTACATATGAATAAAATAAATGTATAAATCAACATACTTTTTTGAATGCAAGATAAAAACATTTAAAAGGTGCTGTAAAAATTGATTCTAGGTAGTTGTATACAACATCATCCCAATTCTCTTTATTCAACATTTTAACCATATATTCTTGTATTTTCATATAAACCTTATAATTGAATAAATAAATTAAAAATTATTAATATAGTGATATCTATATATATATATATATAAAACAAATACTACCAACAACAATATGTTATATTTAAAATAAAATCATAATCGAGAAAAAAATAAAAATAATTCAACAAACTTACTTTTGAAATTCTGAGCACATTTCATGCAATGATAATTCACCTGACTTCACAAGAGATAATATTGATTTGACATGTTTGACATCCTTTACTCCTTGCATTGTTCTCTAAGGTGTGATAGTCATATCATCTAGAATATGCTTAATTTAAGGACCTATCTTATTGTTAGTACTTATTAAGGGTTTAGACTTTTTAACCTTCTGATTTTTTATGGAAATATTCTCCCACATGTTGAAAATCTCATCAATCATTTCCCATAACTCCCTAGTTTTAAATGCCAACTAGAAAATATTATACATACCTTTGAATAAATTTGAATTTACTTTTCTGCATTTTGAATTGATTTTTTCTCAATTTGATAACTTGTTTCCATACAACATTCCTTTTGAAAGTTTAGACTGAGTTTTCCTTATCCCCGCCACATTTTTCTTGAAATTCACTATGAATAAATCCAACCCTTTGGATGAAAGTCAAAGAAATCGTGTACTCATTATCCGTATTATGATCCCATGCCAATAACTTTGCTTTTATTTATGTTAAACTCGCATAAATGATACATCTTGATATTTTAAAAAGCAAGTTATTGAGAATATTCCTCGATCAATTGTATTCTAGCCTCTGCAAAATGGTTCCCCCCAATTACATAATATTTGTATTCAAAAGATCTCGTCTTCTCAAATGGCTCTTTGTTAGGAAATTTAATTATATCAATGAGAACCACATAATCAACCACATGTGCATATGGATTGTACCTAATCGATGTTTCAAGTTATGGACATGTAGGTGATGTGGCTTTCTAATTTGATATTAAATTGTCTTTCATTTGACTTATAAAATTGGCTAACATTAAGTTGAAATGTTTTGTCGCCATTAATTAAATTATTCTTCATCAACTGATCTCAAATGACATTTTGTTTTGTTTTAATAATTCCATCCTCTAAATCAACACTCAGTGTTATGATTTCCCTATTGCCTTTAAAGTTTTCACTCTGATCTTCACTGTTGCCCACATTTTTTACAGATTGACCACATTTTTATTTCTTTCTCTTACCGGTTAACATATTTTCTTGTAGATAAACAATCTCCTCTTCATCAACTCGTAGAGAGACATCCATGGGACTTTTTTTTTGGTGTTTTATAACTTTTCTCCTTTTCAGCAACAATGCTAATCTCATCTTCATTAATGGCAACATATTTTTAAGCTTCAACGTAAACTTCCACAACTTCAAAAGTAACATGCACAAGGAAAATTGTTCGTGTATCAATAATAGCTCACAGAGCCTTTATTCCAAATTAGTAAAGGAAACTAAGAATGAAATCCTATAACAATAAGTTCAATAGACCACTTAAACTTGAAACAACCCATACATTAGTTTTATGATAAAAATCGCCTAAGATAGTAGTTCTTATGCCAAATTATAAGTAAAATTAGACTAAGAAAGTGACATATGGAAAAGGACATACTTAGGTGAATAAAGGTTGTTACAATGGTAAAATGTGGTCTTGTTGGTCAAAAAGGAGGAAAAATAAATAGGAAAATAGATGCAAAAAGATGGAAATTCTATGGCCTAACATCTCCCCCCATATTAAGTATATGCATGTCCTCATGCAGACCCTTGTAATTGGTTCCTAACATGTTGAAAGTGTAGTCTTGTGAAATCATCAAATCCTGCAGTATCTTCTCCTTTGGCCCTAAAGCCTTGGGAAATGACCAACGTCACTTCCCAAAGTTGATCAGAAATATGGTATGGATGTTGATGCTGATAATTTGGAACCAAAACAAGAGGAAAATTGAATATAAATCCAATCCATCATGTGCCACTTCTCTTAATACACTCCACATATTGATGAACCCTAGAGAGAGATTACATACAATTTTAATATAAATAATAGGGGTCCTCTTCTTTCAAATCCTGTTGAAAAATATCCCATCTTAGCTTACTCCCTTCTAATGCACTAGCTTTCATCCCCTGTATATTCCCGAGGCATCTCTGTAAGACTGAATTTCAATAGTCCATTAGAAATGTCTTGGTGGCTAGAAATCACCATATCTTATTGTATATATGTGCAACATCTTTAGTTGATCTAGGCTCATTTCTAATCCACAACTTTACTCACCCCTAATTGGTTTTTACAATGTCATATGCAACCATCTAGCCTACCTAATTCTAAACAAAAGATACAAAATCCCTCAATTGAACACCCACCACATAAGGTGTCAAATTAAAATATTGATCTCCAGAACAGGTAAGGTCAAGCAGATAAAACTCACACAACAAATATTGCTATGAGAAATTAGCACTCTGAAAGGTTTCTAAGAAATCTTGAATTTTCTTTGTATTGTATGGTCGTTTTTCCTTAAGATTTGTCAATTGAAAGAGGAATGTCTTTCTTATGGATATAAAGGATAATATGGAGAAGGGAGCCTTCCACATAGTAAACCATTAATAAGTTCATATATGAATTCCTTCTCTTGTTGCAACAACAACACCTCCTCCTGCAATTCCTTTACTTTCTCTATTGCCTGGTTCCTCTCTTTTTGAAATTTTACAAAATCTTGAATTTGTAACTTTTCAACCCATTTCTTCTTAAGGTTGTTGACCATCTCCTCATGACATTGTTTCAAGAGAATAACGTCATCATTGGGAAAAACTACTAACTTCTTCCATTTTTACACTTCTCCAAGAAGAAATGTTGTCGTCAATAATTATTCAAGCTTTATTTGAGTTGTTTCATATGTTGTTAAAGATTTAGACTCAAAAATCTCTTATTTATCCCCTTTCTCTTCCCACTACACTATTTCAACTATTGGTTCTTATGTAATAACAACATTTTCGATAGGGTCTTGTCAGGAAATAGTCACATTAATTTCAATTCGCTTTGTTTTAACTATGGGTTCTTGTGTAACAACATCATCATAAATATGTTCTTCTCCCTTCTCTGCTTCGACTGTTGATTCTTGTGTAACAATGGCGATGTCAACAGTTTCTTGTGGAGAAACGTGTCAAAATTCTTCATCTTTTTCTCCTACTTTAACTCCTATCGAGATTGTACTAGATTCCATAACCTTGACTTCATTAAAAAATTGATGACACCCCTTACAAAATTTCATAGTTATATCATTGAATAATGTTGTTTCTATTGCTTCTGCTAACATTTCTAGTCCAACTTCCTTCTTAAGTTGAAGTTGTTTCTCAATTAAAGTAAGTTGTTTCCTTAATTCCTCATTTTACTTTTTCAAATTTTCAATTTGATCGACAAGAGGGTCTATTTTATTCTTACTTGGGAAGGGGCAACCTCCTCTTCTTTTTTCAATTTTTTTGTTACTGGCTCTCCATCTTTATGTTGTTCCTTGAATTCTGGTGTAACCAAAGGGGCTTCAAATGTAGAGGGGTCTTCCTCTATAGGATTTTATTGATTCCCCTCATCCTTTTGTTCCTCAAGCTTCTATGATTCAATTGTAATAGTATTCTCTTAATATGTTGGGGTATGTTTTTGTGCAACAACCACTCACACCCTTTTCTTGGGGGTCCTTCCACCAATTGGATTTTTCAGTTTTCTCATTTTCACCTTCACCTTCCTTGAGGAATCCATGGTTTCTTCAAATATATTTGTTTCTTTAGTTGTTGTCTCGAGTACCATTCTTGCTTCAATAGTTTCTCCTTCTGGTTATTCTTCTTCAATAGGGAACCCATGATGTCTCTTCTCAAATGATTCACTAGAAACCTCCATAGGCTTCTTTGTTCACATGCTTTTTCCTCTTGAGGATGTACCAACAGAAGTTTTAATAGAACTCCACATCTTAGAGTTTCGACAACCATATCAAAGTGATGCGTCAACCATACTTTGCTTAAAAGTTGCAACTATTCTACTCTTTGGGGGTGTAACAACTTTACTCCTAGGGGGTGTGGCTGTTTTACTTTTGAGTTTTGTTTCAACACTCTCCTTATGCTCCTCACTTTCATCATCCTTTGCACCAACACAAGGTCTTGCTATCAGGCCATGCCATGAACTTCCTTACTCCTGTAACGAATGAATTATTTTTAATTTGATAAGTTCATGGTTAGTCAGGCAAGTTTCCGAGTTTTTTTTCCCTCACACTCCCTATGCCATACCTTGAAAATATTTCAACAAATAATATGGAAGATTTATCAACTTCCCTGTCCTCCAAAATGACCTTTGCAGGTAATAAATTTATGAATGAAAATGTATACATCTTCCCAACGGCGGAGAAGAGATGTTTTGTCAAGATCCTTACCCTTAGTCCTCAATTCTTCTCCTTCCTTCAAAAGAACAACCTTGGTTGATGGATTTTCCACCTTTGAAAACCATCGAGTGTCGGCGTTATGATACAAGTATTGTCCTTGATGGTAACTCACACAGATGACAGATCATAGTGTAGCAGGGCAGTAGCAAAAAGTTGATGATCTGACTACAAAGAATGTAGAAAATGAAAGGCCCGCAGGTTCCTGTTCACAAAGATGCGGCCTTAGGCTGGGTCTATAGGTGCGCCATTCAAAAGGTGCGGACATGTTCGCAGGTGTTCCGAACAAAAGGTGCGGACCTAAAGTTCACAGACTTTCATGCAGAGAAAAGCGCACGCACGTGGGAAAACTTACGGGTGATCCATGGTATTTAGTCCGATGTTTTTGATCCTATGGTTTTGGTCCATGGTTTTGCTTCTAAAGTATTGAACCCAAGTTTTGGGTCCCTTGTATTGGAATTCTATGGTTTTGGACCATGGTTTGAGTAAGGGCTAGTCTATAAAAAGGAAAGGAGATCATTTGGCTGGGCAATCTTGCATGTGAAATATCTAAAGAAAATCAAGATCTAAAATTCTGGTGATCGGTTGGAGAGTGATAGCTAAATCAAGGAGAGACCTGAGCATTAGAAGGAAGATCTACTTTGACGCATGATCAGATCTGTGGATCTGACAGTCTGGGGCATATTGGAGGACTGATAATTTGGCTCTATTCGGAGGTCCGCATGCGAACCACAACGCAGGTACGGGGGTACGCAGTTTAGACACGGGTTTAGCGCAGAGGTGCATAGTTCAGACACAGGTTCAGTGCGGAGGTGCACAGTTCAGATACGCGTTCAGGTGCGGAGGTGCGCAATTCAGCGACAGGTGCAGGTGCGGAGGTCCACAGGCTTGACACAGACGAAGTGCGAATATTCGCAGGTTTCTATTGGTGAAGTTGCCAACTTTTCTTGAAACTTATTTTAGCTGCTTTTGTCTATTACTGCAGAGTTCTAGGTTCAGAATAGGTGTCAGGTTACTGGTATTGTTTTCTGGTTACTGTATTCTGAGAAGATAGTGGTTGATTCAATAGTTGATTGTGGAAAGGAGATTGGTTGATACACATGTACTTGATGTTTGTTTGATGTTCATGGATCCAGTCTAAAAGAGAAGGTTGAAGCCTTCAGTAGGTGAACACCTACGTACTAGTAGCTCAGCTAGTATAAGAGCTAAGGTGGTTGTAGCTCCCTTCCAGGAGAGTCTAGAAAACGAGAGAGGGTTGTAGCTCTCTGCAGGTTGCAGCTTGCGTACTGGTAAAGGACTGCACCAGTACAGAATGATTGTAAAAAGAAGTTTCTAATTGAAAGAAGATAGAGACATATTGCAGCAGGTGGTTTTCACCCACATTGGGTTTCCACTTTATATGTGGTGTTCTTTGGTGCGACTGTCTATTTTTCTTGTTCCTGTTCATTATTATATGATAGTGACATACAAATTAATGGTCAACATCTGCAGAACAAATTAAATTATAAATCTGGAAGGTATAGTGAAAAGAATTTGATAATACCGATTCACCCCCCTCTCAGTATTATTTTCAACAATTGGTATCAGAGCAGGTCCTTCAAAAGAAGCTTGATCGCTTAAAGGAAGATCTATCATCATGAGAAACTACGAGAGAGAAGCATCGATCAGGCCACCAATTTTTGATGGGACCAACTTCGTCTATTGGAAGGTAAGAGTCACAGCCTATCTTCAATCTCTTGGTACAAAAGTCTGGGATATCATAGATACATGGTACACTTTTCCTTCAGCAACTCCTACAGATCTAGCTAGTAAGAAGCAATATGAAACAAATGCAAAGGCTGTCAATACTCTATTAGGATGTATATCTCAATCAAAATTCGTCAAGATTATGCAGTACAAATCCGCAAAAGAAATATGGGATAAGATCGTTCTAAGCTATGAAGGAGATGAATAGGTAAAACGAGCAAAACTTCAAACCCTCAGAATTCAGTATGAAGATCTCAGAATGTACAATGATGAAAGTGTGGCTAACTATTTCCTACGTATAGATGAGATTGTTAATTGTATGAAAAACTTGGGTGAAGAAATAAAAGAGGCTGTTGTGGTTGAAAAGGTTCTAAGATCTTTGTCCTCTAAGTTTGAATCAAAAGTTTCTGCAATAGAAGAAAAACAAAATCTAGAAAACCTTACCATGTCACAGCTGCACGAAATTCTAACTGCTTACGAAATGAGGAAAGGAGGACCATCAGACAGGAGAGAAGCTGCATTCAAGGCTTCAGGCAAAGGAGATTACTATGATTTAGGACATATGTCAGAAGAAGAAGAAGAATCAAATTTTGTTAAGAACCTTCAACGGGGTGCTGGAAGATTCAGAGGTAAGTTGCCTTTCAAATGCTTTGCTTGTGGAAGAGTCGTCACTATGCTGCCAAGGGTCCTCATAAAGATAAGCTTGACAAAGGTAAGGAACCTGTTATATGGAACAAGAAACAGAATGTAAATAAGAAAAGATATTACACTCATGAAGACAGTGATGGACTTTCAAATAGTGATGAAGATGAACAAGGTAATAATTATAGACTTTTAATGGCTTTTGAAGATGATGATTTCATGGATGCTATAGATGAAGAAGGTCTTTATGAAGAGATTTCTAAACTCAAAATTTGTTTAGAAGAGAAAAATATGATTATTAATACTCTGCAATGTCAACTGGCTGAAAGGGAAAAACATCATGAAAAGTTAGAATGTGAAATAGTGGGACTTATAAAAGAGATTGAGAAAACTAAATCTCTTAATCTTAGATTTGTTAAAGGATCTGAAACATTAGATGAGATTATCAAAGTGTAGCGTTCTCCACTAATCAAGACAGGTCTGGGATATAATGAAGAAACAACCCAAGCACAGAAACCATCTACCTCCAAAAGCTATCTTGATGCAGCAAGGAGAAGTGAACAAAGACCCAATGGAAATCACCAGGTAAATCGGGGGCAATCTACATTAAGGACAAACAGAAGCTACAACCAGCCTCAACCTTCTCAATTTTCCTCAAGAATGGATGTCAATAGAAACTACAATCATTTGGCTGGTAGATTTGATAATCACAGGAATTTCTTCAATGGCCAATGTTTCTCTTGTCATAACTTTGGCCACAAAGCAGCTCAATGTGTTGCCTATAAGACAATCATGACTAGAGAAGCTCAAAAACAGAGGAGTATCACTGGGATCATGAAAATAACCTACAATAACTTTTCTGCTCATGAAAATGAAATATAATGTTCTATTTGTAATAATTTCGGTCATGAAGATTCTGAATGCAGGAGCAGGTTTCGGCAGACAACTCAGAAGGAGCAAGCCTCAAGTGCCAAAACATGGAGAATGAAGGAACCACAACCAGAGAGATGTGGTATAGCTTTATATGCGGAAGGGCAAGAAAATCAATGGTACATCGACAGTGGATGTTCGAAACATATGACGGGTGATAAAGAAAAACTTCAGTCATATAGTGCCTTAGAGAAGGAGAAGAAGGTCTCTTTTGGAAATGACACCCCTACTCTCATAAAAGGTAAAGGTTCTGTTCAGTTAAAGGAAAAGGTCAAAGCTGGAAATGTCATGTATGTTGATGGCTTAAAGCATAATCTATTGAGTGTCAGTCAGATGTGTGATCAAGGAACTGAGGTAATATTTCGATCAAATGGATGTAGTGTTCGTGATCTTGATACAGGAAAAACAGTGATCAAAGGCATAAGAACTCCAAATAATTTATACATATTCAAAGAAGGACAACATCAATGCTATCTAAGCAAGAATGATGAACACTGGCTATGGCACAGAAGATTGGGGCATCTAAGCTTCTCATAGATAAGGAAAGCATGCAAATACCAGGCAGTTCGTGGTCTTCCAGACATCAAAATTCCAGACAATACAATATGCAAATCATGTCAGTTTGGTAAGCAAACCAGAACTAACTTCCCTGAGAAGGAAGGATCAGCTAGCAGGACGCTTGAACTAGTCCATATTGATGTATGTGGTCCATCTAGGAAAAGGTCACCTCGAGGAGAAGAATACTTTATATTATTCATTGATGACTTTTCCAAGATGTGTTGGATAGGACTTATGAAGCACAAAGACGAAGCCTTCAAAAAGTTCAAATCCTTTAAAGCCTTGGTTGAAAACGAATCAGATCACAAAATTAAATGCCTCAGGTCTGATAGAGGTGGGGAGTTTACCTCAAATGAATTTTTCGATTTTTGTGAAAAACATGGAATAAGAATAGAATTCTCTACTGCATGGATTCCTCAGCAAAATGGAGTAGTGGAAAGGATGAACAGAACAGTTCAACAAATGGCTCATGCTATGATGGATGAGTCTGGAACTCCCGCAACTTTCTGGGGCGAAGCTGCATTTGCTGCAGTTGTTATTCTCAACAAGACAAATGTCCGGGTGAACAACACTCAGACTCCTCACGAACTATGGTATGGTAAGACTCCTTCGGTAAAATACTTCAAAATTTTTGGAAGTAAATGCTACATCAAAAATACTGATGAAAATCTTGGCAAGTTTGAACCTAGAGCAGATGAAGGCATTCTCCTTGGTTACTCTCCCCACAGCAAAGCATACAAGTGTTACAATAAAAGGCTTGGAAAAATTGTTGAAAGTATTGATGTAGTGGTTGATGAAGAAGAAAACACTCCTAGGCAGGTAAGATCTGAAGATTTCTAAGATGATGAGGACTATCCATCAACATCAAATCAAATTCATGATGAAGAAGAAACTCGTGAGGCGCCAAAAGAACAGATAAGGATAGAAGAAAAGACTCCATCCAGGTACATTCAGAAGAATCATCCAGAATCTCAAATTTTGGGCCAGAAAGAGGTTGGTATACAAACAAGAAGAACAATTGCAGAAGCTTCAAGCTACTTGGCATTACTCTCCTCCACTGAGCCACAAAATGTAAGAGAGGCATGCAAATATGAATGTCGGGTCAAGGCAATGGATGAAGAACTTGAGCAGATCGAAAAAAAATAACACTTGGGAGTTGGTTCATAGACCAAAAGATAAGAATGTCATAAGGACAAAATGGATATTCAAAAACAAGTTGAATGAAAATGGGGAAGTTATTAGAAATAAAGCCAGACTGGTTTGTAAAGGGTATGCTCAACAAGAAGGAATTGACTTTGAAGAAACGTTTGTTCCCGTTGCTAGAATTGAGGCCATCAGAATGTTCCTTGCTCTCTCTAGCTTCCAAAAATTCAAAGTATTTCAAATGGATGTGAAATCAACCTTTATAAATGGAGACTTAGAAGAAGAAGTGTACATTGAGCAACCAGATGGTTTCATCCTTGGGAATAATCCAAATCTTGTATGCAGACTAAAAAAGGCTCTCTATGGTCTTAAACAGGCTCAAGGGCTTGGTACTATCGTTTGGACAAATACCTTCATCAACAAGGTTTTTCAAAAGGATCAGCAGATAGCAATATTTATATAAAAGTTGAAAATGAAAAATTGCTAATACTTGTTGTGTATGCAGATGATATTATCTTTGGCAGCAATGAAGGAGCTATGAGTAAAAAATTTTCCTTGGTAATGCAAAAAGAATTTGAAATGTCATTGCTTGGAGAACTGACATATTTTCTTGGTCTACAAATCCAACAAAATGAAGGCGGTATCTTTTTATCTCAAACCAAGTACCTCAAGCAGATCTTGAAGAAATATGGCATGGAATTTCGAAACCAGTATGTACCCCTATGTTTACAGGATGTAGCCTCAGTGCAAATGATGAATCAACAGCATTGCATTAGCCAACCTATAGATCCATGATTGGAAGTCTGCTTTATTTGACAGGAACCCGACCAGACATCATGCATGCAGTGGGAATAGTTGGAAGATTTCATGCAAATCCAAAGGAGACTCATCTTCAGGCAGTTAAGAGAATCTTCAAGTATCTTCAAGGAACTCAAAGCTATGGCTTATGGTATCCTAGAGATACAGATCTCACACTTCATGCTTATACAGATGCAGATTGGGCCGGAAGCGTGGATGACAAAAAAAGCACTAGTGGTGGTGCATTCTTTATGGGTTCCAGATTAGTATCTTGGTTCAGCAAGAAACAGAGTTCAATAGCATTATCTACAACTGAAACAGAGTATGTGGCTGCTGCATCTTGTTGCACACAACTTCTTTGGATGATGCAAACTTTGCAGGATTTCCAAATCACTTGTACTCCACCTATCTCCATCCTATGTGATAATACAAGTGCAATCAGCATTTCAAAGAACCCAATCATGCATTCAAAGACCAAGCATATACCTATCAAATATCATTTTCTTTGGGAACAAGTGCTTGAACAAAAGGTCAAGTTGGAGTATGTTCCCTCTAAGGAACAAGTTGCTGATATACTCACCAAACCACTGCCCAGGGAAACATTTGAATACCTCAGACAAAAGCTGGGAGTAGTTGATGCATCATCTTGCTATTGAATCTTGTCTGTTGTACGCAAATTTCATATGGGGTATACGCGTACATGGATTGGTCAGAGACCAGTTGGCACAGGTTCAGGGGGAGCATATATTCTTCTAAATATGCATTGTTGGCATTATGGTAGAAGATCTTGGAGGAGCAAGTACAGAAGAAGAACATGGATGCTGATCTGAATAATGCTGCTAATGTTTTGTCTCTATGTCTTATATTTCTTTTGTCAAGGTCATGTAACGACCTATCTTGGTTGCCCCACTATGCCTGGGATGGATAATGTAATGTGCTTATTATGTATTCCCACTTGATTGGGAGTTGTATGTATGAGTCTTAGGTGATAGGAAGGTCTCTTATCATGTATGAAGTCATGTTCTTTCTTGTAGAACATCTTTTTGCAGACCTTGCTTACAGTCAGGGGGAGCATGTTCAACACACTTCAGCAGAAGAAGAGGTTTCAGCAGGTTGGTTATCAAGGAAAGAGAATATCTTGGTCCGCCCTTTGCCCTTGATGTCAAAGGGGGAGAGTGATTTGGTGTTGTTGCCATCAAGTCCAAAGGGGGAGATTGTTGGCATTATGATACAAGTATTGTCCTTGATGGCAACTCACACAGATGACAGATCATAGTGCAGCAGGGCAGTAGCAAAAAGTTGATGATCAGACTACAAAGAATGTAGAAAATGAAAGGCCCACAGGTTCCTGTTCACAAAGATGCGGCCTTAGGCTGGGTCCGCAGGTGCGTCGTTCAAAAGGTGCGGACATGTTCGCAGGTGTTCCGAACAAAAGGTGCGGACCTAAAGTTCACAGACTTTCATGCAGAGAAAAGCGCACGCACGTGGGAAAACTTACGGGTGATCCATGGTATTTAGTCCGACGTTTTTGATCCTATGGTTTTGGTCCGTGGTTTTGCTTCTAAAGTATTGAACCCAGGTTTTGGGTCCCTTGTATTGGAATTCTATGGTTTTGGACCATGGTTTGAGTAAGGGCTAGTCTATAAAAAGGAAAGGAGATCATTTGGCTGGGCACTCTTGCATGTGAAATATCTAAAGAAAATCAAGATCTAAAATTCTGGTGATCGGTTGGAGAGTGATAGCTAAATCAAGGAGAGACCTGAGCATTAGAAGGAAGATATACTTTGACGCATGATCAGATTTGTGGATTTGACAGTTTGGGTCATATTGGAGGACTGATAATTTGGCTCTATTCGGAGGTCCGCAGGCGAACCACAGCGTAGGTGCAGAGGTACGCAGTTCAGACATGGGTTTAGTGCAGAGGTGCACAGTTCAGACACGGGTTCAATGCAGAGGTGTGCAGTTCAGATACGAGTTCAGGTGCGGAGGTGCGCAGTTCAGCGACAGGTGCAGGTGCGGAGGTCCGCAGGCTCGACACAGACGAAGTGCGGATATCCGCAAGTTTCTATTGGTGAGGTTGAGGACTTTTCTTGAAACTTATTTTAGCTGATTTTGTCTATTACTGTAGAGTTCTAGGTTCATAATAGGTGTCTGGTTACTGGTATTGTTTTCTAGTTACTGCATTCTGAGAAGATAGTGGTTGATTCAATAATTGATTGTGGAAAGGAGATTGGTTGATACACATGTACTTGATGTTTGTTTGATGTTCATGGATCCAGTCTGAAAATTTATGAAACGTGGTCCCTGGAAGAAAAGAGAAGGTTGAAGCCTTCAGTAGGTGAACACCTACGTACTAGTAGCTCAGCTAGTACAAGAGCTAAGGGGGTTGTAGCTCCCTTCCAGGAGAGTCTGGAAAACGAGAGAGGGTTGTAGCTCTCTGCAGGTTGCAACCTGCGTACTGGTAAAGGACTGCACCAGTACATAATCATTGTAAAAAGAAGTTTCTAATTGAAAGAAGATAGAGACATATTGCAGCAGGTGGTTTTCACCCACATTGGGTTTCCACCTTATATCTGGTGTTCTTTGGTGTGACTATCTGTTTTTCTTGTTCTTGTTCATTATTATATGGTACTGACATACAAATTAATGGTCAACATCTGAAGAATAAATTAAATTATAAATCTGGAAGGTATAGTGAAAATAATTTGATAATACTGATTCACCCCCTCTCTCAGTATTATTTTCAACATCGAGTCCCTATCTGTGGCAACCTTGTTACACTTACAATTACTTCCTTTGTAACAATAATTCTAAATCCCCTGACTTAAGAGTATTATTCAATTAGGGCTTGAGCAAACTTTAGAGCAACCAACTCACTAAAACCCTGAAACTTCTCAAAATAACTCAACCATCTTTCATTTCGAAAAATTTCCAGAGCCTCCAAGTTTTGTAACAACATGTTGACATAGTTAGGTTCATCGCTTACCGCTACTCCTCCCATGTTTGCCTAAGACTGTAACTACTTAGCGCTGCTAGAGACATGTTACAGAGTTTCCTCAGTTCACAGAGATAATTACTAAGGAGAGAATGTTGAGATATTGTAATTAACAATAATTACACTCTTTTATTACCAAATTGAGTTTTTTTAGTACAAAAAGGACTTCACACGATTGCATCAGTTTCTAAATATGACAATAAAGGTAATAATGGTAAGGTTAATGATGGAAATTATAACAAATGTTACCTTGATCCAATTATATGTGAGGGTAAAAAGTAATGATGTTTGCAAAGTCCAATCATACATTATTATAATAGGGTGAGGTGATTGTCCATCAAATGATTAATGATTTGGGTGAAATCATAGTGTATCGTTTAATGAAACGATACACTCCTCCTCCAACATATTGTTAAAAAAATCATAGACATATGCACATTAGGGTAATGATGTATCTAATTTAGTACGAATCCCACAAATAAATGACAAAAGAACAAACTTGTCATTATATTATCGTTATGATGACATGGAACTGTACCAGTCAAATGATGTTGGGAAGATATCCTTGTGGCACAAATTCAAAAGGGAAATTCTATTGGTATGATGAGATGAAGGATCCATGTTATGAGAACATATATTGTATCAGCTGTGAGACCAAACTTTTAATCTAAAGCAGCAACAATGGATCTCCAAAAGGGCCTTTCAATGTAACAGGGATGTCAGTAACAACCATATGAAATTGTAAAACAACGCTGACATCTATTCATATATTCAGTTGTAACAACAAAATATTAATCAAATATGAACTATATGAATCAAATGAGTCCCAAGAAATATTTGTAACAACAAAACTTAAAACAATAAATCAATGATTATGAAGAATTATCACATTGTTGTTACAGAGAAATAAAAAGGTGTTGACCGCCAACAAGCTGTTTTTCGATCATCACAATCATCCAATAGTGCCCCAAAGGGGTTTTCACCATTGAACATTTATTTTCTTTTTTCTCTTAATTTATTATTTATTATCATTATCATTATCATTATTTATTTTTCTTTTTTCCCTTTTATTTTTATTGAAAAAAAACTAAGTAATTTGCAACACATGAGGAACCTCCCTTGCCTGAACAACTTCAAGGCCTGGACTTGCAATTGAGACAATGTTCACAAATGAATCCTTAGAGGTAGGTTTATGATACAACCTAAGACGATGTCCATTTACTAGAAAGGATACTTGAGAATGATCGATGGCTGTCAATTTTACAATCCTGTTGTAAGAGATCGCTGCAATAAATGTTGTCTCATGCTCAAAGCATATACAATTTTATTAGATTAGAAACTAATGTGCTTTAAAACAAATTCAAAACTCTGTAAGTATTCAACCCACTTAATATTTTTTTGGTTCAACTTAGGATGTTGCATTATATACTGTAGAGCATGGTTATTAGTGTAAAAAATAAATTCTCTAGACAACAAATAATGCCTCCATTTCTTAAGAGATTAAAACACTTCATAGAATTCTTTGTCATAGGCTATGTACTTTATTCTACCCTCATTCAACTTCTTACTGTAATAGGCTATAGGTATGTGCTCTTGGTTAAGCATTGCTCCAATTGCATCATTGTTACCATCAGTCTTTACTTGAAAATGCTTGTTAAAATTTGAAAGAGCAAGAACTGGCTGCTCTGTGATCTTCCTCTTCAACATATGAAACCCTTTTCTAGCTTCATTAGTCCACCTAAATGGTTGTTTCTTCTTCTTCACTCTCTCTATAATTGGCGCGTTCATTTTTCTAAAGTTTTAATAAATTTCCTGTAAAAACTAGCCAAACTATGAAAACTTCTAACTTCAAAAACACTTTTGGGGGCGGTCAATTCAAGGATGGATTTCATCTTACCTAGATCCATCTTCAATCCTTCTCTAGAAATTACAAATCCTAGATATACCAACTCTGACTTCAAAAAGGAACATTTCTTCAAATTTACAAGCAACTTCTCTAATACACACCTCAAATGCCTCAGATGCTCCTCCTTTAACTAACTGTACACCAAAATTTCATCCGGGTAAACAATAAATAAATCCTATGAATTATTTCAGCACTTCATTCATCAACCTCATGAATGTACTAGGTGTGTTAGATAAACCAAATGGCATGGCCATCCATTCATAAAAATATTCACTAGTTTTAAATGTAGTCTTCCACTCATCTCCCTCTCCAATTATGATTTGATGGTATCCACTCTTCAAATCAATTTTAGAAAACCAACAGGAACCACTCATAAAATCCAATAAATCATCAATACGTGGTAGGGGAAAATGATACCTTATTGTAATTTTGTTCAAGGCTCTGGAGTCTATACGCATGTGCCATCAACCATCCTTCTTTGGAGTTAATATTATAGGTATTGCACATGGACTACAACTCTCTTTGATTAGTGCTTTATCCAACAACTCTTCCACTTTTTTTTCGACTTCTTCATTCTCCTTAGGTGTCATGTGGTATGAAACTTTATTATGAAAACTAGCTCCTAGTATCAAGTCAATGTGATGATTGATACTCCTTACTGGTGGCAACTCACTTGGAAGATCATCCACCATAATATCATGATACTCCTCCAGCATCTCTTGAATTTCTATAGGAAAAACAAAGATAGTACTATAAGTAAGAACTACTTTAGGCTTACAAACAATAGAAAAATTACCTCTTCTATCTTCACATGTTGTAGGAACTCCTTGCTACTCATAAACAATGCCTTTGAATTGTTGCTTCCATAAGTCCCCTCTTCTTGCAATGGAAACAAAGTATGCTTTATGCCATCCTTATGGAACTTATAAGTGTTCCTCTTGCCATCATGCACCACACTTTTGTCAAACTGTGATGGTCTCCCAAGCAAAATGTGACACACATCCATTGGCATCACATCACACAAAATCTTCTCTTTGTAGCTACCAATATGTAGCTCTATCTCTCACTGTTAATTCACTAAAATATAATGTCCCTTCTGCAACTAATACACCTTGTAGGGTGTTGGATGATTTTTCTTCTTCAAATGAAGTTTATCTACAACTTATGTGGACACTAGGTTGTCTGTGTTACCACTATCAATCACTAGTTTACAACACTTACCTTGGACCTTGCAAATAGTTCATAACAAGGCTCTCCTCAGAGATGGCCCAAAAAATTCCTTCTTCTACTTGATCAACACCTTCTTCATCATCATGGATTCTCCTGTTGCTGACACATTCTATGCTTCCTGCACCTCTGCCTCCACCCCCTCTACTAGAGCTTCAACAACATTCCTTTGGTATGGTTCTCTATTCTCTGGACAATTATACGGCATTTGTCCAAGTTTTCCATGCCTATAGCAACGAACATCTATTTTTCCTCTTACTCATCCTCTAGAAAAGGATATTTGGCCTCTGGACTCTCCCTCTTGTTATCATTGTGGACTAGAGCTACTAGCCCCATCTTTAGATGCAGTAGAACTCCCTCTTCTCTATTATTGTCCTCTACTTCCAGCATCACCTTTTCCTCTTTCTGCTTGTTTCCTTGCAAGCTTCTCTTCTAGTTTCAGAGAGAGTTGGTATGCCTCCTCTATTGTCTTTTGAGACAATACACTTATTTCATCTTGAATGTCCAATCTAAGCCCATTAATGTACTTTGGAGTCTTATTTGTAGACTCTTCCACATATCTAGCTCTAATGTTCATGTTGTAGAACTCCTCTATGTATTCTATGACTATCATACTTCTTTGTCTAAGGTTTTGAATACTTCTAACAAAGTTAGATGGTAATCCTTTGGAAAAAAATTCCCTCTTAGATTTTCCACCATCCTATCCCAACTCTAGATCTTCTGCTTGTTCATTCTCCTCCTCTCTGTTTACACACCTGTTGAAAATAGCAAAAAGAAATGTTAAAAATAGCATCTAGAAATTCTAATTTAATTTGTCCTTGAATTAAATTGTAATTCTTTTCTCATGGCAACTTGTAATAGTTAACTAAGTTAAGTTGACTTAGTTAGCTTAGGAATTTCTAGTTGAAATTCTATCTAGAGTCATGTAAATGTGATCCCTAAGTTTTAGGGGTCCAGATTGAGTTTATTGGATTTGTAATTAGATAACTCAGTCTAATAGAATTATAGTCAGTTAAACTAGTTCTAACCATTGGAGGAACTAGTAGAGGTTTAGTAGTGATTTAGTGCACCAGTGCATCCTTAGTGCCACACCAACTAACTAAAGATTCACTTAATAATAGCTCATGCATGTCAGTTCAGAGGGAGACCCAGTTGAGACTAGAGTGCAAGGACAATGTAATATCATTTGTATAATTTCCCGAGTTGTACAGATGGTGCAAGAAGTCAGTTGAGGACCTAGTTTTGGATTGTGCAGTTATGGAAGAAGGATTTCCTCATTAAATAGAGGCTAATTCCTCTAGGAATTGTGCAAGTAAATAGAGGCTAATTCCTCTAGGAATTGTGCCAGTAAATAGAGGCTTGGCAGGTAGCATAATTGGCTAAGTGTTGGCTAGAGAGGGCTAGTGAGGAAAAGAGTTGATAATACTTGTGTAGGGATTATTCTAGTGAGAACAAGAATTGTATTTTCTTCTTATATTTCTGATTAATGCAATATAGATAGTCAGGGTTTTGGGCAGTTTCTTTCCCTAGAGAAATATTATGTTATGTGTGATTGATATCATTCCTCTTTCTAATTATTGTTTTCATAGATCATTATTGGTTTCCGCTGTAAAGAGTAGAGTAAATCCTTGTCTTATGTTTTAGTATATCACATGAGCTGTCGAATCTATTGTAAAAAGCTACATGGTATCGGAGTTGAAGACAATATAGAAGAGAAGATTTCGAGTTTGTTGTGCAAGTGAAATTTGAATTTGCAGTTCATACTTCAGAGTTAAAAAATGGATTTCTATGGCTCGAGACTTTAGTATGCCTAGGATGGAAACTAAAATTACATAGCCTAGAAGGATAGGATGGAAGCAGTGCTGGAAGACAATGGCCTCAAGGAATTCATTGATTAAGACATTCCTAAGCCTCCAACATCGAATACTAAAGATCTGGCTTAATGGAGCAAGTGTGTGGCAAGGGTGAGGCGGATTATCCTTGAGGGAGTTCGAGATCACATTTTCTCGAGTCTCCATGGAAAGGATACTCTATACTCAATTTGGAAGGCATTGACAGACCTGTTTTAGAATAGCAGTGACCATAGGAAGTTGGCACTAAAGGAAAAAATTAAAAATATCAATATGGAGAAGGGTGACTCAATTCCGAATTACTTGACCAAGTTCACCCATTGTCGGGATGAGCTTGGAATTGTCAAGATTACTGTTGCTGAAGATGATATGGTGAGACTAGCTCTTTTAGGACTTCCAAAGAGTTGGAACAGTTATCAGGACTCTATCAATGTGAGGGAGAAGGTTCCAGATTGGGAACGACTGTCGTCGGATTTGGTATAGGAAGAGTTTCGATGGAACACCAAAGATGGGAGCTCTACCAAAGAAGTGGAAGAGGACTTTTGCTTATCGATTAAGGAAAACAAAGCCAAGGGAAAGAAGTCCCAAGGCGGGGTAGGTGACAAGAAGATGGACTTGTTGAAAGTCAAGTGTTTTCACTGTCACGAGTATGGGCACTGTGCCATGAATTGCCCACAGAAGAAAGAAAGCAGGAAGGAGCCCACAGCAGTTGCAGATTGTGAAGCTCTAGCTTCACAATTTGAACTTGATTTCAATCTCACTGCATGCATGGACAACACTGTAATGGGAGGCATGTGGTATCTTCACAGCGGTGTCTCGTTCCATATGATTGGGAACAAAGATCTCTTTATTGATTTAGAGGAGAAAGACCTTAAGGAGAACACAGAGTTTGGAGATGACGTGAGGTATATCGCTACTGGGATCGGTACAGTTACCTTTCAAAGGGATTCTGTCTCCCATGTCAGAATCACAGATGTGATGTATATTCCAAGACTAAAGCTGGGAAAATTATAAGGATTGAAAATTATCTTGAAGTTTAAAAACATTGGTGAATCTCACTAGTGCCTAATATGGAAACTATAAGATTTTTAATGATATATTTGTAAAATTATTCAAATTTATAATCATTTTATATATAGTCTCTATATAATGTTGGCGATTTTAAAGTAAAATAATTTTATATTGTAAAATTTGGGTGAATCATTTTTAGAAAAAATGGAAATTGGCGAATCTTTTTTTTGGAAAAATCATGGAAAATTAGCCCACATGTGAATATTAGCCCCTAAAATTTTCCATAGCCTAAAAAAAAATCTTGTTTCCATTGAGATATTGGAAGAGCATGGCTATGATGTGATTTTTAGTAAGGGAAAGGTTTTCCTTAGACACATCACCATGATATTGGTGAAACAAATCATCGTACAAGTGAAGAACTTGTATTCTCTTGAGGTACAAAATGCATGCAAAGGCTTGAGGATAAAGGCAAAGGTTAGAGACTTGGTTGTTGAGAGGGAGAGTGAATTATCTCTCAACATGCAGCCCCGTAAGAAGCCTCAAAATCCGACTTAGAAAGTTTTGGAGAAACCACGATTGGAGAAGCATAGAGGAGACCAAGTGGAGGCATCCACTCAAGTAGAGACCTCTAGTAGGGGGAAATTTCGTGCCAAGTGGGTAGAGGGAGCATATGCAGCCATACCTCTAGGTGAGAGGAGGGGCGATGTGAAGTGATAGTCCCAAGAGGGAAAAAATTGGGTAGGATCCATTGAGAAGTTTTGTCTCTTGGATCATGCCTTGCTAGAGGAGCCAATAGTACACAGTAGTAGGATGTATTAGTGGCGGTTGATGCAGTCAGATATCAGAGTGATAGAGGTAGAGGCTAGCAGCAGTCAAATACTGAAGAGCGTAGAGCAGAGTTGAAAACAGTGTAGATAGGAAGAGTCAGCAAAATCATAGAGTTTTCAGTTGACAGAGGCAGAGCTAGTAGCAGTTAGAAACTTTGGTGATAGATGCATCATACTGATTCAAGTTGGATTTTTTTTTTCTTCAGTTCCAGGAGTTGCAATAGCTACAACACTAGAGAGAAGTGTTGCATGCAGAGCATTCCAAAGGTTCAGAATCAAGACAAAGTTGAATTCATTTTTTGTTGAGAGGGATTGTTGACAATAGAAACAAGAAATGTTAAAAATGACATCTAGAAATTCTAATTTAATTTGTCCTTGAACTAAATTGAGAATTAAATTGTAATTCTTTTCTCATAGCAGCTTGTAATAGTTACTAAGTTAATTTGACCTAGTTAGCTTGGGAAATTCAAGTTGGAAGTCTATTTGGAGTCATGTAAGTGTGATCCCTAAGTTTTAAGGGTCCAGATTGAGTTTATTGGAGTTTTAATTAGATAACTGAGTCTAACTGAGTTATAGTCAGTTAAACTAGTTCTAACTGTTGGAGGAACTAGTAGAGGTTTAGTAGTGAGTCAATGCACCAGTGCATCCTTAGTGCCACACCAGCTAACTGAAGATTCACTCAATAATAACTCATGCATGTTAGTTCAGAGGAAGACCCAGTTGAGACTAGAGTGCAGGGACAATGTACTATCAATTGTATAATTTTCCGAGTTGTACAGATTGTGCATGCAATCCATTAAGGACCTAGTTTTGGATTGCGCAATTATAGAAGAAGGATTTCCTCATTAAACAGAGGCTAATTCCTCTAGGAATTACATAAGGAAGTATGGGCTTGGAAGGCAGTATAATTGGCTAAGTGTTGGCTAGAGTGGGCTTGCGAGGCAGTGTTGATCATACTTGTGTAGGGATTGTTCTAGTGAGAACAAGCATTGTATTTTATTCTTGGATTTATGATTAATGCAATATAGATAGTCGAGGTTTTGAGTAGTTTCTTTCCACAGATAAATATTGTGTTATGTGCAATTGATATTCTTCCTCTTTTTGATTATTGTCTTAATCGATCATTATTGGTTTCCGCTGTAAAGAGTAGAGTAGATTCTTGTCTTATGTTTTAGTATATCACATGAGTTGTTGAATCTATAGTAAAGATTTACAACACCATCCCACCAGAGAGATACATGTCCCTTCAACTTTTTCACTACAAACTTGACCTTCTTCTCTTCATATATTTCCTCATAGTCAAAGAACTTATCCATCTCTATGATCCAGTCGATCAAATCCTTTGGATTCATACTAATTGAGTAGGAAGATAGATTTGATTTTGGTTTCATGATAAAACCCAAAAATTTTCTTCGAACTTTGTTGGTTCTTCTGCTACTTCTTCTTTTGCAGTTTCTTCCTCCTCATGACTCTTCTCTTATGGTTCTCTATGTCAACCATTCTCCATCATTTCCATTCTTTCCTCCAGTCGTTGCATCACTCTTAATACTTCTATGTTGGAAACCAATCTATGTCATTGTCTTATTGCACCTCATCTAATGCCTATCTCAACTCTGGACGACATGATTCCTTCTCCTATTCTTGAAGTAGATGTGGGGTCTGCTCTTATACCACTTGATGCAAATATACCAAATATTTTCCTAAATTATGTCCGTAGGAGTTGGTTCCTCTAAAATGGAACTTCCTTTCACCCCCAGGACTAAATCCCTATCAAAAACTTGCAGCAAAAAAGGTTAATTATAGTGGTAGGATTATAAAGGAAATGGGCACAAAAAAAAACTCTGGGTGCTCTCTTTGTCTGTACAAATCCCATGACCCCGGGTCCTTGGAGCTCTTTTAAATTTGCAATTAGAAATAGATACAGGCTTCCGGGATGGCCCACGTAAATTTTACAAAGAAAAAGCTTGCCAACATGCTCACTCTATAGAGGGCACCACTATATCCATCGCTTAACGAATTTGAGGAACAAAACATGTTTTTGTCACCATCGCTTGACGTTCCCTGGTCCCTTGGTCCCCAACACTCAATTAACTTATGAGATTCCAGGCTTTTTGTACTTTTTGGGCCTCTAGGATAGGAATTCTATTACGGGATTTCGTTAGATAACGATCCCTATTCTGTCACTTGACTGACTCCCCAACACTCAATTAAAATAAGTTATGGGATCTAGGCTTTGTAGGCCTTTGGGCTAAGAATTCTACTATGGGATTCTGTCGATAGACGATCTCGGGCTCCAACAATTGACAGTCTCTTCTGAAAGGAAAAAATGGCTAAGTGTTGGCCTCTCCAATGTTAAAACTAGCTTCGATACTCCATCTCCTCTTAACCCTCTCCACCCTTTGGGCCTCTCCTCTTGGCTCTGCAATACATTTAAGGTAAATCCTTTCCCTCCTCTGCCTTCCTTCAATCACCTTGATCCAATCTTGGTGTGTTATGGATCTCGTGTGCACTTATTAAAATACAATGCTGACAAACTGTGTGTAAAGAAAGATTGCAGAAGGACCGGTCTTCGAATACAAATCTCTTCATCGGAAAAATTAGCACACCTCTATACTCTCTCCTTGAGTTTCTCATTAATCAAGAAATATTTAAAATTATATCAATTCAATTTAGATCCTTGAAGAGAGGATTTGAGGATCAATTTGGGGACAATTAAACTAAACTATAACCACTGCAACAATTATCTAATTTTAATGAAATATATGGAAATTCTGAATAACTCCTAATCTAACATAGGAGTAAGTAAAATAAGACCATATAATTTTAAGTTTATTAGGGTTAATGTTGGCTATAATTCAAGAAGTTTTGAAGGTTTTTCTTTTTTTCTTTTTCATGTGTAGATTATTCGATAGTAGTGTTTTTTTCCAAAGAGATCCTCACTACTATGGGACTTCTAAAACCCTTGGAGAATTTGTGAGTATCAAATTTTCATTACATCATGTACTAATGCTTTGTTTGGTTTTGTCAAACAAAGTTTATATAAATTTATTTTCCAGGCTCAGATATTGGAGGCTTGACAAAAACTCTTTCATTGTTCGATTCCATCGAACATTAGTGACCTACAAATGCTCTTTCAACTACAAAAATATTCCTATATTTGGGCTTTGAGATTTAGAATCAAAATCTTTAACCATAGATTAAAACTAACGCGTTGGTCCTTATATATTGTTTTCACATTAAATTCATTGTCTCTATGGTGAGGATAATTAGTGACAAATAGAGTATACAACTTGTAATAGAGTTGTTGAACCTACCTCAAAATAGATAGCAGGACCTAAACATGAATAATAGTTCCATTCTTCATTGAAAAAACATAATTGATCTTGGGTATCATTCTCATCAAGGGAAGTGCCCATAGATCTAAATAAGACCGAGATGATTTAGTATATTGTATTATGATTAATAATATCAATTTTTTTCTCCTCGATGATTTAGTTATTATAATTGTTTGTCCAACTCAATACACAATTTGAAAAGAAAATGAAGAAAGAGATATTGATAATTTAACTTTGTTTTAGCAACTCAATGTAGTGTATTGATGTTGTGTTGTTTTGATATATATACAAAATAATAAATTGGAGGATTCAATTCCAGACTTATCGCAATGAACTAATATCCTATATGTGTAAGTAGATGATAAACACTTTCATTTCTATTTAAAAACATGACATATGTCAATTTATGTTTAACGAATTCAGTGTTCAAGGATTGAGTAATGTGGGGCTTATTGACATGGCATGGGTTACTAATAGTGTAATAAATTCCTTTAAATAGGATTATGAAAATCCATAGGAGATAATCCACGACAACACCAAACCATAACCATATGAAGGTGACATACATAACACAAGATGAAACTTTAGATAATTAATCTGGAGAGAGTGTTTATCTTTTTCATTGGAATTTACAGATATACAAAGCAATGTTAGATGGAGGTGAAATGGTAGCTATCAAAAGGTCCAAATGAGGGTTCATCTAGAGTGGATCCAAATTCAAAAATGATTGATTTCCTCTCTCACGTTCACTATAAGAATCTGGTGGGGATAATTGGTTTTTGCTTTGAGCAACAAGAGAACGTGATTGCTTGCTTAGAGTACATCCCAAATGGAACTATGGGAGAAAGTCTCTTTAGTAAGAATATCTAAAAATATCACATCATCATATCACAAGATTTCTACTTTTCCACCATATATGTGACATCAAGGTATCAATATTCATTTGGATTTAATATTAGATGTATGAAATCTCATAGTTTGGTTTGGGCCCCTAAGAAAGTAGGATTCCCTAATATGCCTAACATTTGGATCAAGTGGTGTGAAATTCTTGCCTGAAAGGCAGTGTATCCTCAAAACAAAAGTTATAGACTTCATTGTGTTTGCTCACAAAATCACTTATGCCTATACATATTTTCACTATACTTATTCTAGCTATGGATTCTCATTGCACGGAGAGTAGGGAAATGTATGATTCTGTCCATCCTCAACGTGGATGTGCCCCTTAAAAAAAAAAAAAATTCTAAATGAAAAAACAATATCGCTTATTATAAAAAATAAAAACGAATATAAATGTTTAGGTAGTTTTAACTAAAAGTATTATAATCTAATATGAAGGTGACGTGGTAAAAATATTTCACTCTCCCTTCATTATTAGTATAAAAGAGATGTGATAAAAATATTTCACTCTGCCTTCGTTATTAGAATAAAAGAGATGTGGTAAAAATATTTCATTTTCACTCTCTACCATAAATAAAATATTTCAATAACCGTGTGAAGTAAATTAATTCTATATTAATTTTAGAGAAAGATAAAGTAATTAAAAAAATAGAAAGAACCTTATATTTTCACTTTTTAGTGTTAGGAAGATGCATAGTTCTTATACTTTTTAAAAATATTTCATTGTAAAAATATTTATACTAGTAAATTAATTCTATATTAATTTTAGAGAAAGATAAAGTAATTAAAAAAATAGAAAGAACCTTATATTTTCACTTTTTAGTGTTAGGAAGATGCATAGTTCTTATACTTTTTAAAAATATTTCATTGTAAAAATATTTATACTAGCAATTGCACCAAATATTGCAAATGAAACGTTGTAAGTGTGTAGCATATGAAAAAATAACATAGAGGAGGAGTGATGTTATATGTTATGTGATCCACATGTAGCCCAATTTGAGTAAAAGAGAAATCTTAATGTTGTTGCCACTAGGTAACCTTTTACAATTGGGACCTCTATCTTTCCTTTATCATGTGAATATTTAAATGAAAAATTAAAAATTTTAGATATCTAAATGATTAGAAATTGGAAGTGAAAATGTTAAATTACAATCATCTTAGATGAAATTGTGTATACTAAAGATGTTCTTGTCACTTTTCTTAAAATTATTGAAATGAAAATTAATTTATTTGCCTTATTTTGTGAATAAATCCATGTTCCAAATCCATTTTTTTAAACAAACTCCTAAGCGAGGTTTTTTGTTAGATCCAAGTAAGAAACCTTATTCCACACCGCCAAGACAAGAGCAACATAGTGTTTGATTTAAACAAGAATGGAAGATGGATTGCCATAATCATTTATATTGTTTTCTTAAACTCGTAAAACTTATGCATATATCATTTCAGCAAAGCATTAATAAACTAAATATGTATGTATGGTCTCTGGGACAATTCGAAATTCAAGAGAGTCCAGCTCATGCTCATAGCGAAGAAAACAAAGACATAAAATATTGTTTATAAGGTGGACACTGGACTTTAGTATAGTCGTGGTGTGATGAACCTTACAAAATATTCTCAGACAGAAACTCTTGTATTCCATGCCCTCTAGGATTTGGTTCCCTCACAGTCTGCTTTGTGGGGCTCTTGTAACTTCCATGGGTTTGTGCCAGTCCTTAAAAAGTATGCATTGTAGGCACATAGTTGAAAAATTTAATTAACATTAAGAGAATACATTTTCAATCATTTGAGAAAAATGAGAAATCATTACTAAATTTCACTTTACTTAGTTTTGTAGGAATTTCTCTAACGAATTAGTTCAAATATATCCAAAATAGAATCAAACATCACAGATGTTGAATTGACCCTTACTATGTCCATAGGACAAAGTCCAACATATATCAAGAATAGAATTAGAAATCACCGATCTTGAACTGGCCCTTTACTAGAGCCATTGGGAAAAGTATGAACCTTAGATGACTAAGTACAAATGCATTCCAAGTACCCATAAATTCCCTACAAAATATAATGCCCTTAAAGCATACAATAGGGATAAGAAAACCCAAATATTGTTATTAGGGACTAATGGATTTTCTCACTTATCTCACCACAGGTATCAAGTCTTATGAAGGCATACCTTGCTAGCCCTTCACAACAAATACCAAACGACCTTTGACTAGGATGCTATGCCTGATGTTATCTATCCCACCAACCATAGGGGAAACTTAACAAACAACCTCTTTAGTGAACAAATGCCACAATTGCAACAAGTTTCGTGAGAAGTTTTCGTTGTCCCGATCACATGTATTAGATAAGCTTATCCTCAATAAAAAATTTATTTTAATGAAACTAATAGGATACCTACCAGTAGACTGATATCCATGAAATTAAAAGTGACAACGGGAGAAAACAGAATGTTACTCCAGGGACTAATTGTGCTCACTCATGGAGATGCAAATTTCTAATGCTAGACATGCAAGGAGAAATTGAGAAAGCACAAGGGCCATAGAGATTGGGATACACAAATTTGACAAACACCACTAGTTATAAGTCTATATCAGACTGGAACTGCCACTTTCCATACTAATAATAAGGGTTTAGCGCAAAATACATCTATATGATTAGCTCCATGGGAAACATTTGCAAGATTTGAAGTACTTTTTTTCCATAGATGACAAACATTGGTTGATAGGACTCGAAGAATATATCAGGAAATAATGATAATGCATGATTTCCAAAGGAAACTCCTTAAAAGGATGAATGAAAAAAACAAGAAAGAAAAATCTACAATAGTGAAAAGAGAAATAAAATTAAAAAGGGGAACAAACCATCAACAAATAAATAATACACTATAATTGCTAAAATGTGGTATGACAAGGTAACAAAAATAAGGGGGCAAGCACAGGCAAAAAAAATTTAGAAACAAAAAGGGCCACACATTAAAATCAATAGCAAACCCACAATAGAACTTCCATAAATCAACATTTTTTTTATAGAAAAACAACTTCAAAAAGAGTACAACTGACATGTTTCTCCCACCATATAAATTCATGATCAATACTGAGTTTGAACATAGCATGGACTACAAACTAAATATTAGCTTATGATCATCAATTTTTTTACAAAAGGATGAAATGTTGACAATTTCACAAACACCAAATGAAAGTTTGAAAACAATTTACATATACCTAACTATAACTGCAAACTAGAGATCACGTTGAAGAGGGAATAAACAATTGACAATTTGTGTCATACAAAATTGAAGAGTACACAAAGAAAGGTTATAACATTCTATAACCCTAATCCAATGCAACAATGCACCTCACCACTTGAAATTGAAGGTCTACACTATATAGTGTCATAAACGTTGTTATCAACTCTCCTTTTCCTCAAGATTTTTTTTGGAATATAAAATCTAAAATACATATTTAAACATGACATTAAATTTATGATAAACCAGAAAACACGGCTGGGAATTCCTCCAAAAATCCTTTAAATGACATTCCAGTCAACTTTGGGATTGTTTTAGCCTAGGTAGCGTTTCACTCATTGTATAAGTATTTCAAAAAGTTTCAACACATTCCTAAGGTGTCTTTAGCCATCATGCAAGCGATCTAACAAAAGGCTCATGTTTCTTGGATCTAACCCACTCTCCATAAAATAATTTTGTTAAATTTTAAGCTTTCAGTGTTTCTGAAAGACATGGTCATGGAAAAAGTGATCATCTCTGTTGTTTTTCTTAGGAAGAATGTCATTTTGCATTCAATATGGAAAATAAAAAGGTGGATTTCAACGTATGGTGTGAAATGAATAGTCCAGTTTCTATGTGCACAACATCTTAGTATGGGAAGGTAATGAAAATTCCTTCCCATTTGCATGTGAGGGAATTCAATGGTCTATATTTTCTTCAATATTGAATTACATGGAAAGCACCATAGAAAAAGAGGATAGGACTGAATATCTTCGCTTCAGACCTCATTGAGTAATGTTATGCTTTTATAAGCATTAAATCCACTCACTTTGGCATGTTCTTACCCTATCCTCGGGTGTCTCATTTTCATTTTTTTTAAAATAATAATAAATAGGGAAACACCAGTTCTAATTTTGGTGACGAAACATCTGTTGTCTTTATTAGGAAGAGTTTCATGATGCATTGAATATGAAAAATACAAGTCTACTCAAACAACATTTATTCTTGTAGCAGATCCATGCATATTATTTACCCAGACACAACTATTCTTGTAGATCTTTTGGAATTCTAATTAATGGTTCAACCTACTATTTTTTCATGCCCACAAGAGGCCTTAGGTAGGTATGTCCAGTGGCTCTTCTGCTGTTTTTTATTGTAGAGCACAAGGTCTCAACAAAGCTATAATAATGTAAAAAAGAACTATAAACTTGACAAGTATAAAAATAGGAAGAGCCCTACACCTTAGTCATTTACTTTGTTGATGATGTTTTGTTTTTGGGAAATGGGACTACAAGAGATACAATTAAGGTGAAGGATGTACAATACTTATATTTCCTAGCTATAAGAATGTCAATATACATGCAAAAATTATGCATATGCTAGAAATGGTTCAAATCAGGAATATCCTACAACTCTTCCCTTACATTTGTACAGATCTTTAGGAAGGATTTAAATATTTGGATTTATTTATAAAACCTAATGACTATGGAATGAATGATTACAAATGGTTGTTATCAAAGATGGAGGATATGACAAACCTTTGGTGTTGTAGAAACTTATTTAGAGGTGGAAGATTGACCCTTGATAAATCAACTTTGGACTCTGGAGACAATCCCGATCAAATGGAATACATTAGACTATAAACCCATAGGTATTATGGAAAATCAAGAGAATAAGCTTCAGATTCATAACGTTATAGAATAGGGTGAAATAAGCCATACCACTGGTAATATGCTAAATCTCATAAAGCCAGAGAAATGGGGTAGATGAGGCCTAAAAAGCATATATCATTTCAACAAAGAATTAAGCAACAAAATATGTGTGGATGGTCTTTTGCAATTCTAATTAATGGCTCAACCTATTCTTTTTTCTTTCCTACAAGAGGCCTTGGGTAGGTATGTCCAGTGGCTCCTCTGCGCTTTTTATTGTAGAGCAGAAGGTCTCAACAAAGCTATAATAGAGTAAAAAGGAACTGTAAACTTGACAAGTATAAAAATAGGAAGAGCCCTAAACCTCAATCATTTACTTTGTTGATGATATTTTGTTTTTGGGCGATGGGACTAAGAGAGATACAATTAAGCTAAAGGATATACAAGACCTATATTTCCTAGCTATAAGAATTATAGTCAACATGCAAAAAATATGCATATGTTAGACATGGATCAAATCTTCCTTTACATTTGTACAAACCTTTGGGAAGGATTTAAATATTTGGGTTTATTTATAAAACCTAATGATTATGGAATGAATGATTGCAAATGGATGTTATCAAAGATGGGGACAGGATAAACCTTTGGTGCAACAGATAGTTATCTAGAGGTGGAAGATTGACCCTTAATAAATCAACCTTGGACTTTGGACACAACCCCAGTAAACTGGCATACTTTAGACTATAAACCCTAAGGTATTCTGGAAAATCAGGAGAACAAGCTTCATATTTATGTCGCTATAGAATAGGGTGAAAGAATCCATACCACTGGTAATATGCCAAATCTTGAAAAGCCAAAAAATATGGGGTGGATGAGGCCTAAAAAACATATATCATTTCAACAAAGCATTAAGCAGCTAAATATGTCTGGATGGTCTCTGGGAAATAATTCGAAAGTCAGCAGAGTCCACTCATGCTCATAGCCAACAAAATAGAGATATAAAATACTGTTTATAATGTGGACATTAGACTTCATTATAGTCATAATGTGATGAACCTTACAAAATAGTCTCAAGCAGAAACTGATTGTATTCCATGCCCTCAAGGATACCTATTTATACCTTTAAATACCAACTTTCTCCATAAGGACCCTTCCCACTCACCCCTTGACACTAAAGTACATTTCTTCTCCCTTTCTAAGCTCTAGACTTGAGCCACCATCGAAAGGAAATGGTTGAAGATATATGGGCATACAAATATAATAACCCTGGAACCAAAGAAGACACTGGTGGAAGAGTAAATCAATTTGAGATGGAGGCAATCATACAATGGAATCATTGGCATCACTTAACTTGTTATGAGACTTTATATAGTCGTAGCAATGGCTTTGGGGGGTTGTGTAGTCAGAGCAATGGCTTGGTGGGTTTACCAGTGAAAGACAATGCATATGAGGGTTTTCATCTGACTATGTAATAAGAGTAGTGGCTTGGTGGGTTTACCTGTGAAAGACAATGCAGATGAGGGTTTTCATTCGATTGTGTAGTTAGAGCAGTGGCTTGTTGGGTTTACCTTTGAAAGACAATGTAGATGAAGGTTTTCATTCGACTGGGGTTATCATATTGGTAAATTGGTGAAACCCTCTTAAATACGTGAAATGGGGGAGATAATTGCATTAAAATTGTAAACCATAACCTGTACACAAAATAACTAAGCCAATAAATTAACAACCATAACCCGAAATAAAACTAAGAGAGAATAAATTAGAATAATGTTTAGTGAAAAACACTTATTGTGAATTTGAAGGGGAGAGATCTTGGAACTCAAAGTATGTTATCTCCTTGATAGAACGATCCTTGAATTAATCTTGAAATTGACTATTCTTTTTGCAATAACCCAAAAAAATCCTGCGTGGAAAAAGAGCAAGAATTAGATAGTTGTCTTGCGTAGAGGCTCTAAAAGCCCTAGATGAAATGGTAAATAGTAGAGTATCACAAACCACATTGGAATACCTGCAACCACTGACCTACAACTACCATGAACAAAATAGCAAGTTAACCACATAAAATTTTAGGGGCCAATATTCGCAAGTGGGCTAATTTTCCATTCTTTTTCCAAAAAAAGGTTCAATAATTTCCATTTTTCTAAAAATTATTTGCCTAATTTTTTTATTATAAAATTGTTTTACCTTAAAAATTGCCAAAATTTTATATAGAGACTACATAAAATTATTAGAAGTTTGAATATTTTTACAAAAATATTGCCAAACATTTTACAAATTGCATATTATGGACTATTTAGATTTGTCAATGTTTCTAAACTTTAAAATAAATTTTCGTCCTTAAAATTTTCCCTGAAGTTAACTAGAGTAAAATCGATGTTATTGAGAAAATTTCAAAACCACTGGGAACGTCCCCTTTTAGCTTTCTTCTTATTCCGCTTATTTCTGCCATCAGTGTGTGGCCGCTTCAACTTTCAAGAATGCAAGGAAGAGTCTCATGCTTCTAAAAGTGCACCCACTCTTGGTAATATTGTAAAAGCTTTTCGTTATGTCTCTATAAAACTAATATTGGACTGAATAATACAAATGAAGCTCTTTAACTAACTAATACCGGTCTCTACGGTTTTTTAGAGGAATCAATCCGATGACAAACATTATTTCTATCGTCTAATGCCAAAATCAATGGCGCATGACGACACATGTGGCGTGGGATGGGAGTTCTTCTCAAAGATATGACCTAATTAACTAATTTATTTCAATATATATATATATATATAAACAAATAGTTTAAAAAAATATACTTTGGTGTTATTAAACAAATAGTGTTATATATACTTTCTTTACCTAGTTATTGTAAAAACTAATAACTAACCTACTTTAAAACAATCTTCTTACCCATTGATTTTATTAAATTTTTATCCTTGGTCCTTTATTCCCTTACTTATTGAGTTTTCCTTTCAGTATTATTCTTATTATATTTCATTAATATAGTTAATTAGATAAGGATTAAGTTTATAGCTTTATTAATAAGATCCATTATTAGATTTAACAACATTCAATTATGGTAATAACTTTAACAATACTAACTTGCAATTAGATTTTTAATTATATATAGATTTTAATTAAAAATAAAAACTAACCTACATTTTATTAACTAAATGTTTAATTATATGATTTTAATATAATACTAAATATTTAATTATATAGCTCTAATATAATTTTAATGTCAAACCTTTTAATTTTAAGTGATTCGTTACATTAATTATATAAAAATTAAACTAAAATTCCCATTAACTATATGTAAATTTAATATTGGCCCCCTTTTAATATAATATAAATAAAACTAACTTACCTAAGGTTTAAGGTTTACTAATTAGTTCATTATGTACTTTAGTTATATAACTTTTATATATATATATATATATAATTTTAATATTTTTAGTTCTTATTGAATAAATACATTATCTAGTTTTGAACTAACTAACTAAAGATTTATTTATATAGGTCATTTCAACAACTAATTATTTGTCATTACTTAATTTATATTTAAATATGATAATTGGCTTTTAACTTAATTTCTTACTTTTTAATTATTATGGTTTTTTGTCCATATCACTTGATCTTGTCGGGTCAGCTGTTTCCCAATCAAATATCACTATCAACTTTCTAGATAACCAGATCAATAAAATCTTCTCAAAAACCTTGATATAAATTGCAGAAACTTAAATTCAACAAAAGAAAAAATAATTGATAATAAACAATAAAAATAGAAATATGTAATTCTTAATATAAAATTAATAGGTAACTTTTAAAAATATTAATGAAATCAATATAATATATACAATATTTCAATATAAAGAATTACATAATATTGAGATCTACATAAAAATCTATATCTGCGTGTCAGCGATCAAGCTTCCCATGCATCTCTTGTCAAATCGAACAAACTTGATTGACAGAAAGCGTTTTGGACCTTTGACTGAATGTGAGATGGCAAAACTGTGGACTCGAAAACCAATCATCATCAAATTATTGCCCTTTCGTGGCATACTTGTCACTAGCGTAGTGGACGTTCACAACATAATCCCCAGAGGTGCCCACGGCATATTCTTCTTTTCCAAATCCATGCACCTGGGAGCCCTCACGCGTGGTTTCTCCAGGTTGGCTGTTGCCAACTTTCATCGATTCCGCGTTGCTGTCCTTGTCAGCGGACGTGTCAAGACCCGTGTCAGCAGCAGTGGATGCTTGAGTCAGTGCCGTGCGCACGAGGAAGTTTAAGGATTGGGACGGCGGCGGCCCCATAAAAGGAGGGACGCCGCCCACCAACATTTCAGACAGGAGTTGTCTATAATGCGATTTTTTGAGATTCCGGTGACGGAATCCGGCGGAAGAAATTGAGATGAAATCATGATTTGTTGCAGTTAAAATGGTTTTTTAACTGCATATTCGGATTCAGCACCCTGAAAAACCCCTGGGACGCTTTCATTGTGCAGAAACTAGTTATCAAACTTCGATTTCAATAAATTACTGCCGGATTTTCACCGGAAAAAATCGCCAGAAAAGCTTTCAAAAAGTCACGTTAAAGACTACGGACATCCTCTCCACACAAACTTACGATTGCGATGGATGGCTCGGCATTCTACCCGGAGTTTCTGCCACAATTGCCGCCAGGCTTCAGATTTCACCCCACAGACGAGGAGCTGCTCATCCATTACCTGAAGAACAAGGTCTCCTGTTCTCCTCTCCCTGCTTCAATTATTGCAGAGATTGACGTGTACAAACATGACCCCTGGGATTTGCCCGGTGAGTATCCCCTCCAAACCCGGGTTTATATATATATTTTAACATTTCTAGATTGTCTGAACTCTGGCCTAATCAATTTTACATCCAAAGAAAATTGAAACCGCGAAGGTTTTAGTTATTTTTTTCTGAATTACATTCCACGATACCCTTTTTCTTTTTCTCATGGTGTGTATATGCGTTGACTGGATTTCAGCGAAGGCTTGTTTTGGAGAGCAAGAGTGGTATTTCTTCAGCCCCAGGGACCGAAAATATCCCAACGGGTCGCGCCCCAACAGATCCGCCGGCTCTGGCTACTGGAAAGCAACGGGAACAGAGAAGCCCATCTCTGTCATGTCGGGAACCACCTCGTCGCAGATAGTGGGCGTGAAGAAAGCCCTGGTGTTTTTCAAGGGAAGACCGGCAAAGGGCCTGAAAACCAGTTGGGTCATGCACGAATACCGCCTCACTGAAACCATGCCAACGAACAGAAAGCGATCTCTGCGCGTAAGAATTGTTGTTTTTAGTGAATTTTATTCACCAGATTTAAAAATAAAATCTTTTAATTTACATCACAACTATTACCAATTGAATCACCATACAGATATGTATATATATTTTAAAGAAAATTTTAATGGGAATTTCAAGAATTGATCCTGGCTTGTGTTTTTCCAGTTGGACGATTGGGTGCTGTGCCGGATATACAAGAAAGCGACTCATTCTACCCGGGTGTTCTCGAACCCAGAACTGCAGGCCCCGTCACCTGCTGACGTGCCACAAGAATCAGTTATGCCCAAATTCAGTTCCTTCTCTGGGCTGTTTCAGAGCGACGATCTGTTTGTGGACAGCTTTCCGAGCCATGACATGTCAGATGCCAGCAACGCGGCCCTGTCCTATGTGGACCCGTCGTCCAGCCTCCAGGTATTGCCCCAGCATTTAAATTCCTGCGAGACCAGAAGTGACGTGTCAATGTCAATGGGTTTCAACTGCGACGAAGCCTCGTCTGTCTACCCTGCGAAGAGGCAAAACAGTGGGAATCCATCATCGACACTGCAGTTTGAATGTTGGAATCCATACATGGAAGTGGCGGCGCCCGATGAGCACATGTATCACTGGCCCAACATCGAAAACTGGAACCTTGAACTGCTACCTTGGGAACGTGGGGTTATCGTATGAAAATATAACAACAACACGTGTTGGATTTCTGTGTAAATTGATTTTAAACATTAAAACTCTAGAAAGTGGAGTTGGTGATGGGACTTGCTTTCTTATTGCTTGTATCTTCAAGGTGTATGGGCAATAAATTGTCAGTATAAAATGAATTCCTGAAAAGTTATTTTCTTAGAACCAGAATGGTTGATTTTTATGGAATTGTTTTTCTTGCGATTTTTTTGGAAGCTTTTACGGTAGGTTTTTCCGGTCCAATTTCTCTAAAATCTGGCAAGAATTTGTGGAAATCATAAGCTTGATTGATAATCTTGTGCAATCGAAGTGTCCTAGGGGTTTTCCACGTACTGAATCCATATATAATCAAAAAAACTAATTTAAATAATACAAATCAAGATTTCACCTCAAATTTTTCCAACCAATTCCGAAAAATCCAAAAAATCTACTAAAAACAACTCCATCTTTTATATGAGAAAACTATTTAATCTCAATCTCATGAAAAAAAATTATTTCATAATTTATAATTTTAAAAACTAAAAATAAAAACATAAATCTGTCTTTACTTAATCATTGAGATGGTGTTTTGAATTGACTAACGTAATCATGGGTTCTGCATTGAATTGATAGTGAAGTGATACTAAGCTGTATATATATATAAAACAATAGCTACTCAACTCATTGGCTACCATCACTATAAAAGACCTTTATCAAATATAAACTAATAAAAATGGTTTCACGAATAAACACCTCCCCATATTAATCAAACATATACTATATTGATATAATTACTTCTCTATTAATATATATATATAAAATGGTAAGTAAATTATCCTTTCATCTTAAATACAATGTATAATGTGTTGGTTAACTTATTTAAATAAAGATATACATAATTTTAAATTAATCATAATAATATATTATTTTTTAAATTTATTTCAACTAGCACTAGTATATTGACAATTGGGTTGATATAAATTTATTTCAACTCTCACCACTATATTGACAATTGGGTTGATATAAATTTATTTCAACTATCACCACTATATTGACAATTGGGTTGATATAAATTTATTCTCATTATTATCACTATATATGTTTAGGTGAATCCATTCGCTAGTCTCACTATTACTACTATATTGATAATTGGGTTGTTATAGGTTAATTCGCACTGCCATATACACCTCTGAGTGAACCCATATGTTAATCAAGGCGATTTAAACTTTATAAATAATAATAAATATATTATTTAATTTTAAATACAATGTACCATATAACTTTTTAAAATAATAATATAGATAAATCGTATTAATATAATTTAAAATCCTTAAAAATAATACTTACGTTTGATGTTAAAAATTCACCCCAAAATCATCTTTTTAATATCTCCACCCAAACTTCATTAAAAATCCATAAAATCTGTCTTCAAAATTTAATGATTAGGGTGGTCTAAACATGCCATGTTTTCGCATAGGTAAAAAAAGAAATTTTACCATGGCTTTGCAAAAATTACGCGGAAATGTTTAAAAATTTAGATTATAACTATGAAACTTCACAATTTTAAATAAACTAGAAGAGTGTTAAATCCATTTTCACTATTAAAAAAACATTTAAATACAACAAAAAAAAATTATTTCTTTGTTAAACCAACAACGCCATTCATAATTTTCTTATTTTGATATTAGTACAACGAGCGTAATGGTGTACCATAAAAGTTTCACTTTCCAAACATCACCACCAATCGGCATTCAGACCGAACTTATTGATTCTCTACTTAACACGTGGCAAACTATGCTTTGATATCCATCGCATAAACTACACGTGTACCAAAAGAAGAATAAGAAGCAATGAATGGATTCACTTTTTGGAGTTCGCCGTTTGCCATCGTAGTCTCCTAATCACAAATTGACCTGTTTGGTTGAGGTTTGAGCGTTGTGAAAGGTTTCAAAAATATCTCATTTTACCAATTTATGTTTTAATTCACAAGAGGTGCACTGTCCATTTCTGTGGCAACTGTAGCACAGATTTTTTATTGTCCATTTCTGTGGCAACTGTAGCACAGATTTTTTATTGTTTGAATTTCCTTGATTGGTAGTTACGGTTCATCTAATTAAAAGGGAGTGATATTGCACTTTTGTTTTTCTCGATTATTTATTTATTATGGTTTTGATAAATTTTAAAATAAATTAAAATTTTATTTATTATGATTTTAATTTGCTAATAGAAAAAATAATATTTTAGTTTCAAGTTTCGTTGGTGTTATCTTATAAAATGCAAATAACCACCCATTCACAGAACTCATTGTCATGGAAAAACATTCCACTTTAAACGAACCTCCTCTTTTGACTATTTCAATGCATTCACAAATAGATTGCCTCGGAAGATTGTTAACCTCCTACCAATCGAGCTGAGTTACGGGCATTTGGCATTGTTCTTTTTCTTGCTGGCACACTGTCGTCGTTTCGGTGCTAGTCCTTTTTTAATTGCTTGGTAACGGTCTGCCCAACGCCCTATTTTTTGAATGGTGTCCTCTTTTCGAGGCTTTTACCTCTTCGTCGCTCTTTTTTTGTTTGGCTTATGTTTATGGATCCATCTCAATTGCTTTGCCACCCTTTCATCGTTTTGAATGGTAACTCTTTGCCTTTTCCTCCATGCCTGGACAATGACCTCGTAGTCATATAGGAGCCTGGAATAGAGCCAAAGACAGTGCCTGGGCTTGCCTTCGGGCTCATACAATAACTCGATGTTTTCACTTGCACAACCCCCTTGAGATCCAAGAGGAAATTCAATAAGCATTCACATAGGTTTTAGTTCATACAAAAACTTTGATGTTTTCACTTGCACAACCCATCTGAGATCCAAGAGGAGATTCAACAAGCATTCACATAGGTTTTAGATGACAAGGATAAATTCATTGACGTTAAAGTAGTGGCTTCTATTTACGACCGAGTGTTGGATACCAGGGACACCAAAGTCTTCCTTGAGAGGCATGAGGAAAAACACAAGATTCTTTTACAGATGGATGATTTGTAGGTTGAGCATTGCAATATGGTCCTTTGGTTAGCGTGAATTGAATCATTCGTCATTTGTAGGAAATGCCTACCCTGCCTAGCCTCTCTGGGCTCTCAGACAGATTCGATCAACATGTCCACTTCCTCCCAACTTGTTTCAATGGCTAACATATTTTGTTTTCATTGTGCTGAGAGATAATTTCCATCCCAGTATGGTAGAGATGTTGTAACGTAATATAATGTATTGTAAACATTTTGACTTGGTCAAAATAAATAAAAATAAAAATAACTCTGTAAAATAAATAATAATAAAAATTAAAATGACACATGGTATTGAACCATGATATTCATGTGGAATATAGGCTATTTAAAATGGGAAATTAAACCACCTTAGATCCCTCTTAACTTCAAATCTACCAAGCACAAAGAGAGATCAAATATCTTGACATGCAAACCTCTTTTACAGTGGAAAGAGATATGATTCCTCTCAAGACTTGGTAGATCCAACGTTAAGATGGATGTAGGCTAGTGTTAATCTTACTCATTGCACAACAATTAGTTGTTTGGCTTCTATTAGTATTTTATGGTTTCATATGAGGCCTCTAGGCCATTTTTGTACACTATTATATAGACTAGATATGCTCAATACTCAACACATCCTAGCTCACTAATTAGTTCATTATTTATGTGTTTGTTTAATCTTTGTTGATTATATTACTAAAATTATTAGATTTCACAGTTAGTTTGGTTTTCAATGACAAAATGTGGCAATAGGGGTATTGACTCTAAGTGTATATTGGTTTAGGTGATCAATAAAAAAAATACTAATTTAAATATTATGTTTATATATATTATATTAATATGTAATCTTTTCTTTGTCAAGTAACATAGTTATCAATCAAATGAGAAATTTACCAAGTATCAATTTTTTTGAGGTAGCAAAAAAGCATTCGATTTTGAAAATAGTTGATTGACAATGCACTCTTTTTGGAGCATATTTTGACACTTTAAATTTTCTTATGTATCAAGTATGAATATTTTTTTAAATGTTAGTGATTTTCATGTTGATTTTGAAAAAGTGGTGATGTAACATCAACCTTTTTTTTAGAGGACTTATTTTTGACAATTTAAATTTTCTAATGTCATCATCTTCTTCTTCTTCCCCGAGATAATTGTTTTTAAGTGTTTTTCAAGTTTGTGTTTTTTTGTTTTTCTTTTCAATTTTTTTGGTAATGAAATCTTTGTTTTTCGCATAGTTAAAAAAAATGGGTTAATATTTTAAAGTTAGGATTTTCTATATATTTATGTATCTCTAATTAATATTTCAATGCATATCAAATAATTATCGCTAAAAAAACAACAATTTTAAACATTTAACACAAAACTACACATTTTGAATATAGATATAATAAAAAAAAATACACATTTTAAGACATTTTTTTGTTAAAAATGACATGTCAAATAAACAATATTTATGAGAATTTTAACAAAAAAAACTTTAAAAAATAACATATTTTATGAATTTTATGTCAAAAGTTAATAATAATCACAAATTTTTTGAGAAAAATTAATGATTCACATTAAAATTAAAGTGAAAATCAAATAATACAAATATTAAACATATAATAGCAATAATTGAATACTTATTTTTGTCATAAAATTTCAAAGTCAAAACATTACAAGTATAACTAATGGATAGTTCTCAAAATTGAGCTTGATTTGCAAGTATAACTTAAATTTAATCAATCAAATAATATAGTCCGTGTTCATCATCTTCAAGAGCTTCATTATTGTCTTCTATAATATTTTGTGCTTTAGTTTGGTCATTTTCCTCTTTTAATGGATCTTTGATGTCTACAAATCTCCCAAAGTTTCATTTTCCAATCATTCCATCTAACGGTGGTTGAGGTTCCTTTTATTTCTCTACCATACATGATTTATTAAAATCTCCTTTCCTCAAACCAACTTTTTGCATTGCATTTGGAAGAAATTGAAGAGAATTATTTTTTTGCTGAATAAAACTGCATTGTAGTGAGCCTTTTTCAATGACAATGCAGTTTATTTCTTTTTGTAGGCAACATGCTATTGTTGTACCTAATCATCAAGCAAAAAGAAATAATTATGTAAATTAGTATAAATACATGAAAAAATATTGAAATTCATTTTTATATAATAAAACTTATTTGAACCTAAGAATAAATTCAAAACCCAATCTCCTTCATTTTAAAATAAATCTATAAGATAGTTAATCAATGCATGTGGTTTTTGATAAATGTTAACTATCTCTCCTTTTGCATATTTATTCTCATATGTTAGTTTTCTTACAACAACATCATGAACCAATACTTGGCTAGGAATCTTTCCATCTATTCGATTCAGAAGAATATGCTTATAGTTAGTCTTTTTTCAAACATTCAACATGGATGAACTCACAATAACTTATAATTGGTTGATCTCCGCAACCAATAAGATTTGACTTTTGCCTATAACATGACATAGTAAAAGTTCAATTATTTTTTACATAAATAATTTTTTTAAAAAATAATCAAACATACAATTTCAATGTCTTACCATGTAAGTTGCATCCTTGAATTTGTGTTTCCCTAGAAAATGATAATAACATTAAAATTTGTGTCTTAATGAAATGTCACAAATCTCCAAAGTGGTGATGTTGTGACTTCTTGAAAGCTCGTAACAACTTTATTAAAATTTCAATAAATATAAGGCCCACTATCATATCCAATGTTTGAAAATTTGAAACCATGAGGACTATTTGCAATAAGTAGGGCATTTTCCCTTTTAGGTATGAGTTTTGCAATGTCTTCACAATCACCTTGTATTATTTGATATTCATGGATAGTTTTGAACCATTCTAAATGAAATGACTAAGACGAGGATTAAGTTCAACATTCCTAAGATGTTGCTTTTTTAGCCTTTCCAACTTAATTTTTCAATAAAGCTTTTGAAACTATTCGATACTCCTTCTGCATCCTTCTTCAACATTTTTAATGAAATAAACAAATATATGTATAAGTAATAAAATAAAAGTAGTTTACATATGAATAAAATAAATGTATAAATCAACACACTTTTTTGAATGCAAGATAAAAATATTTAAGTATTGCTGTAAAACTTGATTCTAGGTAGTTGTATACAACATCATCCCAACTCTCTTTATTCAACATTTTAACCATATGTTCTTGTATTTTCATATAAACCTTATAATTGAATAAATAAAATAAAAATTATTAATATATTAATATATATATATATATATATATATATATATATATATATATATATATATATATATATATATATATATATATATATATATAACAAATACTACCAACAACAATATGTTATATTTAAAATAAAATCATAATCCAAAAAAAAATAAAAACAATTCGACAAACTTACTTTTGAAATTCCGAGCACTTTTCATGCAATGATAATTCACCCGACTTCACAAGAGATAATATTGATTTGAAATGTTTAACATCCTTCACTCTTTGCATTGTTCTCTAAGGTGTGATAGTCATATCATCTGGAATATGCTTGATTTCAGGACCTATCTTACTGTTGGTACATATTAAGGGTTTAGAATTTTTAACCTTTTGATTTTTTATGGAAATATTCTCCCACATGTTGAAAATCTTATCAATCAATTCCCATAACTCCCTAGTTCTAAATGCCAATTAGAAAATATTATACATACCTTTGAATAAATTTGAATTTACTTTTCCACATTTTGAATTGATTTTTCCTCAATTTGATAACTTATTTCCATACAACATTCCTTTTGAAAGTTTAGACTGACTTTTTCCTTGTCCCCACCACATTTTTCTTGAAATTCACTATGAATAAATCCAACCCTTTGGATGAAAGTCAAAGAAATCATGTACTCATTATTTGTATTATGATCCCATGCCAATAACTTTGCTTTTATTTCTGTTAAACTCGCATAAATGATACATCTAAATATTTTAAAAAGCAAGTTATTGGGATATTCCTTGATTAATTGTATTCTAGCCTCTGCAAAATGGTGCCCCCCAATTACATAATATTTGTATTCAAAACATCTTGTCTTCTCAAATGGCTCTTTGTTAGGAAATTTAATTATATCAACGAGAATCACATGTGCATATGGATTGTACCTAATCGATGTTTCAAGTTATGGACATGTAGGTGATGTGGCTTTCTAATTTGATATTTAGATTGTCTTTCATTTGACTTATAGAATTGGCTAACATTGAGTTGAAATGTTTTGCTGCCATTAATTAAATTATTCTTCATCAACTGATCTCAAATGACATTTTGTTTTGTTTTAATAATTCCATTCTCTAAATCAACATTTGGTGTTATGATTTCCTTGTTGCCTTTAAAGTTTTCACTCTGATCTTCACTGGTGCCCACATATTTTATAGATTGATCACATTTTGGTTTCTTTCTCTTACCGGTTAACATATTTTCTTGTAGATAAACAATCTCCTCTTCATCAATTGGTAGAGAGACATCCATGTGAATTTATTTTTTTGGTGTTTTATAACTTTTCTCCTTTTCAACAACAATGCTAATCTCATCTTCATTAATGGCAACATATCTTTAAGCTTCAACGTAAACTTCCACATCTTCAAAACTAACATGTCTAGCTTTACTAGATTGATCCATTTTAGTGTTTCTTTGTCAATCTTATGTATCTATTATTGTAGTTTCATGATCTATTGTTTTTTCTTCTTTCTTATTTCTTCTTTTGTCTCTGTGTGGAAATTGCTGGTCACATTCATAATATTTGATTCTAGATAATAAACAAGCTTCAACATAATTGAAAGACTCTCACAAAATCATATCAAACAAAATATAATATGTCAATGATAAAAAAATTATAAAAAATATTATGATAATTACAATGATGCATAACACATAAATATAATAAGTATACTTACAATGTTATTTGCAATGTTGGGTGAAATTTTTTCACACAACTTTGTAGATTCTTCATATGTGTCATACTTGGCTTTTAAGAGATGATATATAACTTTTTCGCGTGTTTTGGGTAGTTTTGTATGTTCATAAATAGTGTATGTATTAGACACTAAACATATGTCTCGTACTTTGTCCATCACCTCATTTGGTTCACCAAAGATAATCATACCACAATGTAGATAAATATGTACACATTCATTGCTTTCTTTATATTTAACATGCCATATAAATTTTCTTTTATTTATTTATCGTGTATTCTTCCATTTTGAAATAATCTCAATGTATTTGATAAGCTAGTTGCTTGAATTTTATCATGTGTTTCAATTCGGATATTTTCAACAATATTCATAAAGTGTCCAACTGCAATTTTAGATGATGTAATTGCTGCCCTTATTCCAGAAACATTCATAGAGACCTTCTGTGTGTGTGTTTATTGATTAAAAAAAATATTTTAATTAAACAAGCAAAACAAAAAACATTTAAAAATTAAATATGTTCTTCCTATTTTAAATAAAAAACACTCCAAATATTAAAAGAGAAACAACAAAAAATATTATAAAAATTAAAAAAAAAATTTATTAAAAGACCCTTAAAATTTAATTCTAAAAAGAAAACACTTAAAATTTAATTTTGAAGTAGAAAAAAAAACAGTAAAAATAAATTAAAACATTTCTTTTAAAATAAATTTATGTTTAACAAATTCAGTGTTCAAGGACTTGAGCAACGTGGGGCTTATTGACATGACATGGGTTACCAATAGGGTAATGTTGTAGCGGCTACAACACACTCCAAAATTTTGGCCTGCATCCAAATTTCAGAGCCTTCCTTGGTTTTTTCCCCCTTGATGGTCGCAAACACTCGGGCTCATCTCATGAGCTCTTGTCAAGTTTTCACACCCTTGTCGACTTCCCCCTTTGTGTTTGTGTTTATGATTTGTTTTCGCTTTGTTGACATCAGTCACACTCACACACAAAGTTGTAAACATTGTCGTACAAGTGTCATCACAGTGGTTTGGAGACATATACTTTTGCACTTGTCACTCTCAACCTTCGAGTTAGTCTCACTAAGCACATGTTGTCTTGTTGGTTTGAGGTGTCTTGTGCCCAACGGGCGCTCACAGGCCCTTAGCCTCGCATTGGATGGAAGGCCCGATTCCTGGAATCAACCCCTCGGCTCAGTAGGGGGTCAAGGACCCGCAAGCGCCCGTTTGGGCACAATTTTTTTTAAATTTTTATTTTGAAAAAAAACTAATTTTTAAGGAATAGGTTTTTTTTTTAGGAATAAGTTTTTTTATTGGTATCCTAGATGAACCCAAGAAACCGCTCGATATGTAACTACTAGTAAAATTCAGGGGTTTACGACTTGCTCTCCTTGTCACAAATCGATCATCTCAAGGGGATTTGTACTCGGGTTTGCTTTGTTTCAACGAATTGAAATGCCCCCAAGACAAATTAAAAAAAGAAAAAAACCTCCAAAAAAAATTGAACACTGCCTTTTCCATCTCAAAGCCCTAAAAAATATGAATTTTCTTATTTTTTCTCCTAAAAATTCTACAAATTTGAGGGTTTTTTTTTGTTTTTTTTGTTTTTTTGTTTTTGTTTTTGTTTTTTTGTTTTAAATATAAAAAAAATTGATTGCTTTATGTGGTTTTTCTCCTAAATTATGATATTTCAAAAAATCTTGAAGAGAAAAAGAAAAACAGTAAAAAATAGTCTTGAAGTATCAAAACCATAAAACAACAAATTTTCCCCAAATTCCTCTTTAAATGGTCAAAATAGAAGGAAAACTAACCTTTGAAATGTGAAAAACTCTTGTTGAATGTGTTATCAATGACAATGCAACTCCTTTGCAAAATCGCTCCAAATTTTTTAACGAAACCCATAAGACTTGATGTGATGTGAGGAATAGAAACAACAAAATTATTATATAGCGAAGATTGCAGGATTACTTTAGCGTTTCTTGAATGTGGGATTAAAAATTGAGAAAAAATAATATATAGTTAACATTATAGGTTTAGATTAACTTTTATTCAATGTGGGATAAAAAATAAAATATAAATTATAAAAAATTAATTTAGTTATTTAGTTAATGTTAAATAATTTAAGTAAAAGATTTATTTTAATCTCAAAGGAATGCATTAAAGGAAATTTTTTGTGGAGATTTTGAATAGAAAATAGCGTCAAAATTTTCAAGACCAAAATTTTAGTAGAATGTTTTCAAATAAATTTTAGAGAAAAAATTTGGAGGGAAATATTTCAAACGAAATTTTTGGAGGGAAATTTTTCGGCAAAACTTTTTGTGGGGGGGCGGGGGAACTTTGGAGGTAAAATTTTGGCCAAATTTTTTTTGGGGGAAATTTTAGAGGGAAATTTTCAATATCTAAGCTATAAATTCTCATTGGGAGAGTGCATTTGCATAATTAAACATCTTTTGTTTGAAAGCCATGGATTCTTCTGATAGTGAAGTTTCTCTTTTTGGAACATCAACATCTTCATCATGTAATGACTCTATTCATATTGATGAATATAACATAAATTCTTTCACTATGAATAAAGAGTCAAATTTTCCACTTGGTCCTAATCCTAGGGATTATGAGAGCACAATTGATGAAGGGCAGGATGAAGAATTTCTGTAAATAGAGAATCAAATCTTCCACTTAGTCCTAATCCTAAGGATTATGAGAGCATCACTTACGAAGGGCAGGATGAAGAATTTCCAATAAATAGAGAGTCAAATTTTCCACTTAGTCTTAATCCTAAAGATCATGAGAGCACCACTGACGAAGGGTAGGATGGAGAATTTTCAGTAAATAGAGAGTCAAATTTTCTACTTAGTTATAATCCTAAGGATTATGAAAGCACCACTGGTGAAGGGGGGTATGAAGAATTTCCAGTAAATAGAGAGTCAAATTTTCCACTTAGTCCTAATCCTAAGGATTATGAGAGCACCACTGACGAAGGGGAAGTGGAGGATGAAGAATTTCTAGTAAATAGAGAGTCAAAGTTTCCACTTAGTCCTAATCTTAAGGATTATGAGAGCACCACTAACGAATGGGAGAATGAAGAAATTCTAGTAAATAGAGAGTCAAAATTTTCACTTAGTCCTAATATTAAGGATTACAAAAGCACCATTGATGAAATAAAGGATGAATAATTTTCTGCAAATGATAATTTTACTTTGAATAGAGAGTGAAATTTTCCACTTAGTCCTAATTCTAAGGATTATGAGAGCACCAGTGATGAAAAATTTCCTACAAATGATAATTTTATTATGAATAGTGTCATATTTTCCACTTAGTCCCAATCTTGAGATTATGAGAGCACTAGTGATGAAGGTGATGAGCCCCAAAAATGTACAATTATTTGGGCTCATTCAACCTCCTAAGTTGGCTTAGTCCACCATTCTCATTTGTTTATTGCATGTTTTTGATTATTTTTATGTTAATAGAGTGAATTTGGTTAGTCATTATGCCAACAAGTCTAATGGGTGCTTTGTGTAGCCTTTTTGGTCAACTTGGAGACAAAATTGAAGGTCTTAATGAGCACTTGGCAGCCAAATTCGTGGGAGAACAAGCTAGAGGATTTGTAGGGAGGTGTCCCCCTCATTTATGGGCCCTTACCTCGAATTCTCAACCATCAGCTCGGAGTTCAAAGGCCACCAAATCAATGAGCACAAGGGCAGCCAAGCAAGTCAAGTTGGACTGCTTTTAACTCCAAGTCTTGGGCAGCCAAGTCCCTAACTTTTAGGAGGACTGTTGGGTCCTCAAATTGTATAAATAAGAAGGCTTGGGGCCTCATTTTGGTTAGCTAGTTGGTAGTCATTTTTGTAGCTAGTTAGTCATTTTGTTTTAGCCATTAGTTAGCTAGCTTGTAGTTCGATTTTTAGGCCATGGATTAGCTTTGCTTTCAGCTCATTCTCAAGCTCTCCTTATGGACAGTTTTGATGTACTTTTCATTTCTTGATTAATAAAGATGGATCCAGCTTTGCACTAGATCTAAATCTTTCATGGGAGGCTGTAGCTCTTGGGGTTGGGCCCATATCAAGCGCCCAATACCTCCCTTGTTTCTCTTTATGTGTCTTTGCTGCATTCTCATAATAAAATCTGCTCTTTAGACTTAATTCGTGCTTTGTTACTTAGGTTTCTTTTGATGGTTCAAGTAGCTTTTCATGTTTATAATAGATTGGTAGGAGTTTGTTATGCATTTAGACCTTTTGGCATGTTCTTGCTCACGTGATATATATGGTTCTCTTTGCAAACAAAGCTGTTGTTTATTCATTTCATTGATAGTTGGATTGAGTTAGCTAGGACTTGGTTTGTTTGCAAGAATTCATTGATTTGTTTGAATAAGCATTGTGCAGGGCATCTCTATCATCTTCATCACCTCCTCGTTCATTTGAGCCTCGTTCAGATCAGCTCCTCCATCACCAAGTCTGTTCCCTCATCTCCCATCTTCTCTTTTGCCAAGTAACCTTACCTTCTTCCCCATTGTTGTCTCAACTACCTTTAAGCCAAGTCAGCCTTCCACATCATCTCACCACTCCATCCATCAGTTCCTAGGTCACTTCAGACCCCCATCCTACCTCCATAACCATCCATGCATCTTCCATCAACCATCCATCCTCAAAAATCCAATTCGTAAACATCCTGTAGAAGAATTACAGAACATCCTGTAGAAGACTTACAGCACTTCCTGTAGAAACCCCTGCAGACTTCCTGTAGAAGTTCATAAGCACGGTTGCATGTCATCCAGACCTTGTGAAACTCTCAGAGAGGATGTCAGGTATCCCTTAGACCCTTTCTGTACCATCCCAACCTTTCCCAAAGCATTTCATCCCTTGATCCATCCCTGCACAGTGAAAAACTAGTTAGAAGCACATGCATGATAATTCCAACAACTTAATCAAAAATACAAAAAGATGTTTTCTTCAGATAGTGATAACTTAGACACATGCATTTTACCTTCCTAGAAGTAATGGCATCTCTTTTCGTTGTTTGCATTCTTTCCTTTGCATCAGTAGGAATAGCTGGTAGAATTAGGGTTTGCTAGGGTTTGCTAGGGTTTGTGTTTCCTTTTGGCTTTCAGTTTCTTCTCGCAAGTAGATTAACTTCCTTTGAGTTAGCTTTCGTCCATCAGTTAAAAAGCTTCTTCTGAGAGCATATAGAAGTTGGCTTGAGCCCTAGCGAACTTGTGCCAGCTGACCAAGTGACAGCTGCGACAAGAGCTAGTACTTGTGCATATAGCACCGCCGCTTCCAAGTTTGTACGAACTATCGGGTTGATAAAATTAAGAGACAGGAAGCCCCAGGAGTTGTAGCATTATTGCTACAATACTGGAGCTCACCATCTTTTTGGCACCGTTGCCGGGGAAGCGACAGAGTATTGGTGATTGTTGCTATTCTTCTATTTTCTACTACAACTTTCTTCTAAGTAGTTTCTTTCATTTCCATTATGCAATTTCATTTATGCAAAAGTAGATTAGCCTTTCTTGCTTTCCTAGATTAGTATTTCCCGCTTTCATAGATTAGCATTTCCTGCTTTCCTAGAATAGCCTTTCAATTCCGCATTTCAATTTTGCAAGCGTAGATTAGTGTTTCAATTTCGCAAGCGTAGCCTAGCATTTCATTCTTGCAATTTCATTTGAGCAAAATAGATTAGTCCTTTCCTGCTTTCATTTCAATTTCACAAGATAGTTAGTTGCAGTTCAATCTATTTCATGCCTTGTAGGAGTAGAGCTAAGTTAGAAAAATGATTGCACAACACCCCCACTGCTTCACACAGCCAACGCTCTTCTTCGATGGCTGTGATGAAAGAGCCCCTGGGTGGACATCAAGACATATCTGAAGAACCTATAGGGGAGAAGAAGAAGAAAACATTCCTCTGAAGCAAATGGCTACAAGTAGAGATGTTGGGAGCAACATCTTGTCCAAAGATGAATTTGAAAATCAGATCAAAGATTTCAAGAGTGATATGAGGCAGTTTCTTGCCATGCAACTGGATACCTTGCGGATCGAAAAGAAGCAAGAAGAAGCAAAGAGGGCTTTGGTCATTTTTTGTCCTAGGTGCCTTAAAAAGCATCCTAGGAACGAATGTCCAATACACTCCCTAGAAGTGTGTTTCATCTGTGAGGAATACCATCCTACAGATCAGTGCCCTTCCTTGCCCAGAATCAAAGCTACATATCAAAGAGCCAAGAGAGCCACTGAATCACTCTGTTATATGAACCAAAGGAGGCCACATGGACCCATACCCTACCAGCAGGAACTACAAGGGACACCCGAGACCTATTATGACCCTTACCAAGCCACCTTCATGCCTTCTTGGGGTCCCCCTGCTCATCCTTCCTGGTCTACACCTCCTCCTTGGTCATATCCTCCTTGTTCCTTCACAGATCCATATTATGCCCAACCAGTTGCTCATTCATTTCACTCTTATGCTCAGCCACAGCCTCAGTGGAATGCACCTTATCAGGAGTGGAGGCCCCAGTACAACTCTCATCCCGATCATTATCCTCCACCACCTGCTCATCCACAACCATCGCCTCCTCCTCCACCAAGGCAACCCCAAATGCCTACCCAACCACAATGCCATCCATCTCCATCTCAAACTCACACCGCCACTCATCTACTCGTACCATTTCCAAAGCCATGCAATGGAGTAGCTTAACCCCATTGCAAATCTGAGGCACAACATATCCAAACAACTCCTCTTGAGCCCAATGATCTTCACCAAAGCTCAGGAAGAGTGTTGCAAAAAAGAGATCATCTTGAAAGCATTGAAGGACCAAAGGCAAAAGAAGATCCAAAAGAAAAGATCAAAGAACCATGGCTGCACTTGATGAAGAGAAGAGATCAGAATCAGAGATGGAGAAAGTTCCCTCATGGTTACCATCAAATCTTCCATGTATTCAAGAGAAAGATCAGCAAAAGGAGGAAGATGAGAAAGTCATGATAGAAAGTAACATGAAGAATGATCCAGATCAGCAAAGGGACCAAGGATATCAAAGCTATATTGAGACATGGTTCCAGACAGTCACTAAGTTGTAGCAGTACTCTCTTCCTCAACTATGTTTGATCCCTTCAAAGTCAGATCATTTGGTCTCTGAGATCTGGATACCTGTCAGAGCATGCATTTCGAGCCTCCACATCATTTTTTCTCTAATCTCGATGTGCACATGGCTCCATTGGAAGTATTCTTATACTTGAAAATGATTTTTTTTTTCAAGTAGGTTAGGGTAGAAAAATGAAAAAAGAAAAAAAAAGGAAAAAAGAAAGAAAGAAAAAATGAAAAAAAAGGAAAATAGAAATCTAAGGTGAAAACCTCCTTGGAGGCGCCTTAGATTGGCTCATTGATTGAAAACCTCCATGAGGCGGTCAATGGGTTGAAAAAAAAAAAGAGAAAAGAGAATAAGATCTTTGGGTGAAAACCTCCCTTGGAGGCGCCCAAGGCAGGCAATTAGGGTGAAAACCTCCATGAGGCGCCCTAGTTGTTTTTCAAAAAAAAAAAAGAAAAAAATAAAAAGCTAATCTCCATTGAATAAGTTCATGTTGCAGCAATGACATTGCAGGTTAAAGGAAGACGTGTCATGACAGGTGGATCACTCAAAACAAAGACAAAGGAGTTTTTGTGCCTTCTACAGGAAGTTTTGTATCTTCTACAGGAAGCTTACAAAAAAGCCAAATTGATCTCCAAAGAGGACCTGAAGGCTTGGAATATGTCCATGAGGCCTACACTCATCTATGTTTCCACTCCTCACCCCTTTTCCATCATTTTTTTCATGTCATTATGCTTCTTTCCTCAAAACTGTGTCTTCTACAGGAAGCTCTGAATTTCTACAGGAAACATCCTGTAGAACCTTTGGACGAGCCAAATCCAATTCCAAAAGTGAATCTGATGGTGGGAGCCTATTGGTTAGGCCTGCAAGCACTTGTGTGTCCATCCCTTGCCTTCATCCATCATTTTTTTCACCTCCTTGTGCTTCTCATTGTGCTTCTACAGGATCTTCCTGTAGAAATTGTGGGAAACTAGGCATGCATTTCAAAAAGTGGTTTGGCGAGCATGGTAGCTTCCTCAAGGGTTCAGAAGCCCTCATGCCATCTTCCAACTCCTCCTCCATCATCTCCATACCTGCATCACAAGCAAAATTCATTTTTTCATCCCATGCAAGCACATGCAAAATGCCTTGAAGCCAAAAACACATAGAGCAGAATTTGTTTTTGCCATAACTTGAGAACCATGCATCCATTTGACAAACCTTTCTATGGGGGATTGTACAAGGTCGATGACAACATGCCTGAGCAGTTTCATGCAATTCCGGTGCACGGTTTCCAAGAAATCAGCCTCCATCACCATCAGCCATTTTTGCATTTCCTCCATGACCGTGCATCCCTTTCAAAACCTGTTTCATGGGGAGATGCACGTGGGTGATAGTAGCCTACCCAAGCAGTTTCAGCCAATTCCGATGCACGGTTTCCGAGAAATCGACCTCTGAATTCTTCAGCCATTTTCCATTTTTCTCGAAATCCGTGCATCCATTGATCACGAATTTGCTATGGGAGATGCATAATGGTGATAGAAACATGCTCAACAAGTTTCAGCTCGATCCGCTTTGGCGTTTGGGAGAAATGTCGAAAACAAGTTCTGGTTTGGTGAAGATGCAGCAACAGCAGCTTGGACGTGCAGATTTGAACGTGGAAACAATTGTCTGGAGCTTGGATCCGGCCAAAGGACGCCTGCACAAGAAAAAACAACCATGAATCATCAATCAAGCCACATGCAACCAGAAAAACTAAGCATGCAGCAGCAAAATCAGAGCAGGTAGCAGCAAAAAAGCTTCACAAGCAACGGTTTGACTTCAGGTACGTGACAAAACCTATTCATCTATTGCATGAATCTAGTCTAAGCATTGCATGAACGAATGGAATGGTGATTAAGCCATGAATGTAGCAAGACACCCAGTTCTCTAGCGCTCAAGGAAAAATCACGTAGCCCACGTGTATGGTCGTTCATGGAAAATTTGAAAAACACAGTTAGTGGTATATTTGTTGAACTTCAGTGCGCAGGGCATCAATTAATTAACAAACAGAAGGGTTCATGATAGCACAACAGTTCATATGCGCCAGCACACGTTTTGCCACCTCACCACAAGTCACGCAGTAATTCAAGGGACGCTCGGCTGAAACTCTCAACACTCTTTGTTCAACTGCGGTCAACTGAAGCGCATGTCCACCATCCAGATCAGTTAAACAATGGTGCTCTACCGATTTCTGCCTTTCATTCTCAAGATCTCTTCAGTTCCTTAAACAATTCCCGCCTGTCGCACTGTTGATCGAATTTCCTTCAAGTCAAGAGGACTGAGTTGAATTTCTCCAATGCCATTCGCTCAGATCCATTTCAGATTTCTTATGCATTAAGAGGAGAATGATTTCATATATCCCTGTCATCGTTTGTAGCTGAGTTTCATGCTCAGAAAAAGGATCAAGCTTCACTCATATAGAAACCTGAAATTTCCTTTCAGAATTCAAATATGTCCTCCAGCACTTAAACCCAAGACCGAAGATTGTTCCCTTGGGTAATTTTAAGAGGTTTAAATGTCCACATTCCACAGAGGCCAGATTGATCTCTGCACTCTCATTCACTCAGCCTAAACGTCCAGGGTTCATCTCAGTTTTTGTGCATCGAAGAACATACTGATTACATGTATTGGTGGCTGTCTTTCTGATTAGAAAAAGGGTTGTTCTGTTCTGCATCTTAGACTTATTTATGTGCCAAGGACATGCTGGTTATTTGGAATGATGGCAAATTATTATTTAAATGGTGGTGACACCCGTTTCTACAGGAAGATAGAAAAAGCCACTACAGGACTTTCCTGTAGAAACCAGCGAACAGTTTCTACAGGAAAGTTTGAAAAAAGGGCAGCAAAAGGAGAAATCGACCGAGTTTTTAGCTAAGGAGGCAGCACCTGTGTTGGCCACCCTCAGCACATCCATCCCCTCCATGAACACTCATTTCTTTCAAAGTTCGGGCACAATTTAGTCACGGTTCAACCTTCTACAGGAAGCTACAGGACTTTCCTGTAGAAGCCTTTTGGCATGCCAGAATCAATTTTGGAGAAGGATTCGAAGCTTGAAGTCTGTTGAGGAGGCATGCAACCACTCTTTTCTTCCATCCTCCACTGGTTTCATCTCCTTTCGCCACCATTGCTACCATCAGACTGAATATGCTTGCACACTCATACCAAGGCTGAGAATTCACTAGGAAAAGGAGCAAGTAGTGGGAAGAAGCAAAGAAGCATGGTTTCATGACAGAGAAGAGGACATCACTTCAGAAGCTTGGCATGGCAAGGAGTCCATCAGGGCCATCAGATGAGGAGAGAGATTGGTTGCTCAGAGGATGAGCAACACTTTCAGTAGGGGGGTGATGATGAGCCCCAAAAATGTACAATTATTTGGGCTCATTCAACCTCCTAAGTTGGCTTAGTCCACCATTCTCATTTGTTTATTGCATGTTTTTGATTATTTTTATGTTAATAGAGTGAATTTGGTTAGTCATTATGCCAACAAGTCTAATGGGTGCTTTGTGTAGCCTTTTTGGTCAACTTGGAGACAAAATTGAAGGTCTTAATGAGCACTTGGCAGCCAAATTCGTGGGAGAACAAGCTAGAGGATTTGTAGGGAGGTGTCCCCCTCATTTATGGGCCCTTACCTCGAATTCTCCACCATCAGCTCGGAGTTCAAAGGCCACCAAATCAATGAGCACAAGGGCAGCCAAGCAAGTCAAGTTGGACTGCTGTTAACTCCAAGTCTTGGGCAGCCAAGTCCCTAACTTTTAGGAGGACTGTTGGGTCCTCAAATTGTATAAATAAGAAGGCTTGGGGCCTCATTTTGGTTAGCTAGTTGGTAGTCATTTTTGTAGCTAGTTAGTCATTTTGTTTTAGCCATTAGTTAGCTAGCTTGTAGTTCGATTTTTAGGCCATGGATTAGCTTTGCTTTCAGCGCATTCTCAAGCTCTCCTTATGGACAGTTTTGATGTACTTTTCATTTCTTGATTAATAAATATGGATCCAGCTTTGCACCAGATCTAAATCTTCCATGGGAGGCTGTAGCTCTTGGGGTTGGGCCCATCTCAAGTGCCCAATACCTCCCTTGTTTCTCTTTATGTGTCTTTGCTGCATTCTCATAATAAAATCTGCTCTTTAGACTTAATTCGTGCTTTGTTACTTAGGTTTCTTTTGATGGTTCAAGTAGCTTTTCATGTTTATAATAGATTGGTAGGAGTTTGTTATGCATTTAGACCTTTTGGCATGTTCTTGCTCACGTGATATATATGGTTCTCTTTGCAAACAAAGCTGCTGTTTATTCATTTCATTGATAGTTGGATTGAGTTAGCTAGGACTTGGTTTGTTTGCAAGAATTCATTGATTTGTTTGAATAAGCATTGTGCAGGGCATCTCTATCATCTTCATCACCTCCTCTTTCATTTGAGCCTCGTTCAGATCAGCTCCTCCATCACCAAGTCTGTTCCCTCATCTCTCATCTTCTCTTTTGCCAAGTAACCTTACCTTCTTCCCCATTGTTGTCTCAACTACCTTTAAGCCAAGTCAGCCTTCCACATCATCTCACCACTCCATCCATCAGTTCCTAGGTCACTTCAGACCCCCATCCTACCTCCATAACCATCCATGCATCTTCCATCAACCATCCATCCTCAAAAATCCAATTCGTAAACATCCTGTAGAAGAATTACATAACATCCTGTAGAAGACTTACATCACTTCCTGTAGAAACCCCTGCAGACTTCCTGTAGAAGTTCATAAGCACGGTTGCATGTCATCCAGACCTTGTGAAACTCTCAGAGAGGATGTCAGGTATCCCTTAGACCCTTTCTATACCATTCCAACCTTTCCCAAAGCATTTCATCCCTTGATCCATCCCTGCACAGTGAAAAACTAATTAGAAGCACATGCATGATAATTCCAACAACTTAATCAAAAATACAAAAAGATGTTTTCTTTAGATAGTGATAACTTAGACACATGCATTTTACCTTCCTAGAAGTAATGGCATCTCTTTTCGTTGTTTGCATTCTTTCCTTTGCATCAGTAGGACTAGCTGGTAGAATTAGGGTTTGCTAGGGTTTGCTAGGGTTTGTGTTTCCTTTTGGCTTTCAGTTTCTTCTTGCAAGTAGATTAACTTCCTTTGAGTTAGCTTTCGTCCATCAGTTAAAAAGCTTCTTCTGAGAGCATATAGAAGTTGGCTTGAGCCCTAGCGGACTTGTGCCAGCTGACCAAGTGACAGCTGCGACAAGAGCTAGTACTTGTGCATATAGCACCGCCGCTTCCAAGTTTGTACGAACTACCGGGTTGATAAAATTAAGAGACAGGAAGCCCCAGGAGTTGTAGCATTATTGCTACAATACTGGAGCTCACCAGAAGGGGAGGATGAATAATATCTTTCAAATGATAATTTTAGAGGCACATATGTGAATAATGCATTTTCTGTAAGCTAACATTTCAAAGGCAGTCATGGTGATGATGAATTGAATCCTCCAAGCGAGGATTTCAAAAACGTGGATGAAGATGGTGAATAATTTTGTTCGAGCTAGGATTTCAAAAGCACAGACGATGGTAGTGAAGAATTTCCTTTAAGTGAGGATGGTAATGAATATTTTCCAAGCAATGATGGTGATGAATTTCATAATTATGTTAAGAATTATCATAGTGAGGATAATATTCCTCATGATGTTGATGAAAAGGCTTTTACATAGGATAATGAAATGATGGGGACGTTGCAAGAAAATATTATATCTAGGAGTAGGAGTATACCTTTTCATATCAATCTAATATATTCCAGTTATACAAGGGTTAGGACAAAATATCTCACAATAAGAAGTTCTATCCGTATGAAAGAACTGGATGACTACATTACAGGAGTATGATTTAGAAATTAAACCATCTAAGGTCATCCAAGGACAGGGTTTATGTAAATTATCAGTTGAGTCAGAAGGATATCATCCAAATGAAGATCAAAGTTCTATTTCTGAAATAGGATGATACAATGAATTTGAAATGAATCAATAAGAAATCATGTATGTACCTATTCCAACAAATGCATGGTACACAGATATAAACATTTCTTAATTTATGGTATTGCTCCTAACCATTTATCAGTTAAACATAAAAGAGTTTTATGTCTGAAATGTTCCAAGTATCAATTAATTGATGGTATTCTTTTTAGAAAAAAAATATGATGATGTATGGTTGTCATTATAAATATTGCAACAAGTTGTGTTATAAAGCTCCAATAACCGATATGGGTGTCATGTTTTTATGTTTATCATGTTGGTTTTATTTTAAATAGGTTGATCATTGTAAATACTGCAACGAGCTAAGTTATAAAGCTCCATGGGAAGTATGTTTTTCTTTTCAACGGTTTTGCTGGTTGTAGGTGTCATTGAACACTGAAGACGGTTTTGATGGGGGGGGGTCTGTAACAACCTCGGGTTAAAAATGCATGTAATAAAGTTAACAAAGGAAAAATAATAACTAAGGTCATGGGACATGTATTCCAAGATGAATGTTGGGAAAAAACGTAGTGACGAGGATCACTTGTGATTAATTAATGGCTATGGAAATTTTCAAAGAGAATGATAAAGGCTTTGGAAATCCATGAGTCATTTATTGGCATTTTATTTATGAAAATAACGGAAATAGGAGAAAAGGAAGGTGAAAGTTCACAGGTTGCATGTGAGGAGGAAATTGAAGGAAAATAATAGAAAATGAAGAAAATAGAAGCGTCATTAATAAAAAGGCTTCTAAGGATCAGTTAAGAACTTTTGTTAGTGTTAGCTTTGGTCAGTTCAGTATTTTGGCATTCTCATTCTATTCCCTCTCTCTCTCATACTCTTGGACACTTAGCTTTTTCTTGGAGTACTCGTGGAAGAGTGTGGCAAACTTGCGATTTAGAGCAAGAAAGCAAAGGAAAATCAGGGAAGCACAAGAGGACAATGAGATTAACAGATAAAGTGGGTTTTGTTTGTAGATACCGAGTTTCATGTATGATTCCCTTGATAGTTTTGGCATGCATGGCACATGCATGTGGTTTCTTGGTTATGATCCATCATTGGCATGAAGGATTTCTAGGATTGACAATGCTTTTTCACAGCCTTTCCATTTCATGGATAACTATGGGGTTGTTAGTTTTACCTTTCGTTTTTTTTTTGTTTAAGGGGGCTTGACCCAGTTTCAAAGTGTATTGCGGACCAAAAAAACCCTCAACTACTAGCCCTTTCGGAAACGACTTGCAAGCAGATCGTAGTCTCACCCGAAGTATTTATGGGAGGTTTCAGAGCCAGGTTTCTACAGCCATATGTATATCTGCGGTGTGGCGCCCGTGTTCACTTATGTCTTATAACTATCTACAACTTAGCATACATGAATAACTTCGTGCTGATGATTAACTTCACAGATTGGTACTTAACACGTAAACATAATAGATGACAATATATTATGTATTCTTCCTCATAATTCAATAAAAAACATGCATGGAGATATTTATAACAATAGATAATGAACACAGAAATATGCACAATACTTTGCGAAAAATTCTTCTTTATTAATAAGGATCTTTAATACATATACTTATTTGACCTGTGCACCTAGCTACAGGTGGTCTACGCACTCAGCCATAGACTCTTCAAGGCCTCCATAAACTCAACTGCGGAGCCTCTCCAAAAATACAAACCCAAGACAGAAAATATGATCAATCTATGAATTTTATCTATGCTTAGTTATCTTCGACAAAGTATTACATATTCTTTATATAGGTTTCCTTACTACAAGACCATGGTCCACAAACCATGGATTCAACTAAACAATGGACTAATACCTAATACCCATTACAAGATAAGGGACTTTGACCCACCCCCAAACCCCTAGACGTCGTGTGATGAATGTAACTTTTCTAGCTCCACGCGCTTCGCTCGCCAAAATGCGAAGTCTTTGAACAAAACTTGGACCAAGTTGGGTTGCGCCCAACAAGCCCCCAACACTCACCCATGACTTGTCCTGAGTCAATCAACTGCAGTTCCCTTGATTTTTGTTGCAATTCCATTGTAGACTGCATTGTATTGTTGAACTGTCTATGTCATTTGTTTCTCCTCTCGACGTACCTCCTATAACAATCCCTATATGGTTGGTCCAACAACCTTCTGCAGTATTTTTTTTCCCTTTTATTCAACTCTTTGAGTCTTTCATCCACTGCTTGAGAAAGTTTGAGGGCATCATCCTGCCACGGCTGAGTCCTCTCTTGCAAAATTTGCTCCTTCCTCTGAAGATCATCTATCTACTTTTGGAGGTTCTTTCCTTTAGTAATATTGACGAGCCTCTATAAGATTGGTAAGGTCTTCATAGCTGCCAAGATCTCGTCACGCTACTTCTACTTAAATTGCACTTCCTCCTTGATCTTTTAGATGTTTTGATACTCCTATAGTGAGGTCCAAATCTACATTGTGTCATACAATAATTTTCTGCATTCCGCCACTGTGTCGGAGATGCTTTTTAATGCTGCTTTTAAGTCTTTCTACATATGCTCCGTCACTTCTAGTGGCATGGCTGGTTGGAACCTTATTTGTAGATCTGATATCTACATTTCAGACTCGAATTTAACCTTTTCTAGTGTATTATTTGTTTCCTTAATCGCGAGGGAGAGCTTTGTGACCTTCTCTACTCGTGGTTCCTCCTCACAAACCTTAACGTCTGGGACTATGTTGCAAGTATCTTCGATGGATTTTTCCAACTGTTATCGTCACTGCCATGCATAATCTCTTTGCTCAGCCACTTGCTCCAGCTCCTTCTTCAGCACAACTTTCTCCTTTTCCACTTGGATCATCAACATCAAGGTATTTTGTTCCCGCTCCTGCTGCTCGGTTGTTAAAATTTGATGGAATTCGTGCAGTACCTGAATGCGCAGTGCAAAAATATTCATGTCGATGGAATTTCATGCTTTGGCTCATTCTTTGTCCTCTGGTGTGTCGAACTGAAGTGCCCCAGCTGGCACATGCAAAATTCTAATGCTGAATTATGTCTCTACTCTTCGCTCTACCTACAGGGGCTGAGTTATTTGTTCTGGTTGTTTTTATGTTTGTGGCAATGCCTTCAGCTCCATGTTTCCCTATTGTACCTAAACCAAGATCGCTCTATAGCGATCTTCAATTATGTCCCAGGGCTCTGCTGTGATCTCCTGGACCTTCTGTCTGATCTCGTCGATGTCCCCATTAGTGAGGACAAGCGGTACTACGCCCTTGGACTTATATGCTTTTTTCTTTTTCCTCTTTCCCACCACAGTTGTTGGTACTCTCCTGTTGACAATAAAAGGTGACTGCTCTGATATTCCTGCACCATTGAGGAGTTCCTCATGCTCCTGCTCTATTTCCTCTATTTCTGTGTCTGTATCCTTTCCACTTGTACCTTCATCCCGCAGGGTACCCTTCTCTGTTCCAACCGCTCCACTGGGTGGAGTCATCCATTCTTCCGACCATTGTTGTACTACTGCGAGCAAATCATATTTGGTTACTAAGTATGGCAATGGGTGCCATGTCCTAGTCAGGTCCTTCATTGCCTTCACATAGGCTCTATGAAAGTCTTCTTAGATGTCTACAATGTGATAATACTGCTTATATAAACTAGGTGACAACCTTGGATGTTGATTCACCACCATGTGTAGATCCATTGACATCACCACAAAGAAAATCCTATTCTCTGTTGCGTGCATCGGCTCCTTAGTAAACCAGAGGGAGGCATACCTCATTACTTCACATATATCCACCTCAACATATGGAAACTACGAGTCTTCTGGTTCTTTCCATGTAATTAGCGATGAGGATTATCAACCAAGCATAGTGGAACATCTTCCCCTTTTCTTGTGCTTCCTTATAATCTATAAAAAATTCCTTGCACAGATAGGCAACCCAGTTAAACTAGACCCCTATGCTGCACTGTGTAGCCAAAGATACTACAACTGTAGGCACCTCATTGGCCCTACACTTCCTCATTATCTTACTTGCAAAGCTATGCGTGGCGAAGTGCACTCCTTGGTCATCGATGGAATTGATATAATATTCACGCAATTTATTCACTAATATGAACTTGTCCTTCATCATTTGTGCCATCTCCTTGTCCTTATTTTTTCCCACAAATTCTTCTGTGGGGTCTTTTCCTTGATGAGGCAATGTTGTGATTCTTCTGATTAACATCTCTTCGATCGAGATCCTCGTCCCTAGCTAGAGGCATCCATCATGTACTAGTGCGAGGAGCTGTTGCACATAGGCTGTATTGGATGTACTTCTACCAAAGTGTGGCACATTCAACATGTTCAAGAGGCCCACTCTTTGCAATCATGTAGCCCACTAGTGCGGCTCTAGCCTTGTGACTCCACTTTCTGGGTACTGAACCTGCTTTAGATATCTACTTGGTTCAAATTGTGAGTATTTGCTCCAATTGTTAAAGTCCTAGTCTTCCATCTTCAAATGTGGGATCTTCCCCAACACTTAAGCATCAAATGGCACTTCCTTCGATAACAATGGAGTGAACGTGTCAAACTTTTCAACCTTTGGATCCTTAACTAGCTTGGCACTCGATTTTCATGGTGGCATGTGAGGTGGGAGCACAACGGGAATCTCTTTTTCCCCTGTCTCCATCCGGTGAAATTCAACCACCTCGTCGCTATCATTGATTTGTTGAGGCACCTTCTTCTGCATTGACTTCTTTCCTTTCTACACAAGCTTCTTCCCATTATCTTGTTTGTTCTTTTTGTGCACTTCCTTCTGTGTTTTCTTCCTTGGGGATTTTCTTAGTTCTGCTCTAAAGACCTTAGTTGGTCTCCTCTCCTCCTTCTTTTGTGGTTGTGGTTTTGTGGGTACCTACTTTTTCGGTGACCTCACACACCTTAGGGACATAGGTACATAAAGTAGCTCTTTCTCATGTAGATGCAAATTCTGAATTCTCCAGGCACAAAGTGTAAAATGTGGCACATGATACGATTTTTATAACAAATTTGAATTCCCAGCCCTATGATTGGCTAAGATTTGCTCATTTAATGACGATATGGGGCTAGATACAACCAACTGTGCTTCATAAATGCCTTTCTCCCATGCTTTTAACGGTAGCTTTTTCCTTCCAACGATCATAATTCCAGCCAACTTCGACGAACCTTCCCTCATAGTGGAGTCACTTTTTCTTTGTTGCAGTTCCTTCAGACTTCGTCATACTCCTAAGTATTGCACAATGATATTCCTTGAACGAATTCCCTTTCTACAAAGTAGTTTATAGTCCCGCGTCCACTTTCAACTGCAGGTGGCACTAAGACTTTCCTCCCTTTTCTTTCAATGTGAAGCTCTAGGGACAGAGTCGTCCCTATATGTCTTCAATCTTCTACCGTTCACTTGTATCGGAATCAATTGACCATTCAACTTTGTGAGCTGAAATGCACTACCATTATAGATGTGCTTGATGATTTTTGGTCCTAACGAGTGTGTTTTGAATTTTCCTAGGAACTTCACAAATTTGTTGTCATATAATAATAAAATATCTCCTTCCTAGAATGTCTTCTTCTTGATATGCCTATCATGCCAAGCTTTCTCCCTTTCTTTTTGTACTTGTTGATGGAACCCTACTATGAACCTATCTTCTTCTAGAGCTAGTATCTGTGACATTCTTTCCTTCATAATGTCAAGATCTACCATATATGTGACAACTGCAATTCTCAAACTTGGCACAATTTATTCCATAGGCATAACTGCCTCTTGTCCATATACAATCCTAAACAGTGTCTGCCCTGTCAATTTCTTACATGTTGTTCTATGGCCATAACACCATTGTAATCATTAAATCCCAGTCTTATCTGTTCACATTGCATACCTTAGTTAATGCATTCTCTAGAATTTTATTGAAAGCTTCCATTGTTCCATTTGCCCAAGGATAATAAGGAGTGCTCTTCTTGTGGTAAACCTGAAATTCATCAGTTAGTGCTTCAATGGTCTTATCAAGAAATGTGTGCCTTGGTCACTCATTAAGATCTTCGGACAACCAAACCTGGACAATATATATTCAAAGATGAAATTCACAGTATTTTCTGTGCTGCAATCCTTCACTAGTTGTGCCTCGGCCCATCTTGTCAAATAATTAGTTGCAGTGATTATATACCTCGCATTAGTCTTCTTTCTTGGCAGGCCAATAGGTCCAACAAATTCAATAGCCCATTTGTCAAAATCCTGGAAAGTTACCTGTGGTACTAACATCATCTCGTCTCTTTTAGATGGCTTCCTTGTTCTTTGAGATATATCACATGCTTGATGGAATTCTTTTGCGTCCTTATGTATTGTGGGCTACCATATCCCGACTCTCAAGATTTTATGTGCAATGGATTCTCCTGCATAGTGCCCACCTACGACTCCTCCATGAGCTTCTATCAAAATACTCTATCGTTCGCGTTCAGGGACGTATCTACGCAGTACTTCATCCGATCCAATTTTGTACAAGTGTCGAGCAATCAACGAGAAATTAGTTGCTCAAACCACCAACTCCTTCTTTTGCTTCATACTGTACTATGCAGGTGCCATTCATGTGGCCAAAAACTGAATAATATCTGTGAAGTGATCATTTGTGACTCTGATTGTGAATAGTTGTGCATCAGGTAGGTTATCTTCGATATTTGTGGGTTCTTCTCCTGTCTCTATTCTTGATAAATGATCAGTCCCGACATTCAATTTCCTTGGCTTCACTATAACCTCGAAGTCATACTCCTGGAATAATAACAACCATTGACAGATATTTCCTCCTAAAACAGGCTTATTCACCAAATATTTTAGCGTGGAGTGATCAATGAACATTTTGAAATGCGCTCCCAACAAGTAGTGCTTGAAATTTTGTAATGCATATACCATAGCTAATCCCTCTCTTTTTGTCGTGCTATAGTTCTTTTCCACCTTGGATAGTTTTATGCTTGCAAATGCTATAGGGTGATCAATTTCTCCTCCTCCTAGTTGTGCTAACAGTATACCCAATTGTTAGGCCCCTATACTACTAGTGTAACCCCTTATTGTTATTAGTACAACCCCCTTATTATATTTTTGTACCCATGTAGTCCCCATAGAAGCCCACTGTTGTTATTATTGTGCTCCATAGAAGCCCACTATTGTTATTATTGTGCCCTTATGTTATTATTGTTATGCCGGCTCTGATTATATTATGACCCCTTAGACTCCTATATATAGAAAGGAGGCCTTGTCATTGGAATCATCTAAGAATTGTTCATTTGTGTAATGTAAAGGAGGTTGCCCCTCGAAGAGGCTTATTTATAAGGCGTTGATCTATCTTTTCTATATTTTTGTGAGCTGGTTTCATAACACCAATGCTATGCAAGATGCATCAACATGTACATGGAACTCCTTCAAGTCCGAGAAAACTATAATAAGTGCGATTACCATTTTCTCCTTTAGTACATCCAAGTTCTTCTGGCACTCTTCGCTCCATTGAAAAGTCACGTCTTTCTTCAAAAATTTCTCCATTGGCACTATTATCTATCCGTACCCCTTTATAAACTTTCTGTAATAGCCAGTGTGTCCTAGTTTCGTGCACATTTGTCTCATTGTTTTCGGTGCTAGAAGGTTCACAATAACTGCGATCTTCGCGGGATCCACCATTAATCCTTGTTTACAAACTACATGTCCCAACAGTATACCAAATGGTGCACAAAAGATGCACTTCTTGAAGTTCAATGAGATCTGGTACTGCCTACATGTATCCAATATCAACCTTAAGATTGCTACATGCTTCTTCAATAGCCCAAGGATTTTCCAATCGTCGAAGTATACTTCCAGAAACTTATGTATATATTCTTTGAAGGTCACAACTACAACTTTGGAAAATATAGTAGGTGCATTCTTTAATCCAAAAGGCATCACCGTGTACTGGTAAGAGCCCCACTCTGTAGCAAAAGTCATTTTATGTCTATCTTCTGGTACAATTCTGATCTGATGGTATCTTGAAAATCCATCTATGAAAGAATAGGCCTCCTGTCCTCCTACATTGTCCAATACTTCATCTATAAATGGTGTAGGGAAGGGGTCATGCAAGCATGCATCATTCAATTTCCTTAAGTCAACACAAACTCTGATTTCCCCTTTTGCCTTCTTTTCCTGAACCACCATGGGACTTACCCATTCAGACTCTTCGACAGGTTTGATTATCCCAATTGCTAACATTTTGTCTAATTCTTATTTCACCTTCTCCTTGTATTTTGGATTCAATGTATAAGGTCTCTTCTTGACAGGCTTCGCTTTAGGTTTCACAGGAATCCTCATAACCCCCAAATCCCCTACTATGCCTTCCATATCTGAAAACTTGGTGGGGAAAAACTCTTGATATTCATGCATGACATCTGTTATCTTGTTGACTGTGTCTTCATCCTAATAATTTCCTATTGTTTCATACTTCGGTGTAGCCTTTGATCCTATATTTACCTTCTTCATCTTCAATGGCTTCGTTATATCAGGCATCCCCCTATCTCAGGTCCATTTAGTTTGCGACAACATTCTGATTATTTGATGTCAATATTGCGAGGATCTTAATCCTCTTCCACAATGAGATTATAATATTCCATTACATTATATATCTGCGCAACATAATGAGGTTTCCAGATAACTGGAATTTTGTTTTCAAAAATATTCTTCTTAACTATATTCAAAGCTTCATCTATATGTGGAAAATCATCTTCAAATCTAAATGTCATTAAAAATCCATCAACCATTTATTCTCAGCTAGCAGTACCATGTCAAAGCTCTGTTTTGAGATACCAATTCTGAGGAATTTCCTCTAGGGTATGGTTGAAGCCATGCACCCATTCTTCTCGCAAATTTCTTCCCAAGCTACCATACAAAGTTGTATGTGGTTCATAGGATTAGTCCGGCCATCATACTTATCTATGAGCTCTGTTTCTACTTGACCAAACCTTACTCACATCAACCTTTTACATTGTTGCCAGTATCCTATATTCTTCTTATGAGTACCCCGCTATCTAGCAAGAGTAGCTCTTAGTGCTTGACCCAGAGCTAACAATCTCTGACATTTGGGTACTTGTCTTTCATAATATCTAAAGAAAGTATTTATATTACCTAAACCATCATACAAAGGTAAATCACATACCTTATATGTCATACAAGGCACTACTTTAGTGATCAGTGCACATCGCCTTGTAGACACTTCATGCATCCTATTTTTCCAGTTCTCTAATTCCTCTTCTAAATCTGAAGTGTAGGAACTATCTTGTTCCCAAATCAGTTTTCCATTTGCAGTAGGGTTAATACATTCTTCTTCTTTTGTTGTTATTTGATAAAAAATTTCGATGTCATCCGCGTTGTACTCTTCTTTGACAATTTTAGTATACCTCTCTCCCTCCGATGAATCTAAGGGAATAATAACTCATATTTTTTCTTTCAAATATCATTTTCCCTTTCTTTACGTTAATTATAGTCATGTTAATGAATAACCAATCCAATCCAAGAAATGCGGGGTAGGGATTACTGTCATCCACAATCTCAATCACTTCAAAGTCAATGGTAGTGCGAACTCCATCAATGTCTACTGTGATACCTGACAATCTTCCTAGAGGAATAATCTTACTAGAGGAACAATCTTCTATTGATTCACCATTTTTAGCTGAATAGTTGACCATTGCAGCTTAGGATTACCCATCAATTCCAAAGTTTTCTTCAGCAAGACATTGGCATCATACCCTAGATCCAAGATAACCTGGTCCATGTCATATTCTCTAATTTGTGCAGTAAGCCTCATTTGTTTTCCAGTTCAGTTCTTGTGTCTATGTAGATTCATGATTCACTGCGTACATCTCATTCTGCAGTACCTCTTTAGAAGAACAAGAGTCTATCAATTCCTACAATCCCTCTATGGCCTTTTGATTTCTCAACAACTTAATGCAAGTCTAGAGAAAAGACTTCAAGATATCTGAATCGACATCTTGTGTCGCAACAAGTACTATCTCGTATTTATCCTTCTGAGTCAGCTGTGTAGTAGAGGTCGAGGGCCCATCATCCATAAAGATTCACCTCGCCTCCATGAACACTTGTTTTTCCTTCTGAATATCAAAGGCAGGAGCCTTTTTAGTAGTTTTCCTTATCCATGTAGCTTCAACTTCCTTTTTCCCTTTCGCTTTATCATCTCCATTCGTAACTCCACTTCTCGTTACAATACGGATGTGCAGTTTAGCCTTCCTTGGCTAAGCAGTCATGATTTGAATATTTGCTGCAGGATGCTAGTTCCTTTTCTCCTGCATATTCACGATAAGGATGAGGTGTTCTTCTATCACATGATCAAAGGACTTATAGTAACTGCAGGTTGTCGTAGGGTTCTGACAGTCTCTTGCAAAGTGTCCTGCTTGTCCACAATTAGAACAGATAATCTTGCCACGTCCTCGACTAGCTCCTCTTCCTCGTCCTTGAAATCCTCTTCGACTAGGGTGATGACCTAGATCCTTGTGTGTATGTACTTCATCTTGCAATCTATAAGAATCAGCAGTGCGCTCCATCATCAAGTCATGGCTTCAACAATTTTTCTCGTCATGACCTACTAATCTACAAAAGTTGAAAAATAGTTGCTTCGGGGTATGCACATACTTGTAATAGATCTGACCTGCAAATGTATGAAATGATGCCAATATACCCAATAACTTTAAACAAACACAAAATATAGAAATACTTATTTATTGATCAAACCCTTGAGGTAGGGCAACATTATACAATCACTCCTTAAGGAAGGAGAACACTCCACAAGCCATATGCTTGTCCATACAATATTCCTTCACATCTCTCAATGGGGAGTCTCTAGCATCTATATAGGATTCATACATACAATACCATGGGTCATTATGATGGTTCTCTCAATACCATCCATCTAATACCATGGGCTTATCACATTATTGCTAACTACTTGTGGTCCCTTACATGATGCGGTTAACCACTTTATTTATTAACTATAGCCCATCCCATTATTACATTATTCCCTTGAGTACCTTCCTCTGTACCCCATACTATCCCCCCTAGGTATACTACATTCTACCTCGCTTAAATATGTTTCATCCCTGAAACATAAGAAAAACACAAATAATAAGATCTACTCAAAAGAGTAGTCCACTGGTACCATGCACGTGCATCTAGCCATCCAAGAGAAAATTGAACCCTCGATCTAGCTGGTGCCTCACTCACTTGAGATGGAAGTTGACCCTGGAAGCTCTTCTGTGTTGATGTGTTGTGGGTGGATCGTCGCACCTCTCTATCTATCATGCGGGGGTTGTTGTCCTTGTGGCTAATTTGTTGCCATCGTGTTGGTTGTTTTCTTGCAGGGTGATGTGGGTGGTGATATGTTGAAGTTTTAACCAACAGTGTATCTTTCTTTAATTCACCACCTAATGGAGCCTGATTGGTATCTAGTACATGTTGTGGCGCCTGCTATTGTTGCTTATATTCCAATATTACTTCAACAGCAGATTCCTCATCTGATGTATCAGTACCTATAACATTTTCTTCTTCAGCCGCCTTGGACTCTACCTATTTTTCTAGTACCTGGTTTGATGTTTGTGTTTGGTTGTCGACCATCAAAAGCTGATCATCTGATGTGTCAGTGTCATTGGAGCTTTGTGCTTCTGCCTCCATAGTCTCTGTCCGAGTCTTAATAGAAATATCCTGCAATGTATTTTTCTTCTTTTTATACTAGAGCTTCATGAATTTCTTCTACACATTAATATTGACAGTACCTAGAGATTCCATCCAAGGATATCCAAAAACAAAATGTTATCCATATCTGAAGTATAAAAATCACAGCGCAACACATACTTATCCATAGAAAGCTTCAAATCTTTATAAACTTGAACATACTCATTATCAACCTGTGTGTTTTTAATGTGTTTTGTGGGAACTTGCAATTTTTTTGCCAAATTAACATTGATAAAATTATGCTTGCAACTAGGGATTATAGACACAATGATCTTTACCTTCTGAATCAATCCATGAACCTGTAATAAGGAGATACCAGCAGAAAATAACCATTTAGGTTTCTTGGTTTCCTTATTTCCTGTAAAAATAAAATCTTTGCCAGGTTTTTTGGTTTCCTTCTTTCCAGTATGAGACCATTTGTCCAACAATAGTTTTTCAATTTCGTCAGCACGACATAACTTCAGAATCTCACTTTTAAGTGATTTCCAGCATATAGCATACTCATCTTTAAAATAATACCCTATTTTGTCCTTCCAACACCAATGGCAATCACACTTCTGAGATTGTATAAAATTTTCAATAGTTGGTCCATCATCTTTTCCTGTAAAAAAGCCTCTTGCTAGAAGCCATGAAGAGGGTTTTGAAAAAAAATTCACTTACTTGGCGAAAATTTACAATGGCCACAATTCGGTCAATATTGCTTAGAATATTTATTAGGACTTATTTTCAGAAATAGAATGACCCTTTTGCATCTTCCCATATGATAAAAATCCCGATCTAGGCACTCTGGAGTTGAGATTTGCGCTGCAACTGTCCCGCCGTCACAAAAAAAATCTGAAAAAAAGAGCTGATTTTAGATATCTCCCTCATCTGGACTTCGATACAACCGGTTTTTCTTTTGAAATTGGGTAATTTTTCAAGAGGATCTCATATATGCAATTAGTTTCTCAAAATTCCCCTCAAAAGCGACAAAAATTAACTGGAGATCCACCATCCACAAATTTTTGTCAAAAATTTTCTGCAACACAACTGATCTTTAAATCAACGATATCTCCCTTATCTGGACTCTGATTCGACCATTTTTTTTTGAAATTGGGTATTTTTTCACAAAGAATCCAGATCCGCAATTTGTTTATTCAAATGTTTCACTAGAAGTTACAAATCTGATCTGCAAACTCGCCGCCCCGAAAAATTCTTGCAAAGAAAAAAAAAATTCTCCGCTTTGCCCAGGAAAGTGCTCCAATACCACTTGTAATAGATCTGACCTGAAAATATATGAAATGATGCCAATATACCCAATAACTATAAAAAAACACGTACCCCATACTATCCCCCCTAGGTATACTACAATACTTCTGTAATAGGTAGCAATATTCAAAGCGATGTTGGCCTCTCATTCTACAAATCTCATACCACAACCCTAAGTTTTCTGGATTAGGTGCTCCACTTTCCAAATAATCTTTGAACATCAGGCATTGATCCTTATAATGACCCTCTATTTTTCATTTTGTACACCATACTTCTTATCGAGTTTCTTTACCTATCTTGAGATCTTGCAATTCTAAGGTCAAATTGGCTAGCTGATTCTGAATCTACTATACTCCTACATGAGTATCTCCAATCAACAAAGCTTCCAACTTCAGTGCATTCTCCAATGCTTCATCTTAAGCCACGATCTTCTGCTATGTCAAAGGTAACCTAATATGTGGCAGTAATGCGGCTATGAACCATTCCTTATGTTGTTCTGGAGGTAGGATAAAGCTTACTTATCCCATTAACACCTTGAATCACTGATCCAACTCCCACACAGACTTAGTTTCTTCCTGTTTGATTTCTTTTAGCTCTGTGATGCACTGTGATTCTGATTTCAACTTCTTGAATTATGATACCAATGCTTTCTTAATTTCATCAAACGAAGTAGTCAGATTAGTCGCATAGTATTTCATATACCATGTTAGTGCTCTTTCTCGCAACAATGTGACAAGTTGCGCCTTCTTTACATCATCACTAGTGATTTGTCTTGCTGTCCATACTGCATCAGCTACAAACTAGAATTGGTCAGGATCCTCTTATCCCAGTCCTTTAAAAATAGGCAGCTTAATGTCATCGGCCATTTTCCTTCTCTGGGGGCTTGGTGCAGGGTGAGGGGGTGGGGGTGTAGAGGAATTATGGGGAGGGGGATGGGGTGTAAGGGGGGTGGATGGATGGGGAATCCCAAAGACGCCCTGATTTTTTTCAACTCCTACGAACAGGATGGAGGTTAGTCTTCCTCCTCTCTTTAGGGTGGGGCGGCGGGAATAGCTCTTGACGCATCAGCATGGATTGACCAGAGACTGGGAGTAGTCGTCATGTTTGCCTATAGTAGTCATCCAGCCCTTTACACCCAGTCACTCCGAATAACACTTGCACCCCCCCGTATTACCGCGGTTGCTAGTACGGAGTTAGCCGGGGCTTCTTCCTCGAGTTCGACACGCCTTTAGGATGGGAGGGGGAATGTCGCAGGGTTGTAGGGTTACTTCTTTCTTCTTCACTCTCAGATCCTCCTAATAAAGGGTTATAGCCAGTCTTAATAAAATTCTTTGGATATGTTCTATATCGTTTTACACTTCACGTAGATCCTGGTTCAATCTTATTTTCTCTTTGTCCAAACATTAATCTGACTACATTCGCAGAATCCCGTTTTCACACAATAACATCTTAATCCAGAGATTAAAATATCTTAAGAACTTACCTCACATTCCTTTGAAAAATATTCATTCAACTTCTCTACAGTACATGATTGCATCTATCGCGAACTCAGTGATAAAACCTCCCAAAATGCTATCGATCCATGAATCAACAACTCTTGAGATACTATTATTGATGTTCTTGAGTTGTTGTATCAATTCAGGATTCCACTCCTTAGGTTCATCTCCTTTAAAATAATTTTTATGCTCAGTTAACTTAGATTGTAAGGACCACAATTCAGACTATATATATATATATATATTTTGCAACAAATACAACCAGAAAAAAAATGCATTGAAATTTCAAATTTATTTAGCACACACATTCTTGACACTCATTTCAGGAAAACATATCATAACATACATTTACATATGTTTAACTAAGACCAATAGTAATGAAATACATGTGTACCGTTCACCAGAAGGCGAGACTCTGCTTTCTTTGCTGTTACTGGTATTCCATTGTAGCCGGTCACCTCCACGAGTGAATGATGATGCACTTGATCCGAATGCGAAGACCCACCGGTTAACCTCCCAGCCTACTCCTTGGGTACTCTTCTTCCCCGCGGACCCCCGAGCTTCAATGGGGTTGTACAATGGAGGAAAGCACTAGCTGGTAGAGGAGAGCACACCTTGGCTCAAGAGTCCCCTCTCTAAAATCCTCTACCTCACCAAACTCACTATAGCTTCGTAATCACTGCTCTGACATCATCTCCTCCACCCAACCATAGGGTTCCCAAAAATTCCTTTCTCCCATGGCTTGCCCCTTCTTTTATAGGAGTCCTCATAAGTGACACTTGTCATGTCATGCATAATTAATTATTTTTTTATAATTCAATAGCTTGATTATTCACCCACCCATGTGTCATTCTCATATCAAGGGTCTCCCAAAATTATTTACTTAAATTTTTATTTAAAACTAATATTTTCCTCACCTCAACAAGATTCCTATTTCTTCTCCTAGTTCTCTCTTTATTCCCCCCCCTTTTATTCCTTAATTTGTGTTCATTACTTGAAGTCAATTAATGAGTCAAGATCTTATCCCCAATCTACTCCCTAATTTAACTCAGGTTATCTCCTAGATGGATATTCTTATGTTGGTTGTTGACACATGGAGCTTCTCCACATTTCTCTAAATCTAATTTATTAATCTCATTTTAATTCACCTTCCTCTTTTCTTAATTAGGTTTAAATTAGTTTAGGATTAATCTTTATCCTTACTATTATGTTTGTCTTTCCCCTTTTTCCTAATTAAACCACATAATCTTCCTAGTATTTTCCAAAATGTTAAGGGTAGAGTTTTTAAGGTACTCTATTTTAATTCTTCCTATGATCCTCCTTATTCCAAGTGTTATTTTTGATTTAATTACATTGGTTTCTAATCATCATTTACCCTTGATGTAAATTTACCTAGTTTTCATTCCTTGCTTATATTTATTTATTATTATTTATTTTTAATGATTCCAAGGATGCCAGGTTTGGTTGTGCCCTTCAATAACTTCCCTAGAAGTTCCAAGGGTGCCACACCTAATAGCTTATTTGTGATGTCAAGGGTGCCAGTTCAGTTGTGCCCTTTAAGAACTTCCCTAGAAGTTCAAAGGGTGCCACACCTAATAGTTTATTTGTGATGCCAAGGGTGCCAAGTTGGTCGTGCCCTTCAAGAAATTCCCCTGAAGTTCCAAGGGTGCCACACCACTTGCCCTTCAAGCATCCAGTGATTACGAGGGGAAAGTATAGTGCAACATCATAGACCACTATCATCTCTTATGTTACCTGCTATAGTGAGACTAATGGTGTCGGGGATCAAGGAATCCGCCTTGATGTGCGCCCCCCGGTAAAGTCCTCATGAGCGACCCAAATTTGGAACCTGCTCTCATGGCATCGTGATCTTCAAGGCGAAGGTGTTTCAACCCTTCCAGCCCAAGTCACACGGGAGTGCTAGTGGGTGAGATCAGGGACTCTGTCCCACCCCTCCCATGTAGTTCCATCCACTTGTACAACCCCATCACCCATATGTGAGTCATTCGGTCAAGCAACTAATCTGTGCCTGCAACCATTAATATATCATCAGAATATAGTTAAACATATATGGCAGATTCCAAGATCGACTTAGACTTTCAAAGATAAAATAATATAAATTTTCATCAAACCAGGTGTCATCGACATGTCATATGCGAGTGCCTCTGATGGTTTCCTGCCATACTCAATAATCATCAGTAACAAGGTTTCTCAATGTTAGTCAATTATCATAATAGCATCATTAACAATTCTTGGTCATTCACATCATTGTCCATTGTAAGTCTGAACTAAAGGAAATAGGTAACATAGGGGACACATCCCTCATGGCTATCATCAATAATCATCAATGGAAACATACATATTCATTAAGCTATCAACATCGTAACATCGTAGAAATATACCTATCCATAAAATTTATCCTCATTATGCTTTTAGTAAAGCGCGAACATATTCTTTACTACCCTCGTCATAATTTCAAATAGAGACCAACTTAACTATTTAATATTGCAATCATCAGAATACTGATAGATAAGATACATAACCATTCATGCTACCATAATATCAATGGAAAGCATTCATAACATCACAACCATGAATATCTCAATCGCTAATAATAGTGTCATGGGTCCAGATCCTCAATCTAAGGTCCTCGAAGAATAGAGTGTCTAAGATAATGTCGTATTAGGGTCAGGAAACTAGAGTGGGAACTACATACACCCCCTCTTAACAATGGACTTCGTCCCGAAGTCCTTAGAACATAAAGGAGAAACGGCGACACATAATCTTAGGAACCCTTCCTGAAACTATTGGCAACCTTCTGGTGGGCAGGTTAAAATTTTCCCAAGGTGTCTATAACACGAATTCCATTATAACTGAAGGACTATATCTGGGGAACATTGCAACCCACTCTTTGTATAAATGTACAAAACATACATTATAGATATTATTAAAATTAATAGTTAAAGGAAGCGTCATACATAAACTTTTCCAACAAAATCATCATAATCAAAATCACAACTATTTAAAGCAACAATTAATAACACCCACCTTCCTTCAAATGACAAATTGACTAATTTAGGAGAAATCTCTCTAGTTTTATTCATTCAATCATGCAATTAAGACAACAATAATTTTGTATTAACTCAAATTCGTAGGGGATGCCTATGCCTTTTTCATAGGAGGAACTACCCACCTTAAGCTTGGACTTCATTATTTGTAATGGTCAATAATAATTGTGTTATTTATTGTTTGATATTTCACCTATGACGTAATCCACCTTTGTTTACCATGTTCTAAATCTTCAATTTTGTTAGGAACTACAAATAGTACTTTGAAAATAAACATATGCCACTGCTTGCTAGGGGGACCTAACAATGCCTACTACACCTTCTTAGAGACTTGATTTACCTTCATGATCCATGTTCTGAAAGTTCAATGTTGTACAACTACCATTTGCACTTTAAAATAAATGCATACCACTCCTTTCTAGTGGATACCTAATGGTACACACTATCTAGAGATAAAAAGATGTTAACTACATAGAACGTAATCATCACTTGCAATGAATGAGTAGTCCAAACCTTCATCCCTTCAAACCCAGCTACCCTACTTCCTTTCGCTAGGGTAAGCGAGTGAGGCTATCTGGGGCCTATCTTCATTTAATCCTACTGAATCTAATGATAAGGAGTGCAATATTGTTGCAATCTTTAAAGGTGTTGTGACTATTAAGGCTCTTAATTTCCTGGTGATGAGGAATGCATATTCTCGCAGTTTGGCCATCCAAGCTAATGGAAGACAAAGCATATAGCAAGTTTCACTAGTGACCAAAGATGGCAGGCAGACATCATTTACCAGTCTTTGCTTGATTCCAAGCAGAACTAAAAACTATATGGATTGAAGCCAAAGATATGCACAAAATGTAAAACAATAGAGAGAAACCCATGTCTAAAATGATCATTGACTGTATCGAATGGCATTGGTAGAAGTATGGTGCTCCAGATAACCATAAACCAATACTATAGCTCTATTTCTGCATTAAGAACTAGCAAAGAATCCAAAAAGTCATGAAGGCAAAGTTTTCTTGTTACATTACAAAACATTGAACAAAGAAGTCAATCAAATCAAACAAAGAGAAGCTCAAACTCCCTGTGAGATTACAGGAAGAGAGCAGAGAAAGAACGACTAAGTTTGGCATCTAACATTCAAGGTGATGTAATTGAAAATCTGCTGCCTATGGTGGACAATTTTGAAAGAGCCAAAACACAGATTAAGATATAAATCATAAATATTACAATGTATAATATTATCATGATTGTAATATGCTCCTATGTTGCTTCTTGATGTTCTGGTCCATTTTCAATTGTTCTAATTGGAATTAGTCTCAGTTAATCCTTTACCATTGATAAACAATAAGACCTATTTAGACATTGCATGTACATAATCACTCTTTGCTGGATCATTCTTTGTTGTTGGATAAAATAAATCTTAAATAAGGCTGAACTCTTGGAATCAAACTTCATCTACCAGCAAGGGGTTTATTCCATTATAAATTTGATGAATTCTTTATAGAAGTTTCAAGAATAAATATAGTTCTATTACTACTATTATGATTTAAGTTTATATATTAGATTACTTTTTATTGTACCAATTTATAGGGAACCAAAATGAGCAAGCTAAACATCAAGAGAAAAATCACAATAAGTCAAGAAAGTTGAATACTTAATAGAACTAAAATAATTAGAATTACACTGTAAATTTTTATTGGAAATTTTATTTCAATTAAAATTTTATACCTTCAATATATCTCACTTAAATTCTCCATGGCAAAACAACCTGCTCGAAAACATTAAAATATCAAATAATTTACAGACCAAAATACTCGACCAACCGCACAGAATCCATAAAATTGTAAATGCAATTGAAATGGAAAATCGTTGCAAAGAAAATTGAAATACAAATATCGAAGAAAGATATTTTAAATATTCTAGATTTACCCAATTTTAATGAATGGAAAATGTCGAATGTATATGATTACATGTTCCATGTTTTAATGAATGGAAAAGGCTTCTGAATACTCTTCAACGACTTTATTTTTCTTTGCCAATAAAGCAGAGAAACAATATATGTAGGAATTAATTGTGACAGCTGAGAGTTCTACGTCACCATATAACTGGTAAACCCAGAATACAAAGAGATATATGTTCAAGAATTCCTTAAAAAGAAAGCCAGTAAGATGGCTAATGTCAGGCAATTGGAAAATTGAATTGAAAATATAGAAACTATTTAAGATATGCCTTGAACCCCTGTTATTTTCTTAAACTGTTTAAGATATGCCTTAAACTTTTTTATCAATTATTTTTATAATGCTTATTATTACTTTTATGAACCCCTGTACGAAAATAGTTTAGCAATGTAGGCACGAAAACAATTTAGAAATGAAGGAGTCGTCAATCCTATCATTCCAATTTACTTTACAGATTGGCTTCCATTAGACGCCAATAATGCTCCTAATTTGCCTGGAGTATTTATAAACAGTTCGTAGAAATCATGAAAGGATTTAATGTTAATGTGGTCAATACTGTTGGAAAACCATTTGATCCCATGCTACACGAAGTAATTATGCGTGAGGAAGAAGACTATCACTGACTACCATTTTTATGTACAAATATCTCACTTTAAGTCATGACAAATACAATCACCTCCCTCGAAATTAATGACTGCCAGATCTACCAACTTCTTACCCTCATTGGGCCCTAAAGCACTGAACGTTTTTCTCCATTTGTCCAAGACAATTTGCATAGATCTTGAGCATTGAGTCAAATCAAACACTTAACAAACAAAGCTAGACAACGCTTTGTTGTAAATAACGAATTCATAATGTTCTCTCTTCTCAGAAAACGTGTTGAATGTCATGTGCTAGACCATGGAAGTAAAGCTATAACCTTGTCCTCCAAACCTATTGGAGTTCATCGACAAGAACATCCTTAAAAACAAAACCATGAGAGAAAAAGCGAGAAGGATTTAAAGCAGAACAAAACCGTTTTTAATATCTAAGGGTAAGATGAATGCAGCATATATTCAGATGCCCTCAAAATTCTGGAAGGCTCACCAATTCAAAAGCCACCTCAAGTTCACAAAGCACAATGTGCAAAGTTTATATGAAATTCTCGAGATCATCTAGGACAAATATACTGAAACAAATAATGAGGAATGAAAACTTTAAAAGAATATTAATGTTCAAGAGGCAAAATTAATTGTGTTTCATATGCTCTGACATCTTGATCCATGGACTGCTAGACGACAGTTGTATGTAAAGGTGTGTAAAATCTCTTCTAATTGATCTAAATCCACAAAAATCTTCTCTTTCCATAATTCATGCATCCCCTCACAGAAAAGCATCTCTTCCAACCCAAAATAACTGCATATAGGCACATTTGAAAAGGCATTCCCAACCTTTCAGTTGTCCATGTCCCATAAAGTTCATAGTGATACACTTTTCCAACATGCAACAAATTTCCAAGCCAATCAATGTAATCGGGAAGAGGGAAACCTCTAAAATTAGAGCTAGGACATGAAAACAAAACTGCAGCATTTTGGGACCCATGAGGAGTTAACAGAACATCTGCCTCTGCTACCAGCCTAACTTGCTGACAGACCTCGAGTGGTCCAGGTTCAATTACTTTTACTGCTAGATGCATTTCTTTTTCAAGCAACTCCTGCATTTCTTTAAAATTAGCTATATTTCTTGGAGAAATAGGCCGATTGCATATGATAACATCCAACAAAGGCCTTCTAGCATTCATACAAGGAGTTTTTACAGTGCCAAGACTTTCTGTCTCAACCAATCATGGGCAAATTCATTAGGAATGTAGGCAGCATTTGTCAATCCAGCAAAGGTTATGGATCCTTAAAGCAGATTGGAAATTCATCTGCAACCATGGGGTGAAGATACTCCACCTCCAATTGCGATGCAAAACCTTAAGCAGGCCCTTAGGCCACATGCTAACGGATGTTGGGTCATAGGGGTCTGTAAACCAGCAAAAGGTAGAATTTTTCAGTGAGTATAGCTGAGACATGAGAATGGCAGGGATGACCTTCTCAGACTCATGATGTGGGTTGGGTCCAGCATTCCCATGAGGCATCAAAGTGAGATCTGCTACCATTTGCAATCCATGAATCCACCAAGCATGCTTTATTTTCGGATACCCATTAGTCCCTGGTTTGTCTTTTCTAGGGGCCTCTAATTATCAGGATCCCATCCAGGGCAAAACCCACCTCTCACGGGAACCTTTTTCCTAGGTTCATCCATATGAAAACGCATTTTCTTGGGCATCTCCGAATAAAATTGAGGTTGACCATCACAAATTGTGACTTGAGAATGACCGAAAGTCATACGAGGGAAACAAACTCTTCCATAAGTCTCTGTACAAATTGACTCCTCTTTCAAAACATATCCTTCCTTGCTATATCTGCATGATGGGCACGTTTATGGGCTGAACTTGGGAGGTGGGATGGAGTATAACCATTGAAGTAATAAGAGCATAAAAACAGTCCCAAATAATAAAACTAGTAGAGTTATAGGTCTGGCCCTTCACCCTCTTCTCACTGTTTTCAGTCCTGTTAACTGCTTCATCCTCTCCATCACACCCTCTGATGTTTTCAAATTTCTACCAACACTCACTTTGATCCCTCAAGGTTTCCCTCCTCTCTGTGTATCGAGGGAACATGTAATTTGGATCTGACAAGTTTCAATAATTTGGGAATGCATGGAACATAATATAAAAGCTTCCCACAGTAAAATTTTGTACAACTGTAAGCACTTATACCATGAAACGGAGATTTTGTTTCAGATACTAATTACTTGGATACATACATGTCCCAGACTACATACAGACTGCCCACAGGGTTTCCATGAAGAGAAGTTAATACCAATTTCCGATTGTGGAAGCCTGGTTCGCAAGTGATCTGTAAAGCAAACTGTTTGCTTTAAAAAGTACCAAACTAACTGATATATTCTCTTGGACAGTCATGGATTACCACAAACAGAGATCCTTTAATGGCAAATTAGTAGCACACAATATTAATGGATATCATGATCAAGTTTACATATCACAAAAGCCTCAGAATAAACTTGAAATTTTAAAATATTTTTTTTTGTGGTAACCTAGAATATTTAGAAAGTGTTGAGGGACAAATCCAAAACACTAACAAGCACAGTTCTTAACAAGGTGTTACTTTGCGCCTAAAACAAATGAGTAAATCAAAATGTCATACCAAAGAGCTTGCTCAAGCGCCCTGAACATATGAAGAATTAGAAAGGAACACAGAATTCAAGTTATGATCAAGCACGTATGTTAAAAAGGAATTGCTTTGTTCCTAGAAGGAATAAACAAAATAGAATCCATAGATAAAGGCTTCCTAAAACTCTCTGAACCCATGTACCTCTTCTACCAAGTTCTAAATATCCAGTAAACCATTCTCACAGAACTCCATATGATGCCTCCATCATATTTGTTCACTCTATGCTCTCTCTAGCATGATTTATTTCCTACTTATTTACCTTATGTACCTTCAATTGGCTCATCACATACTAAGGCTCCAAAGGCTGCAAAATTTCAACATTTGAAAACCTATACCACATGTTTGTGCTGAATGTTGTATATGGATGGAATTTGTGCAGGGATACTTCTACATTATATGCTGTTACAGATAAACAGTATATAATATAAATTCATTTCATTCCAAACCCTTCACCCGGCTGCACAATGGTTGCTGCTTCATTGTTGCTAAGGGTACCATTTAATATCAGGTATAGACAAAAACATCGTTGCGAGCATTCTTCAACTAATAAGTAACCATATTCATAAATGAGCTAGAAAGGATGCACCCATAACCAGTGGGCAGTATCATGCCAAAACTCTGCTAAATAAAGACGGTGGCCAACAAGCACAATTTAGTGGCTTTTGGGTGAAAACACAATGGAAATACGTCTTCTGACTCATGATGCTTTTATATTTGGAAAATCATGTGGCAATGATGATGTAGAATATCGTCTTTGTCTTCCTGTAGATCGCCCAACTCAGCGTATGCCGGGACTATACTCAGAATGGTAACTCAATTGAAATTCGGCATCATGCCACTCGATTTCATTTGACGGACAGCGTCAAGGCGTCGTTGGCATGCCCATCCTAACCATACCCAGAGATCATCATCGTCCACTAGACCACATCTCTCTCAGACATTTTGGATAAGTAGGTTGCATGCAATATCCATTCTCTGGCATTTAGCATACATATCCACCAGGGCGTTCCCTACACAACCATTCGAGTCCAATCTCCTTCTAGTTATTTCCACATGGATCTCCATACCCCACTGTAGAGCCACAAGGTCTGCGCAGGCCTTGAAAACAAAAGGAATCATGAAGCTGTTGGGTTGTACGCCTGCCTGCTGCATTTGGCAATAGAGCGAAAGAGCCTCCTCACATGATCCATCGCAGGCATAGCCCTCATTTCATTCTATACGAATATATTTCGTTGACGTGTTTTGTCAAACACTTTACATGCATCCTTGAAAAAGCCAAATACAACATACATACCCACGAGTTTGGTTGTTAAAAACATGTTCTGGCTGTGTCCATTTGCAAAAATGTCAGCATGGAGCTGTCCAAGGGATTTGATCTGTGAACATGCCTGGAAAAGGAAATCATATGTATCTTTGCTTCATCAGCTTTAAAAACAGGAACAGAAACAACGAAGGTAGTGAAGAACATATAAACGTAAACATGTCTCTGAATTTTGATATTGTGACAAAATGTCACTTCCATAGTAGGCCACACAGAAGAAGACTGATAAAAGAAGCCATGGATTACTCGAAAACTCACACAGACGTAGACGAGGTTGATAATCGCAATGTTGCAATATCAATGCAGGCAGAAAACATTATGATCGATATGAGAAGCTATGTGCATTCAATAGAAGTGTGTTATGTAGATCTAGTGGAATGAAGTTACACTCTACAATTAGCAGGAAGTGCCCCGATCTCCTTGTATTATCATCAAGTCCCCAATATTCTGAACAGCTCCTGTCGAAACAGAAGCCCATACTTGTAATTTCTGGAAACCCTACCTAAGGGCTACGCCAACCACTGAAACTACCCTATAAAGCTGAATATTGCTAATTTAAAACGAATGCAGGAGTTGCTTGAAAAAGAAATGCATCTAGCAGTAAAAGTAATTGAACCTGGACCACTCGAGGTCTATCAGCAAGTTAGGATGGCAGCAGAGGCAGATGTTCTGTTAACTCCTCATGGGTCCCAAAATGTTGTAGTTTTGTTTTCATGTCCTAGCTCTAATTTTAGAGGTTTCCCTCTTCCCGATTACATTGATTGGCTTGGAAATTTGTTGCATGCTGGAAAAGTGTATCACTATGAACTTTATGGGACATGGACAATTGAAAGGTTGGGAATGCCTTTTCAAATGCGCCTATATGCAGTTTTTTCTGATACCAAGTGTAAGGACCACAATTCAGACTATATATATATATATATATATATATATATATATATATATATATATCTATATATCTATATATATATATATTTGCAGCAAATACAACCAGAAAAAAAACGCATTGAAATTTCAAATTTATTTAGCACACACATTCCTGACACTCATTTCAGGAAAACATATCATAACATACATTTACATATGTTTAACTAAGATCAATAGTAATGAAATACATGTGTACCGTTCACCAGAAGGCGAGACTCCGCTTGCTCTGCTATTACTGGTATTCCATTGTAGTCGGTCACCTCCGCGAGTGAATGATGACGCACTTGATCCGAATGCGAAGACCCACCGGTTAACCTCCCAACCTACTCCTTGGGTACTCTTCTTCCCCGCAGACCCCCGAGCTGCAATGGGGTTGTACAATGGAGGAAAGCACTAGCTGGTAGAGGAGAGCACACCTTGGCTCAAGAGTCCCCTCTCTAAAATCCTCTACCTCACCAAACTCACTATAGCTTCGTAATCACTGCTCTGACATCATCTCCTCCACCCAACCATAGGGTTCCCAAAAAGTCCTTTCTCCCATGGCTTGCCCCTTCTTTTATAGGAGTCCTCATAAGTGACACTTGTCATGTCATGCATAATTAATTATTTTTTTATAATTCAATAGCTTGATTATTCACCCACCCATGTGTCATTCTCATATCAAGGGTCTCCCAAAATTATTTACTTAAATTTTTATTTAAAACTAATATTTTCCTCACCTCAACAAGATTCCTATTTCTTCTCCTAGTTGTCTCTTTATTCCCCCCCTTTTATTCCTTAATTTGTGTTCATTACTTGAAGTCAATTAATGAGTCAATATTTTATCCCCAATATACTCCCTAATTTAACTCAGGTTATCTCCTAGATGGATATTCTTATGTTGGTTGTTGACACATGGAGCTTCTCCACATTTCTCTAAATCTAATTTATTAATCTCATTTTAATTCACCTTCCTCTTTTCTTAATTAGGTTTAAATTAGTTTAGGATTAATATCCTTACCATTATGTTTGTCTTTCCCCTTTTTCCTAATTAAACCACATAATCTTCCTAGTATTTTCCAAAATGGGAAGGGTAGAGTTTTTAAGGTACTCTGTTTTAATTCTTCCTATGATCCTCCTTATTCCAAGTGTTATTTTTGATTTAATTACATTGGTTTCTAATCATCATTTACCCTTGATGTAAATTTACCTAGTTTTCATTCCTTGCTTATATTTATTTATATTTATTTATTTTTAATGATTCCAAGGATTCCAAGTTTGGTTGTGCCCTTCAAGAACTTCCCTAGAAGTTCCAAGGGTGCCACACCTAATAGCTTATTTGTGATGTCAAGGGTGCCAGTTTGGTTGTGCCCTTCAAGAACTTCCCTAGAAGTTCAAAGGGTGCCACACCTAATAGTTTATTTGTGATGCCAAGGGTGCCAAGTTGGTCGTGCCCTTCAAGAAATTCCCCTAAAGTTCCAAGGGTGCCACACCACTTGCCCTTCAAGCATCCAGTGATTACGAGGGGAAAGTATAGTGCAATGTCATAGACCACTATCATCTCTTATGTTGCCTGCTATAGTGAGACTAATGGTGTCGGGGATCAAGGAATCCGCCTTGATGCGCGCCCCTCGGTAAAGTCCTCATGAGCGACCCAACTTTGGAACCTGCCCTCATGGCATCGTGATCTTCAAGGCGAAGGTGTTTCAACCCTTCCAGCCCAAGTCACGGCGGGAGTGCTAGTGGGTGAGATCAGGGACTCTGTCCCACCCCTCCCATGTAGTTCCATCCACTTGTACAACCCCATCACCCATATGTGAGTCATTCGGTCAAACAACTAATCTGTGCCTGCAACCATTAATATATCATCAGAATATAGTTAAACATATATGGCAGATTCCAAGATCGACTTAGACTTTCAAAGGTAAAGTAATATAAATTTTCATCAAACCAGGTGTCATCGACATGTCATATGCGAGTGCCTCTGATGGTTTCCTGCCATACTCAATAATCATCAGTAACAAGGTTTCTCAATGTTAGTCAATTATCATAATAGCATCATTAACAATTCCTGGTCATTCACATCATTGTCCATTGTAAGTCTGAACTAAAGGAAGTAGGTAACATAGGGGACACATCCCTCATGGCTATCATCAATAATCATCAATGGAAACATACATATTCATTAAGCTATCAACATCGTAACATCGTAGAAATATACCTATCCATAAAATTTATCCTCATTATGCTTTTAGTAGAGCACAAACATGTTCTTTACTACCCTCGTCATAATTTCAAATAGAGACCAACTTAACTATTTAATATTGCAATCATCAGAATACTGATAGATAAGATACATAACCATTCCTGCTACCATAATATCAATGGAAAGCATTCATAACATCACAACCATGAATATCTCAATCGCTAATAATAGTGTCATGGGTCCAGATCCTCAATCTGAGGTCCTCGAAGAATAGAGTGTCTAAGATAATGTCGTATTAGGGTCAGGAAACTAGAGTGGGCACTACATATATACCCACTCGTATAGTTCAATGTGGAACGAACCGAAGAAGATTTTGTATTGCTCTTCAAATACATACTTCTGCAACTAGTCTTCAACTGATAATCAAGGGTTTCTATTCTCTTTTTCTGCAAATACTCTTTCTTTTTGTTCAACCCACTCTTGTATTTCTTTCTTCGACAGACACCAAAACATATCCCTTAAGTAGATCCTGGTCTAGGGAACGAAACAATTTGTTGGTTTAAGGGGGCTTGACCACGGTTCAATGTGTAATTCGCACCGACAAAATCCTCAACTATTGGCCCTTTCGACAATGACCTGTAGGTAGATCACAGTCTCACCCGAAGAAGTTATGGGAGGTTGTAGAAACATGTTTCTGTAGCCAGAGGCGTATCCGTGTTGTGGCACCTGTGTAGTCACTTATATCTTATAGATATCTACAACTTCACATACATGAATAACTTTGCGCTAATGATTAACTTCATAGATTGGTACTTAACGCGTAAACACAACAAAGAAAAGTATAATATGTATTCGTCCGCATAATTTAATAAAAGAATGCATGATGATATTTATAACAAGAGATAATGAACATAGAAAGATGCAAAATACTTCGCCAAAAATTCTTCTTTATTGATAAAGATTTTCAATACATACACTTCTCTGACCTGCACACCCAACTGCAGATGGTCTGAACACTCAGTTGCAGACTCTTCAAGGTCTTCACGCACTCAGCTGCGGAGCCTTCCCAAAAATACAAACCCAAGGCAAAAAGTATGATTAATCTATGAATTCTATCTATGCTTAGCTATCTTCGACAAAGTATTACTTCTTCTTTATATAGGTTTCCTTACTACAAGACCATGGTCCACACACCATGGATATGACAAATCAATGGACTAATACCCGGTACCCATTACAAGATAAACGACTTTGACCCACCCCCAAGCCCCTAGATGTTGTGCGATGAATAGAACTTAACCAGCTCCATGCACTCCGCTCGCCAAAATGCAGAGTCTTTGACCAAAACTTGGACCAAGTTGGGTTGTGTGCAACAATTTTCTAGATATTGCTCATGTTCCTTATGGCCGTGGATTGATTTATTAGTTCTTGGAGCCCTAGTTAGACGAACACTCTAAAATCCCTATAACAACTTGGGTTGAGTTACTAGTCCCGGAAGCCTTAGTTGGAAAAATGCTTTGGAGCCCTTGGTGGGTTGAGCTACTAGTCCTGGAAGCCTTGGTAAATAAAAAATTAAAGAATAACACTTAAAATTTAATTTTAAAATAATAAAAAAAAGACAATAAAAAAATTAAACATTTTTTTTAAATTTAAATAAATTGTGCCCAAGCGGGTGCTCGCGAGCCCTCGGCCCTGAGATGGGTGAAGGCGTCGATTCCTAGAATTGGCCCCTGGCCCAAGGGGGGTCGTAGGCCCACGAGTCCTTGCGGCCACAATATTTTTTAAATTTTTATTTTGAAAAAAATATATTTTTTAAATAAATGTAAATATATATATATATATTTTAAGGATTTTTTATTATTATTATTTATTTATTTTATTATTATTATTATTATTATTTATTATTTATTTATTATTATTTATTTATTATTATTTATTTATTTATTTATTTATTTTTTTTTTTTTTTTTTTTTTTTCGGTATCGTGAAGGAACCCAACAACCCGTTGACATGTAACTACTAGTAAACCTCTCGGGGTTTACGACCTATTCTCCTTGCTATAAATCGGTCAACTCATAGGGATTTGAACCTAGGTTTTCCTTGTTTCAACGATTTTATAAATTTTGAATCAACAAATTGAAATGCCCCCCAAGACAGATTAAAATAATAAGAAAAAATTAATAAAATGTAACACTAATTTTTCCATTTCAAAGCCCTAAATAATATGTTTTTTCTTATATTTTCTCCTAAATATCTTACAAATTTGAGTTTTGTCATCTTTTTCCTTATAAAAAATCTATTTTGTTTTGTTTTTTTTATGTGGTTTGTCCCCTAACATATGATATTAAAAAAAAATTGAAAAAAAAAAAGAACAATGGTAAAAAAAATAGTTTTGAAGCAGAAAAACCATAAAACAATGGATTTTCACCAAATTCCTCTTTAAATGGTCAAAATAGAATGAAAACTAACATTTGAAATATAGAAAACCCCTGTTGGATGTGTTATCGATGACAATGCAACTCCTTTGCAAAATCGCTCCAAACTTTTAAACGAAACCCCAAAGACTTGATGTGATGTGAGGAATATAAACTACGCAATTTATTATATAGCAAAGATTGTGGGATTACTTTAGCCTTTCTTGAATGTGTGATTAAAATTAAAATTAAGAAAAAAATAATATATAGTTAATATTATAGGTTTAGATTAAATTTTATTCAATGTGGGATGAATAATAAAATAAAAATTATAAAAAATAATTTCGCTACCTAGTTAATGTTAAATAATTTAAATAAAAGATTTATTTTAATTTCGAAGGAATGTTTTAAAGGAAAATTTCAATGGAAATTTTGAACAGAAAGTAGGGTCAAATTTTTCAAGACCAAAATTTTAATAGAATGTTTTAAAATAAATTTTAGACAAAAAAATTGGAGGGAAATATTTCAGACGAAATTTTTGGAGGGAAAATTTTTGGCAAAAGTTTTTGGGGGGAAACTTTGGAGGGAAAATTTTCGGAAAATCTTTTTTGGGGGAAACTTTAGAAGGAAATTTTCAATCTCTATGCTATAAATTGTCATTTGTATCATTCAACATATTTTATTTGAAATTCATGGATTCTTCTAATAGTGAAGTTTATCTTTCTCGAGCATTAACATCTTTGTCACATAATAATCTATTAATATCAATGAATACCACATAAATTATTTCACTATGAATAGAGTCAAATTTTCCATTTTTCCCTAATCCCAAGGATTATGAGAACAACACTAATAAAGGGTAGAATGAAAAATTTCCTATAAATAGAGAGTCAAATTTTCTACTTAGTCCTAATCTGAAGGATTATGAGAGGACCACTTGCAGAGGGAAGAATGAAGAATTTCCAGTAAACAGACAGTCAAATTTTCCACTTAGTATTAATCCTAAGGATTATAAGAGCATCACCGATGAAGGGAAGGATGAAGAATTTCCAGTAAATAGAGAGTCAAAATTTCCACTTAGTCCTAATCTTAAGGATTATGAGAACACCACTCATGAAGGCGGGGGGGGGGGGGGGGGGGGGTGTGAATAATTTCCAGTAAATAGAGAGTCAAATTTCCCACTTTTTCTTAATCTTAAGGATTATGGGAGCACCACTGACGAAGGGGAGGAAGAGGATGAAGAATTTTTAGTAAATAGAGAGTCAAAGTTTCCACTTAGTTCTAATCCTAAGGATTATGAGAGAACCACTGACGAAGGGGAGGAAGAAGAAATTCCAGTGAATAGAGAGTCAAATTTTCCAATTAGTCCTAGTCCTAAGGATTATGAAAGAACTGCTAACAAAAGAGAAGCTAGAGAATTTTCCACAAATGATAATTTTACTATGAATAGAGAGTAAAATTTTCCACTTAGTCCTAATCCTAAGGATTATGAGAGCACCGGTGATGAAGGGGAGGATAATTTCCTGCAAATGATAATTTGACTATGAATAGAGAGTCATATTTTCCACTTAGTCCTAATCCTAAGGATTATGAGAGCACCAGTGATGAAGGGGAGGATGAAGAATTTCTTGCAAATGATAATTTTAGAGGCACAAATGTGAATAATGCATTTTCTCCGAGTTAACATTTCAAAGGCACTCATGGTGATGACGAATTAAATCCTTCAAGCGGGGATTTCAAAAGCACTGATGAAGATGGTGAAGAATTTCGTTTGAATCAGGATTTCAAAAGCGCAGATGATTGTAGTGAATACTTTCCTTCAAGTGAGGATGGTAATGAATATTTTCCAAGCAATGCTAGTGATGAATTTCCTAACTATGTTCAGAATGGTCATAGTAAGGATAATATTCGTCTTGATGATGATGAAAATGCTTCTACAGAGGATAATGAAATGATGGAGATGTTGCAATAAAATATTATATCTAGGAGTAGGAGTAGACCTTTTAATATCAATCCAAGCTATTCCAGTTATACAAGGGTTATGGTAGAATATCTCGAAAGAAGAAGTTCTATCAGTGATATGGTTTCAAGTGAATGTTGTCAAAATGATTGCTTGAAACATATGGATTTCAAGTTTGCATTGAAGAAAAGGAAGAAATACTTGTCAATGAATGAAAGCATGCAAAATTCATATTTAGTGGGTTGCATGCAAGCTACATTGATAGGTTATGATTATCATATTGGAAATGTATTTCTCTGTAGAAAGGATTTCAAAATGTTTCATTCAAATCGTAATTTTTGTCTATCAAGAATCCAAGAAAGATTAGAAAAATATCCCACATTTTATTTGGAAGTACTTCATAGACAAGGGGTTGGGCCATTAGCAAACACTGCAATGTCATTGTTGCAAGACTTATTTTCAAAGAATGCAGAGTGTATGCCAAATAAAGACACAATACATATTCCAGATAATTTCTTAAGACGAGAAATATACAACTTATACAAAGAATATGCAGAAGGTGTTGAAGGAGATGGTAATTTTATTACATATTCATATTTTACGAGGATATGGAAGAAAAAATTATACAATGTTTGTATTCGTACGAAGACAAGGATGGGGGTTTGCAATACATGTGTTTCTATTAAATAAAAAAAGGGATAAATGTCAACAAGTAGAAAGAGGCATGCATTTATAACACTATTTTTAAAAATTGGATAGTTATCAACTATGAAAATATATTGATTAATGGAACTCACTCTAAAAGGATCAAAGAAATCGGAGCGATGGAGGCGTTTCAGACTAGGGTTTCAGAAGAATGCGCCGCCGCGGCCCCTGGAGCCTTGCTCTGCTCTGGAGCGGCTAGAAGCCGGACTGTTGGAGAGTACCTCTGGTCTTGGGCCGGTTTCTACGATGGGAAAGATCTCAAGGATCCAAACAACAGCAAAAAGAGATCGGTGGTTTACGCACAACGCTGGGAGCAGGACGTTTATTTCAGGGCGGCACCAGTTTATCAAACGGAGGCTTTTACCCTAAATCAATCGATCATTACCTTGACTTGCTTGGATGCGCCCCTCTTCGCGATTGCATGGCACAGGTCTGGCAAATCTGTCAATGGGAAACAGAGACGTATGGTTCCCATGTACCATTTCGATAAGAAGCGGATCCGTTTTGCCGATATAGGGCCGTTTTTAACTGATATGATTGAAGATCTAGTAGGGCTTGGGAGTATGAACACGGATCCTCGATGGTATAAGCTTCCTCTGCTTTTTGCTGCGCAGATCTGGGATCTTATCTTTCCGCCGCATTGTTTTGACAGAGGTATCACAGATTACATCAAGCAAACGAGAGATAATCCCGATATGGGGACTGGCTCATCAGATCGGGTCAACCAGTACAGATCTGGGGTGGATCTATCAGATCTGGCCAGATCCAGGCAGATAGATCCGGAACACAAAGCAGACACAGCGGATCTGAAGCAAATTGTTATCAGATCAAAAGAAAAATCAGGGCCAGATCTGGAAGTTTGCCTACAACCAGAGCAGGTAAAAACTTTTTGTTTTCAGATTCTGATTAAACCCCCACAGGGGAAAGCTCGTCTAGTATGGGTCCATGCAGGAAGCACTTCTCTGCAGCTGAAACAACAAATCTAGGCAGAAATGGGATATCCCGTTCAGATCCAACACCTGGTCAGTGGTAGGAGGTCACTCCAAGACTGTAGATCGATGGAAAGCTACGAGATTGGGCCAGGATCCATTATTACTTTAAACTTCAGATTGAGAGGAGGGGCTCCACCTCAAGGACAGCAAAACGGAGACAAAGGGAAAAAAACTGCATCCTACAAAAACATTCTTCAGGGCAGCAGAGACGCAGGGCCATCTACAGATCCGAGCAGAAACGTACCCAGGCCATACATTGTAGATCAGGCAGAACAAACCCCAGCTTTAAATCTAGATTCTACAGGGCTTGACGATTTCGTCAAATCCTATGAAACACAAGCTCTAATCTGCCGATTTAACAGCTATTGGCCCAAACCCTTGGATCTATTCCATTGGATATTTACCAGATGGACCATGGAATGTGAGATTCACCTATGTTCTAAGGGGTTTTTTATCGTAAAATTTACATCCCAGGAAGTCAGAGATACAGTCATCAGTACAGGGCCATGGTTCTGGGGAACTTCGGGGCTGTTTATGACCCCATGGTTCCCAGATTTTGATCCAAACAAAATGACTGTAACCAAAATGCTAGTCTGGGTCAGACTATACAATCTTCCTTTGCACTTCTGGAACGATCGAGTCTTGGAAGGCATTGGAAACAGTATAGGGAAGTACATTAAAACAGATCTGGAAAGGATGGATGACAGGATCTATGCTTTCGCACGTATTTGTGTGGAAGTCGATTTAAGTAAAGGGCTGCCGGACAGTATAAGGCTGATCTACAAACAACAAAACTGGCAGCAAGTACTAGATTATGAAAACACCGCCTTCAGATGCAGGCTATGTAGGCAGACAGGACACCTGCAAAGCACATGCCCAGAAGCAAAGAAAACCAACAAGAAGCAGAAAGGGAAGCAGAAGAAAGGATGGCAATTCTCACCTCCAGATTCTGAGGAAGAAGAGTCAGAAGCAGAGGAGGAAGTGACCCCTGCAGAGAAGACTGAGATATCACAAGAAATGGAGAATCAGAAGGGAACCAGTCCGCATGACAAGACCGAGATGACAAGGGTGGATCCAAGCATGGGAGGCATCAAACGTCATCACCACTCTGATACCTCAGACTCAGACAAAGAAACCAACCCACAGAATGCAGAAACACAGATAGTCATAGCTTCGATCGAACCCTCTCAAGGAGAGTGGCGAAAGGTCGAAAAGAAAAAGGGGAGAAAAACTTGAGGCACGAATCTCACTTGCAGCCGGAATTTTTGTTCTGTTTCTTTTTTCTCTCTCTTCTCTCTCTTCTCATTTCCTCTTTTTTCTTTTGCACGTTAGCCTCCTAACGTTGCGGGGGGTGCGAAAGCACTCGAGCCTTAGTGGCATATGCTAATGTAACTTTCATTATTTTTTTAATAAAAGTTACTGCTTTTTCCTTTGGAAAAAAAAGAAAATATATTGATTAATAGGTTTCTTTTATGTTATGTGAAAATTCCATTGTCAAAGCACTTCAAAAGAATCACAATCAACAAAAAAATGAAATGAAAAATTGCATAAGCATCGAAAGAAGTGTTATGATAATCCAAACAAAGATTTGGGTTTGATAATTGATGGTATGGAACAGAAGAAAACACTTCTACCAAATTTTTTCCACACACCAAAAAATTTACAGGAGGAAATTTTTATTCAGTTTCACTTGGTTGGTTGTATGGTCTTTAATGGGAAAATGTTTCCAAGGGTTTACTTCACAACTCCAAATATTCATAATGATGCAAATATGACCATAACCATAATTCATGATGTGCTTTCTCATTGGTCCAATAATCTTTCTGAAGTTTTGCATCTGTAATTAGACAACACTTGTCGTGAAAACAAAAATCAAATTGGTTTTAGATATCTAAACATGCTTTCTGAATTGAGAAATTTCAAAAGGTAAAGGTTGGTTTCCTTCTTTTCGAGCACACTCATTAAATTATTGATTGGATGTTTAGTTGTTTTTCAATAACATTGAGGAGGAAGGTTGTTGGATGTATGCCATCATTAATTGGATGTATTAAGAAATCATACATTCCAGAGCCCATTTTTCATGTGTTGGAAGAAACTATTGACATGTGAAGGTTTATTCTGTGATCGCATGGTGAGGAGAAATGCATTGAAAAACTTAATTACATTAGCTTCCAGCATTAATTTCGTATCCAAAAAATTGATGGGAAAACACTTATATGGGACAAGAAGTATTCAATTACTATAGAATAGGGGCCATCATTAGGTTTAAAATTTTTGAAGTTCATTCCAGATCATCCAATATTTGCATCAAATGTATTGCTATTACAATCAGTTGCCGAACTTCATAATGAACGAAGGCATAAGAGAGAGTTAAATTATCCTGAATTCTTGGAAGAAATAAAAAAAATATATTAGAGATACATATGAGTACTTTGATGTTGTTGATTCAGTTGGGTCAGAGTTTTTTTTTCTAATAATCAAAGTGATATCATTTCAAGATCAAGAAATGAAGATATACTTTTGAAGACTCCATCTATTTGGCTACAAAAAATGTCAAATGAACATGAGGAAAGAAACATTGTTGAACAACAACAATCTCAAGGCATTAATAATTTTCTACAGGTAGAGGAAAGCGAAATGTATATTGGTTCGAGAAGATCACATGTACAACATGAATCCATGAAAGACCTTTACATGGGTTATATGCAGGATGTTAAGGAGGGTTGCATGATCACAGTGTTAGCAGATGGAGATCCACATCCATTTTGGGTTTCCAAGGATATAAAGGTCATTAAAGAAAATGAAGATGTTAAAATTAATGAAGTACATTGGTATGCCACAAATACCCACCCATTCTATGGTAAATACAAGCCAAAGTCGGTAGTTGATAAACAAAGTGGCAGAAAGAGAAAAATAAAAGGGTACAAATATAAATCATTGTTGCACAAACCTCTTAAAATTAGAGGATGTTGACATAGTCGTTTATGACTTCAATTTAAAAAAGAGAGGAACTCTTCACTTTAGAACCATAGAAATTTTGAAGAGGTTGCTAATAGAAAAAAATAGTGTTAAGCTGGGAGTTTGCTGACCCCAGTTATAGATCTAGAAGACCTTTGAAACCTAAAATGGTGGACATGCATGTTGACTCAGATGGGGCAGTAGTTGATGAAAAAGAAGAATATGGGTCATCTTCATCTACATCCAATCATTCATATGAAGATGTTTTTGACTCTTATGGTGTTCCAGAACCTCTGAGTGGTTTTGATTAATTGTCCAACATATTTTATATAAATGATGTTTTCATGGTAACTTGAAATAAATATTTTAACTTTCATACGATCTTACATGTAGTTATGAGTCATTTCTATGTTTGTTGGATTGCATGTTTTAATTAAGGAAAATTCATTTGTTTAGAATATCCACAATGCAACAATGACATACATAAATAATTGATGTTATATTCACTATAAAAATGTTGATATTTTGATTAAAAGTAAAAAAATATTAGAAATTAATGTTGATTTTTTAAATTATACAATAATATTGCCATGATATTATTTATTGTTATCATTTGGTATAAGATAGTCTAAAAAAGTGTTGCAATTTTATTGCCTCATTAAAAGGGGGTACTTCATTTTGATGGTTGAGTTTTAGGTTTTTGTTGCAATCAGATAAGTTGTCTTAGGCTAAAATTTGAAAAGAGCTATACTCTTAACCTTTAAAATAAAAATTATTCTTGGAATAATAACTCTTTCATTTAGGTGTTTATTTTTAAAAATTGTTTGTCATATGATTTGTCCATAATGTCATGGTTGAGACATGTTAAAAACTTACGGTTTGTTTTTTTGTTTATTTTTTTTTTTCCATAGTTGAAAATTTGTCAAAATTTTAAGGTTTTTTTGAGTTATGATCTTTTATCTTTAATGCTATCCTGGAAAACAAATAGAATTTTAGTTTTTTTAGAGCCATGATATTTTATCTTTAACAACATGGATGGAAATTATTGAAATTTTAAGGCCTTTTAGAGACATAATATTTTAACTTTAATGCCATGCCCAAGGATTGATGGAAATTTATGGTTCTTCAAATTTCTAATATTTTATCTTTAATACCATTGCTAAAAAGTGTTGAAATTGCAACAATTTTTTTGTTTTTGTAGTTCTAGCATCGACACTTTTTGTTTACATGGTATTATTTTTTTCATTTTTTTTTTGTAAAAAAAATTGGTTTCCATTGCCATTTAAAAAAAAGAATTGAAAACTTACCCTAAAAAGAAAAATTCATTTTGGCATACACACTCTTTGTTTTTGGGTTGTTTTTTCATGTTTTTTTTGGGTTGTTGGGCTATAATTCTCGTTTTGAGCTAATAATTCTCATTTGATCGGTAACTTTGCTAAGTTCGCTGAGTCTTCCAGAGATTACTTCAGTATTGGCTCGTGGCTTGAGAAACTGCGACCCAAGGGTATTTAAGCCTTCCAAATCACTCGGGGATCGCACATGTCCTATGCCACGCCAACCCTTAACAGGGATGGATTTTTTTCCACGGAGTTTCGAAATAATGATACACCCCATCACATCTATTCTACACTCCTTAGGAAATATTTAATATTATAATACTTATGATTGACTATTAATAAATTTTCAATATTAAATATTGATCTCCCTCTACATACTTTTAGAAATTTGATTTATAAATAAAATACTTTTTATTTAAAAATTAAAAAAAAAAACCATTACAACTTTAAAATAATTAAGTTATTGCCATTATAATTAGAAAGTTACATTACGTCTAAATCTAGAAGCTGATACAATATTTATGTTTCTTTATGTATTGAAGATATATTTTCTTGTTTAACAATAAAAAAAAACTTATTTTTTGTGATATAGATTTTCATTTATACCAATTTCAACCTACATTTATTAAATTATAGGTTTATTACATATAATTTTTTATTAAAAATAAGGGATATGTAGTAGCTACTACGTGTTGTTTATTTTAAATATAGTTAATTGGTGTTTGAACTGTTGACACGTAGTGAGCTGATCAATTAAAGCTTTCATGAAAAAATAGAACTGAAAGTTAAAATGTTGTATTAAAATGGTGCTTTTTGGTGACGCTGTACTGAAACTGTATAACTTGATTTTTTTGACAATATTTTGTTCAAATTGACATGGAGAAATTTAGTTTCAACTGAATGACATGTAAATTCCAAGATACTTGTTTTGCACAACCATTTGTCTCCTAAAAAGTTCACGAGCATTGTACATGATTGAGATAGAGTCGAATGCAATTGTGTTTGTGGCAATGAAGGTAGGAGAACATGGAACATTTTTTTTATTGTTATCTCTTAAATGACATCCTTTTTTATTTTGCAGAGTAGAATGGAATTTGGATGATCTATAATTTGTGATTTAGTATTAAATTAAATTGGAGAGACAAATTAATTAATATTTATGAATAAAACACAATAAGAGTTGTTTCACTATTAATTTAACAACTAAATTATATGTAGCACAACTATATAAATTAAATCACTAGTAACTATAGATAGATATCAAAACACTTAGTTTATAATCGAAATACTTAGTTCCTAAAACATTTCATATCATCAAAACTAAAAAAATTTATTAAAAAAATTAAATATTAAAATAAATAAAATATATCATTAGTATTTTTAAATATTTTCCAAATATTATACGTTTGTCTATGATTTGTGATTTAGTATTAAATTGACTGAATTTGACACATTTATTTTGAATACAACCAAGAATAAAGTTGCAGTGGCTTAAACCACCTTAACAAAATTCACATATTAACTTTTTGCATGTAACTGAGACCAATCTTCTGTTTTTGGTTCGAGGAAACAAGGTAAAACAAATTTAACAAACCAATTGAAACAAATGAGAAATTGAAGACCAACCTCCTAATAAATCTCAAGTAATCTGTAGTTGTGCAGTGACTTGAAGCAGAATCTGGAACTTCAAAATGGGTCCTAGTAATACCCCCACTATTGCGCATTGATAGAATTAGTTGGGGTTGGATTCTAGACCCCAACCTCTGCACTATAGAATTTGAATCCCCTAAAATTTAATGAAGATCTCCAGTGCTTTGCATTGGATTTTCCGCCAGCCAAGTGTCCACCTCGACTAGAGTTTCAAATCCTTTGACCTTCGAGAATAGATATAGACATGACATTAATCTAAGACACATGAAAGAATGAAAAAAAAAAGGAAACATCTTGAATTCAAGAAGATGACTTTTTGGAATTCTTGAATTAAATTTGACAAGATCAATTTCTTGAATTCTTGATATACCTTGGACGCAAGAATTGTAGAAACTATGCCTAAATAAACAAATTCAACAAAGTTAGGAAATAAATGCTCACCAAATCCTAAAAATTAGTAACTATATATCAATAAAACGTTCTTAATTTTAGAAATGCTCACAAGATTCTAAAAACTAATTGTTTTTTACTAATTTAATTATATTCATTGAAATGGAAGTTTTATTATATATTTATTGCTTCCAAGATAAGAAAATTATAAAAAGGTGGAGGTTAAAAAATAAAGTCAAATTAAAAATTAACCAGAAAAAAACCTAGGATTGAATTGGAATTGAAAATAAAGAAAAAAAACCATAGAAAATGATAAAAAAAATAAAAGTTGAATTAAAAAGTCATAAAACTATATATATATATATATATATGAAAAATCTTTTTAATTATTTTTTATCTTTAAAATTTATGATCTAGGAAAAACTATAAAAAAAACTATAATTCATAAAAATGAAAAATATAAAAATAAATAAAAATAAGAATAAAAAACTTAAATAAAAAGGAAATAAAACTAAAAAAAATAAAAAAATAGTAACTAATAAAAAAATTAAAGTTACTAAACAACACCCATAATAATACCACAACCAATAAACTTACAAATACATAAATTTAAATAATAATAATAAAATAACAAAAATTGAATCCTCAATGTGAATAATCAACGTAAATTTTTGTTCAAAGACAAATTAATACGCACTCAAAGGCAAAAATGAATAGGTATAATAATATTTTCATTTTTATTATATTTTAATTTTTTGAATTTAATTTACTTATCATTATTTAAATTTTACTTTAAATCAATTTCAATAATCAATTTATTAAATCATACATTAAATACATTTTTGAAACTGACTTTTGGATTAACCACATCATCATTATTTGTTCGTCGACGTTTTGAACCATCTAATGTGATTCATCCTCATGACAAAGATGAAAAAACTGATCTATCCTTAGGATTAAATAAGAGAGATGCATCCAGTTCCAGAATTAGCCATTGAAATATATAAATTATTTTAATCAAAATAAGAACGTTAAGGTAGAGTTTTTGGTCAATATATAAGAAAATATTAAAAGCACTAAGTTGGTTAAGGAAAATAAATGTTAGAAATAGAAACATAAAATAGAGAAACTAATAGATGAAAATAGGAAAGGATAAAAGGTTTGGACTAAGTTAATCATATATTATTATTTTATATAATAAATTGAGGAAAAAAGGGACCCAATTTTTTTAGCTTTATTATTATATTAGTATAAATTATTATTATATAAACTATTAAATTCTAAAATAAAGATTAATAATTTGAATAAAGGTCAAAAAGAAAATGTTTTTATCCTTTCCTATTTTTATCTATTAATTTCCCTATTTTATTGTTTTTTCTATTTCTAACATTTAGTTTTCTAGGGGTGGCAAGTGGGGGAGGGATTCTCTTTAATCCAAAAGGAATAATAGTGGATAAGTACACGTGGGAACTTGGTATTAGGACCAATAATCAAACAGAAGTTTATGGCTTGTATATGGGGCTCCTCCTAGCCCAGAAGAGGGAAGTTAAAAACATTACAATTCTGGGTGAATCTTACCTCGTAATTAGTTATTTAAGAAATTCCCCCCTTGCAGAAGGCAATCACATAAGATAGGCTCTTCTTCGTTTTCGAAGCGTTCTTCTTTCCTTTAAAAGCTCGCAAGCCTGGCACATTATCCAAAACCTCAATCTAGAGGTAGACCTAATGGAAAATAAATCATGTAGATTAACTGAAGGATCCTTGGAAATTAATGGAGTCCCTAGTCTCTACACCATTCTCTAACCCTCCCCCATTATTGGTCCCTTAATGTCCCCAACCCATAACCCCTCTTATCTTGGGCACATATGGATTATCTCCTTTGATCGTGTCGTAGTTAGTTTCTCCCCATATGTCCATAGTATGAGATAATCCTGTCCTTCTTTGCTCTTCTACATGATGACGCACCTCCCCACTCTCCTACCCCGTGACCTCATTATCCCCTCCACGTTCCGCTTCTTGGGTTGAATCTGCATCTAAGTGTAGGAGTCTTCACGTCGAATTCTCAGTTCAAGGTTTATTGCAAGAATTTGAAGTTGTTAACCATGTGAGCCCTCTCTCCCTTCATGGCCTAGAGTAGACAACCCAAACCGCTTGAGCTCCTGAATGTAAATACTGGTTTCTCTCTCGCCTCTCATGGAAATGATGACGCCGTATTGGGATCCTGGAGGCTCTTGCTTGGATTTATAGGGTCACCGTTATAAATTATAATTGATATTTTGTAAACCTCCAATTCTACTTGTGGTTTGCAATTCATATTGGACTGTGTTTTGTTCGCTCTGTGAGAAGAATCTAGAAGCCTCTCTAGGGTGCGGGACTGCAATCTCCCTTTTGAACAAGGGCTGCAACTCCCTTTTTGGTTAGTGCTCTAGCTTGCCCTGGCATGCTGTGTGGGTTTCAATTCTGGAAGAACCCCTCTTCCACCAGTGTCCCACCTTCTGGTTTCATTCTATAATTCAGTGAAACTTTGAGGGGATGGCTATGGGATCTTAGGGTAGTAATGTCCACACTTAGACTGCGTGGTGGAAAAGGAGGCATCACACTTGACAATGGGTCATAAACATAGTTTTTTCACCCCCACCCCGACTCTGGTTGTTTGTGTACAATATACATAGGAGCTCACAGAGATTAAAGATGAGCTCTCAGACATTAAGGATTTGTTGTACTGATAAAGGGTGGTGGTTTATGAAAACTTTGAGGTTATAGCTGCCAAAAGAAAGAAGGTTGCAAAGCTAGAGGACGAGGTTGGAGCATTGCGCACCATGATTGAATACCTCCAAATCCAGGTGACTAAGTAAAGCTGCCTTTCGGAAGAACAAAGAAATCCTTATGAATTCGAGAACCCGAGCATCGATTTAAATCACCTAGTTGATCCTAATTCTTAGCTTTAAATTGTAATGATTGGTTTTTTTCTATGAACTCCTGTTGTCTAAATTTTGTCGGATATATCTTAGTAAGCTAAATAAGAGTATTGTATATGTTGTTTCTTGTTGTAGTGATCAGAGACAACTGGCTTTATCTCATCAGTCTGTCAATGACAAAATTGAAGCCCATGGATGAATTTGAATTGTAATTCACTTGTGTATTTTTTCGTAACTGGGCATGGAATTAATATAATGAGTACTCGTTCTTGTTAAAAAAAAAAATTAGTTTCCTTAACCAACTTAATGTTTTAAATATTTTCTTATATATTGATCAAAAACTCTCCCTTAACGTTCTTATTTTTATTAAAATAATTTATATTATTTAATGGCTAATTATGGAACAAGATGCATCTGTGTTATTTAATCCTAAGGATACATTGCTTCTTTTTTTTCATCTTTGTCCTAAGGATGAACCACATTATATGGTTTGAAATGTCGACCAAAAAATAATGATGATGTGATTAATCCGAAAGTCAGTTTCAAAAATCATTATGAATCACAAAAGTTTGAGATTGAACATTAAATATATTTCTAATAAAGGTGTATTCTAACTTATAGATGAAACAACATTTTTTACTGGAATCCGACCATACAATTTCAAGCAAGAAAGTGATTTTTTGTTGTTTAAATGAATTTTTGAATGCATAGATGGATTCAACACCCTAAAAAACCCAAGACACTCGAATTCTACATATTAAACAACTTAAGCTCAAGTTTTTTAAAAATTTCTGGCAGATTTTGGTTAAAATTAACCAGAAAAAATGTTGTAAAAAATGCCATTTTGTCTATAAGTTAGGCTACACCTTTAATAAATTTATTTCATATAAAACATTTATTTTGAAAAGATAATTTTTTCTTTATTTTTATACCTGTCAAGGTGGCGTTATATTGTTTTTGGTTTTTGGTCAAAAAGTTTTGACTTCTATTAAAACCAAAAAATCTTATAAAGTTTTCATAATGTTTTTCAAAAATTCATATTAAAATAAATTTCTAAAAATTAAAAATTATTTTCTAACTTTTTTAGAAATCAAATTTTGTTTTTTTTATTGGTTGTTGAGAATTTTTATGTGGTTTTAAAGTCATTTATTAGCAAAACAAAAATTAGTTTAAAAATAATAAAATTAAAAAAATCTAATAATGACACCTAGCCAAAGTTGCCATTATGTTTGAGGCTTTTACTAAAAGAAAACCAATAAGGTTTCCCTTGCTAATTTTCCCTTGTTAAAAAAATTAACTAAATTGACTCACTAATTGCAAGTATTGAAAATATATACTTACATTTTTTATTTTATATATATATATATATATATATATATATATTCTAACTCATAGACTTTTCACCGGAATTCACCAAAATCCGACAATACAATTTCAAAATTTTTTGTTGTTTAAAATACAGTTTTGACTGCATAAGCCTATTCAACACCTTGAAAAGCCCTTGGAGCACTCAAATTATGCATATTAAACAATTGAAACTCAAGTTTTTAAAAATAACCAAAAAAATAGTCATGAAAGGACCATTTCGTTTATGAGTTAGACTACACCTATATATATATATATATATATATATATATATATATATATATATATATATATAAGCTTGGTAGTACCTCCTTTTTCTATTGATTTTATCAGCAAGTTACAACCAGTTCTAAAATTTGTTAGGTGGCCTCAACTTGCCCTGTGGGAAACCAAGTTTGTTGGCCACCTAACAACATGGTATGCCATCTAAAAATGATACATTTTGAGTCTTTCTACGCAAGCCATATATGTCTGTATGTTCATCTACATCCCCCTATCTACTGGCCTACTAGCATAATTGTAATTACAAGTAAAAGTAAAAGCTATCTGCATAAAAATCCAAAAAAAGAGAGACATCAATTTCATTGCTCTGCTTCCTCATCTGAGTAATATTCAGTTGGATTCGGGTCTTTTTCATTTTACCTCGGGAGTTATGTTGATGCTAGAATGCAAGGAAAATGATTTTCAATGCACTGGAGGCACCCATCCTGATTCTGCATTTGAAACAGTAGCTTCTAGAAGTCCTTTTTTTAATCCGAGAATGTCAGCACTGCGGCGACCATATTCAAAGTAATTTTTTCTAGGGCCTTGCCCATAATTCTTTTCATTGACCAATAGAGGAACAATGTGTGTTTGACTTGGGTCATGTTGAAAAATCTAGGGAAATTCTATGTAGTGTGATTCTTCTTGATTTGATAACAATTTGTGGAGTATTTTTTAATTTTTCTTGTTAACTTGATCTTCTTCTTCTTCTTATTAATGCATGTGAGTGTAATTCATCAAATTGCTACCAAAAACATAAGAACAAGAACACAAGATGTTGGTTCTCTACCAGGGCCAAAAGCTCTCTTCTCTTGAGAGGAAAGCCCTTTAGTAGTTTTCTCTTATTGAAGCTTCTTATTGATAAATGCCAAACCCTAGACCCTTGACAAGAATATCCTCCAAGCACAAGTCAATTCCTCCCTTCTTCCTGCACTTTGTGTCCTCCTACTTCTTTCGGCAATTGGTGATGGACCTTGTTATGCTTAGTTCTAAAAGAGATATTTCTCCTTGATCCTTAGTGAACTCTTTCACATAAGATGATTCCTTCCTTCTCTTAACCAATCAAGCTCCTTCTTGATTTGAAGTCCCTATACTACTAGTGTAACCCATAGAGGTGATTATGATGTCGTTGGAGGAGTGCACAACCTCTATATATAGAGGACTGTCCCTCCCTTAGGCTGACTTGAGGCCGACTTAAGGACAGTGGGCCGACTTGACTTCCTTTGCATCGTTTTTTTCTCTTTTGATGATGTCGTTGCATGGAGAGGACTTTGACTGTGCTTGGAGAGGTATTCTTTGATTCTTATACAAATATATACATGGTGTAACATGCCCTTAAGGGACTTTAACATTTTCTTTTGACTATTTGACTCACCTATAGCACTTTAAATGTGCTAGACCTGTTTCAATAAGCAAGAAACTCATTGACATATATTATAAAAATAATATTTCTTTTCTTGAATAAATACAAATATCAAAAGTACATTTATGAAGATCGAACCTAGTTACATTTCCCTCAACACTCCCTCTTAACTAGGGAGGTATTCACACAACATTACAAGGTGTTTGGCTATGTTTCAATCTTGAAGAATTCACATAAGAGAAACCGAATTGGCAATCTATATGTTATAGCATCATATCAATAAGAATTGTCATAGTGCAAGGCCTTAACTAACAACTCCATCTCTTCATGAGACCATGAGCTACAATGCTGGCGTGACCAATGATTTATAGACACCTTCATCATTATCTCTCAAGGTACATACCCACCCGGGTGTTCACTGAGTATGACCTTATAGGACTATTCTTTTCTTGGGTTCCCAATCCTCAAAGAATATCGGGCCTCTTTCCTACTCTTGTCTTGGATTCCCTACACATCCTCAAAGAGTATCAGATGCCATATGATTACCCAATCCTCCCATTCTTTATTCCCAAGTGAAGATAAGAATGTTGTGTCTATCTCTTCCTCTCAATTGAGGAAGACATGCCCAAGTATACTCTGATAAGGTACTTGTCCAAGTTCCTTTGTAATTGGAAACTTGTTATAACTCCCTCTTAGTTAGGGACTTGTCAATTCATCAACAACTTATTCTTTGTGTATCCTCCAATTGATTGATCTTCTTCTTTCCTTTGATGTCATGAAGTCTTTATTCAAACTTCTTCTTGGTAGGGCACCATCCATCGATCACTTTCCTTCCTGATTTGTCATGTCATTTCTTCCTTCGTGGAAAGTGGCCTTATTGACATATATTAGGTTATCTTGTCATCTGGCTACTCCTTTTTCATCTTGTTTATGCTTCAGACTACTCTTCACATGGATGCTTCGGTGTACATGTTTGTTCCCATGCTTTGATCTAGTAGCCCTTCATGACTTCATCTTGATATTGCTTCAACATTAAATGGTGCTTTTGATGGATGGCTTCTTCATCATGACATATTTGTGGAATAGAATCAGTTATCTACACCTTTCATATCTCCAAGGCCTTCACAGGTGTCAAGGGTCCTTTGATATTTTTCTTCCTTTGTCAGAGTTGTCCTGCCTTATTTCGGGAGATATCTTCAAAGTATCTTATCAGATAGTGATTCTTGGTGATCATGGTGTTCTTCACATGCTTGATATTTTTCTTCATTTGCTTCTTCTTGGATAGATTGGTCAACCACCTTATGCTCCTTGTGAGAGCACTTCTTCATTGCTTGCTTCTAGGACTAGTCAACATTCCTTCTTTACTTGCTTCTTAGTCAGAAATTTTATACTCCTTATGTGCGTATTTCTTTTTGTTGACCTTAATTGCATTGTAGTACATTCCTTCGAGCATGTTATTGGTGAAAGAGATTCTTTCATACTTGATCATGTCATATAACTATTCCCATGACTCAACAATTTACATATGAGAACATGACTAAAATTTGATGCATACAAACCTCATATTGATTCTCCTTTGATCATTTTGGCTTCATTTGGTTGTCCTTGATATGGCCCTTCTTGCTTCATCTTAGCTTGCCTACATATCATCCTTTTCTTGAATCCCATGAATGGGACTCCTAATGAAACATCTGCTTCTTATTTATGAATCTTCTTTTGAAGATTCCATCATAGGATCTTGAAGACCCTTACCCTGCAAATGTTTCTTTCCTTTTGATGATGGATGTCTTATAAGATTCTTAATCATGATCAATTTTCTTTCATTGTGGATGAGGTCATATTCTAGGTATGCTCCTTGTACATGAATATCTTAAGCTATATCTACCATTCTTATATATTCTAGAAGATATTTCTAACCATGCATTTTTTTCTCATTTATAAATGCTCTTTCTACATGGGTATCTAGAAATCTATGTATTTCATGTTGCTAGATTCTAGAAGATGTTTCTAGCTATGCAATTTTATTCTATTCCTACATGCTCTTATCCTACTCAAAACTTTGAAAGAAGACTTTAAGTAAAGAGTTTGACTTAGTCATAGTAGAGATCCGGAGGATCTTCCTTCTTTTGCTTCTTTTCTTCTTCTTTCACCTCTTGAGTCATGTGAGCTTATTCTCTCTTTCTTTTGTTGTTGTTGTCCTTCTTAAGTTTAGGACAATTCCTTTTGTAGTGTCCATATACTTGGCATCCATAGCATTGGATTTTGGACATATCTTTGTTGTTTGTTCTTCGTGGACCAAATTTTCCAAAATTTCTCTTTCTCTTGGCCATGGTAGAAAATGCTTTCTCCTTTGATCCCACATCTTCCTTGGCTTTGAGTCTAGTTTCCTATTTTTCCATAGATACCACATTTCACTTAGTGTGGCAGCTTCCTTCTTGGTATATATGCTTGATGTGAAGTTGCCCCAATCCTCAGGTATAACATTGAGTACTTAAATTGTCATTTCTTTGTCGGACATGACTTACTCTAGCTCTTGAAGTTGATATATCATCTTGGAGATATTCATGAAGTAGGGAGATATTCCTTCCTTTGATATCTTCATCTTGTACAATTCATTTGTTAGAGATATAACTTATCCAGCTATGGTTACCGAGAATATCTCTACTAGTTTATCATAGATTTCTTTTTATGTTTCAAATTTGTAGACATAAGGAATGAAAGATTCCTTGATAGATTCTATTAGAATCCTTTGAGCTCTTGTCTCATCCTTATTATACTTGGCTAAGGCTTGATTTTGTTTCTTAGTAGGAATAGTAACATTCTCTTTGATGTGTTCTAGGAGTTCATTCTACTTGAGAAGTAAATCAATCCTATTCTTCCATGTAAGGAAGTTATTGGTACCTATCAATTTGTTGTTTTCCTTGCAAAAATACATTGATGTATATTCAGAAGGGGACATATACTTACTTGATAGATTTTTAGATGTACTGGATTTGCTTTCTCCTTGAAGACTTGATGGCTTGACTTCCTAGGATATTGATGTTCTTCATGTTCCCTTCTCCAAGTGGACTTGCTTGATGACTTGTAGATGACGTAGGTCCCTCTTTGATCTTCTCTTATTTGTGGGTGCCTTTATGTAAGGCTCTTCTTCTTGCTTTGTAGTCTTCCTTGATGAATGATAGATGGTAGACCTTCCTTTCCTTGAAGTGATTGAGACTTCTTGGCTTGATGCTTCAAAAATTTGTAGATGTCCTTCCTTGATAAGTCACCTTATGAGTGTTCTTGAGATGCCCTTTCCTTGATGTGTCACCTTAGCTTTGATACCATGTTGTTGAATCTAGGGAAATTCTATGTAGTGTGATTCTTCTTGACTTGATAACAATTTGTGGAGTCTTTTTTACTTTTTTCTTGTTAACTTAATATTCTTCTTATTATTATTAATGCATGTGTGTGTACTTCATCAAACTGCTACAAAAAACATAAGAACAAGAACACAAGATGTTGGCTCTCTGCCAAGACCAAAACCTCTCTTCTCTTGAGAGGAAAACCCTTTAGTAAGTTTCTCTTATTGAAGCTTCTTGTTGATCAATGCCAAACCCTAGACCCTTGACAAGAATATTCTCGAAGCACAAGTCAAGTCCCCCCTTCTTTGTGCACTTTGTTTTCCCGACACGTCGTCCTCCTTCTTCTCGCACTTCGTTCCCCGACACTTCGTCCTCCTACTTCTTTCGACAACTGGTGATGGACCTTGTTATGCTTACTTTTAAAAGAGGTATTTCTCCTTGATCCTTAGTGAACTCTTTCACATAAGATGATGCCTTCCTTCTCTTAACCAACCAAGCTCCTTCTTGATGTGAAGTTGCAGACTTGATGTGACATCACTTCAGCCCTAGTTTTTCGCATGTGTGGGAGGTTTCCCTTAGGTTTTGACCCTTTTCTTATTTGCTTGAGTCTCTTATTTGCTATAGTGGGATGCCTTATAGGCCTTAGTTTCTAGCCCAAACAATGAGAGATGAGCAACTTTGATGTTGCTACTGTAGTGACCGTAGACAACCCTCCTTTTCCTCGCACGTGTGACTGCAATTCACCCTAAAACAATCCTTTAAACTTCAGTTATGTCTCCTCCTTCTTCGCTGCACTAGAGGCTCCTTTAAACTCGACTTTTACACCTCTTATTTGACTTAAATTTCTCGTTGATTTTTAGAGGTGATTATTATATCGTTGGAGGAGTGCACATCCTCTGTATATAGAGGACTGTCCATCCCTTAGGCCGACTTGAGGCCGACTTGACTTCCTTTGTATTGTTTTTTCTCTTTTGATGATGTTGTTGCATGGAGAGGACTTTGAATTTGCTTGGAGAGGTATTCTTTGACTCTTATACAAATCTATACATGGTGTAACATGCCCTTAAGGGTCTTCAACATTTTCTTTTGATTATTTGACTCACCTATAACACTTTAACATGCGCTAGACCTATTCCAATGAGCAAGAAACTCATTGACATATATTATAAAAATAATATTTCTTTCCTTGAATAAATACAAATATCAAAAGTACATTTATGAAGACCGAACCTAGTTACATTTCCTTCAACAGGTCACTTGACCTCAGGTATTCCCTGGGTCAGGCACTAAGACCCTCCAGTCTTCTGATTCAATCTCCATGGATCCTGCCTGATGGTTCAGGTTTGCCTCCCACTTCTCTATCAACTTTCGAATTTCTTCATCTGTGCCCTCATGATAGGAATTTGCTCCTTCATTGATGATGTTGATAGATGGTTTACAGCCTCTTGGCTTGCCCCCTGGGTTGCTAGATTTCCCTTCCTCTTGTTTGCCCTTACTTTTTCAGTCGCGGCCATGTAGGGTTGGCCTGCAAGTTTGGTCCACCACACAAACCATTTTTTTAAACTTCCTTCGAGATGTTTTGTGGCGGTGGATGCTCCCGAGTGATATGATCCCCTAGCCTTACGAGTAACAAGAACTACTGCCAACTTGTTGACCTGTACAAAGACCAACAAGCACCCGTAAAACCAGAAAAAAATTTCTTGCCAGCCTTCTGAGGTTCAGAACAGAGTTTAACATGTTTTCCAAAAGCAAACAAGGGTTCCAACTTGTAATTAGAATTATGATTTCCAGAAACCTGGCTCCATACAATCCACCTCTTGGGTGTGCGACTTGAAGGATTTCCCTCCCTAGGTTGCCAAGAAGTTACAGCCACAACAAAATCCCCACACACCCTATTACCCTGCTCCCCCTCATCCCAATTCCCCTCAAGCTTACAACACCAATCGTTCATAGGCTTTGCTACATTTTCCTAGTTCCCTGCTAGGTTAGCCTCGCTCAGATGCAGAGCCATGGCCACAATTTTCGCGAGCACGCCAAGCTTTATGGTTACATGAATTCACCCATACACCTTAGCATAAGTAATTCCCCAAGGCCATTTGGACAAATTCCAGGCGGGTTGCATGCATTCTATTCCCCAACCCTGCAAACCCACCCTGCCCTCTCCTCACAACCCTTTGCCTTTCTTATTCCACGCTAAGAAAATCCCCTGGCAGATCAGCCATATGACGAACTACATTGAAATAGTGACGAATCTAGGCCAATTCAAAATATATACCTCTTGACCTGACAACAAGCACAAAAATTGCAGGACCTGGACTCTCAAAACCATACAGAATTACACCTGGTCAACCCAAATCATAATTCCAGCAAAATTTCAACATGGAGAAAATGGAAACAGAGTAAACAACATACCAATTCACCAACTCTATGCCTGTTCAAGCTCGCACCTGGTTCTTTCTTTCTCCATAGCTGCAATCTCTGTTACAAATAAAGTTTTTTGACCTCTTCATGCACTCTCCCAACGCCTCACACCAAGATTGATCTTGCCTCTTGCCGCCACCCACATTCTTATTAATCTCCCATCTACCCGAAGCGACCCTGCCACACATGTGGAGGGTGGTGGGTTGCTCTTTTGAGGCACCTCCCATTAAACACATTGATTACGTCGAGGGTCTCATACGCACTCCGATCATAGAATATATATATATATATATATATATATATATATATATATATATATATAGATATATATATATATAATTTCCATGTACTCAATTAATTTTGAATATATTAAATTATACATTATATTTGCAATTAGGCTATAAGGTTTGCAACAAATTTATTATTTTTCAATTTATATGTAATTACATATTTCTAACTTCTATATAGTTTAAGGTTTTAGTGGATATTTAATGAAACGTTTTTATTTAAAATTATCAAATACTTTTTGCATAAAAAATAGGTCCTAAGCAACAATGCTACATTTTACACTTGTTTAATTATATCTTAAAATGAAATCCAATTTTTTTTTAAAATCAAATTAAATACCCTTCATATATTGAAATTTTAAATAAAAAATTTATTAAATTAAAAAATATATTTCTAATCATTTATACTCTTTATAATACTATTATTTATATTTATGAAATATTACCATATTTTGAATATTAATTATATAAATTTTATTGTAATTACTAAAATTTAAACCATTTCAATGTATATTAATATTAATTTTATATTAATTATATATTTATATTTTAAATATACAGTGGATAAATATTTTAATAATGGTTGATTAATTTCAGTATGCAGATTTTCACAATTAAGAGCTTGATTATGATGAAGATTTATGGGGAATTGTGTGTTTTTATTGAGGTTTCTTATGTTTAGGATGAACACATCACCCATCTTCATAAACACAAAGCTCAATTTGATATTGAGAAAAGTGTCAATCCACAAATAAATAAAAGAGAGAAAAAACATGACTATTAGTAATGATAAAAATGATATCATCATAATTGATCTAATTCTAATTTGAAATTTATTAATTATTAAAAATTTTTGAAATTTATTAATTATTAAAAATTTTAAAAAAATATAATAAAATAAATATATTAATTTAAAGAATTAAAAAATAAATAAAAATAAATAAATAACAAATTTATTTTAAATTGGTCAAATTGTTATTAATGTTCATAGAAGATTTCCAAATTGTTATTAATGTTCATAGAAGATTTCCAATGAAAGGTCCTCGCGTGAGGAACCAGAGAATATTGAATAAAGTAAAGAATAAAGTACATATTTATAATAAATTGGTATTAAACAAATAATTTATTTAGAATCAAATATTAATATTTTAATTTAGAATTAAATAATATTAAATTTTTTATCGAGTTAGAATAAATTATAGTATTGGATTAGAATAAAAAATGTTCAATTATTATTATATTAAAATAAAAATAGGATAAAAGAAAAAATAAAATATTAGATTAAATTAATTTACAATAAGAATAAATTAGAATTAATTTAGAATTATTTTAAATTGGATGACATTGCAATTAATACCCGAAATTGGGTTGAATATTTATATTAAAATAAAAATGGATAATTAATTAGTGATTAAAATCAAAATATGAAATAATATTAAATTAGAATCAATTAAAACTAAAATATTTTTTTGGCTCAAAAGGTTGGTATTCTTAACACATTGGCCACTTGAGTTTTTAGGGTTTTAGATAATGAACACTTGGAAAACGAGAAGACCCATCTCCTTAAAGTCTTTGAGAATAATGGTTATAGTAATCTCCAAGGTTCGAGAGCTTTCTTAAATGCAAGTAAAGGTCCAAAATGTAGGAAAGACCAAAGTGATTTGGTCGGTAGTGTTCAACTTCCCTTTATCCAGGGTACTATTGCCAAAATAAGTCGTATTTTGAGGAAGCATAAGATCTCTTCGACCTTTATACCCTTGATCACCAGTCGTGGTTCCCTCAAATCTGTTAAAAACCTATTGGACCCAAAGAACATGAAATTTGTCAATTTGATCCTCTTGTGGGACCCCATACTTTGGGGAAATAGGTTGCTCTATAAATTAGAGAATTCAATAGCATGCTATTGACATCACGCACTGTAGGGCATGGTCCTCAACTCTAGTCGAGCATGCTGGGAAGAAAAAACACCATATTTGTTTGGAAGAGTTCTAAGTCATTGCGAGGATTGACCATTTCCATCTGTTAACACCCAGGTTGTTCCCTATGACTCCCAAGGGAATACGGCCGGGGTAACCACTAACGAATCTTTGGATTACAGTGCCTAGCCAAACTGTAATCAGAGAGGGCTCTCTCTTTATGATTTGTCTCTGTTATGATGGTGTTTTAGGCTAGCTATTATGCACAGGTTTTGGTTTATGTTTTGGTTGTAGGATTTCCTTCAGGGCTTTAAGATGTAGTGTTTAGAGAGTAATATATCATTGGGCAATGGAGTCTGGAGTTGTGAAATGTTCTGAAATGCAGGATTGGTGGTGTTCAAACTGCAGGGCCAATTGTGTATCTCAGACAAACAAATTTAACTTGAATGGTGATGTATGTCAGCCAACAGAAAGCAATTAAGAATTTTCTATTAAGCTGGCGAGGTGAAAGTGAAACACGTTGCACAGGAGCAAACTTGAATTCCTGTGACAAAGGTCACTGTGTAAGATGTATTATGAAAGTGCAGCAATTAAGAATTACACTTATCAAGATTACAGCTGAAGAAAACATTTATTAACAACACAGATTGAACTCAGGGTATTCATTGAATAAATCCTGAAAGTTATCCTTTTTCCTTGTTGCTAAATATTCAAAGTTAGAAAACATATATGGATTTTAACAAATCAAAAATACATAACAGAGAGAGTTACAGAGACTTATTGTATTGTGTGATACACAGGAATCCAGCAGTTTTCAACAGACACCAGAACGCATTCAACACCTCAGAAATCCGAGAAATTCCATCACTTTCTTTATTAAACTTCTGAAAGGATTACAACATAAGAACTTCTTCCGGAGAAATCAACAACAACCCTTGCAAACTCATGCGAAGGGGACTTTATAGGAATGCTTATACAAAATATCTCAGGCATTGAGTCATCTGAGAGAGAAAATATCTTCATAACTTCGTACAGAAAGTAGAAAAGAAGTTATTACAACTTTGAATGCAGCATAAATGCTCTTTAAGTCTGTCAGAGGATAATTTGACCTTTGGAGGTCATTGAGTCGGTTGAACCGCTTTGCTTTAACGCTGGATAATGTGTCTTTACTTTTTGCTGCGCTGTATCTTCTCGGCTCTGCCAGCTGTGGTTTCCTATTCTTGCTTTGTTGGCCAAAATCTTTGCTGAGTTGGCTCAGCTTTAATCTTTGATGCATGCTGATTTTGTTTAACTGTGCTTTGCATAACAACTGATATTTTTAAAAACAAAATTTGGTGAATGGCTTACTGTTTATAAAATTTTCTGTATTGTATTTGTCCACCAGTCTTGTGTAGGGAGTTGATGCCTGAGAATTGCATCCATAGTCTCCTCAGCCTCTGTATACTTGTAAAAATTGGGTGCCACATCAAACAGGTGATTGATCTCATTCATTATAAAAAACAGATTCTCTACCTTGTTGTAGACAGTCTGTCCTGTAGCTGGCCCTGTTTCTTCTGAGCTGCTGGGCTTCTCATTGATTTCATTTGTGGCAAATGCATTCACTCTTTTGGCATACTGCTCATGAATGAGCAGTCTCCCTGCGCTGTTCAGTAAGCTAGGGAGTCCTCTGTTTTGCAGCACCAGGAATTTATCCATGAATCTTTTTACCTCGGTCTGCATGTCTTGGGTTCTTCTCTCCAGTGTCTGCACCAAATTTCTTAATGTGAGAACTCTTTTGATCAACTGAATGGCCTCAGTCCTATTGGAAATTCCCATGTTTGCCAGTTGAGTACTTGTTCTATTATTTAGCACATTGATCATTCTGGTGGCAACTTCAGGCATGTTGCCTAGAGCAGCCCTTGACTTGTGAATTTCAGCTTGTGCTTTTGGGATGAGCTTTACTTGCTCATGGATTGTCTCTATATACTTCCATTGGTCAGTAATAGATTGGCCAATATTGGCCCACAGCATTGCCTTAAGCCCAGCTATAACTTTATCTAATTTGAGCTCATTTTCTAGCTCTTTTATCCTGTCTTTGAGGGCTTTCACCTCCCTGCCCTTCTCTGCCACCGCTTGCTTGGATTTGTCATACCTGTCATTCACCTTAGCCAATTTATCCCTGGTCTCATTTAACTTGGTCATTTGAGCTTCCAGGATTTGAATTTCATTCTTCAGCTTTTGCATATCCAGGCTTTGGGCCTGCTCTGTGGTTGTTGGTGCTGCTGAAGTAGATGTTGCTGTCTGTTCAGTCTGTTGAGGAGGAGGAGCAGTGATAGGAGCAGTTTCTTCAAGATTGATGACCAGAGGAGGCTGAGAGGTCTGACCCTCTTCTCTTTGTTTCAGTGCTGTTTGCAATGCTGCTTGTGCGGCCTCTGATTCTCCCAACTTTTCTTGTGCTTGAATCAGCTGCTTATAAAGGGAAATCATCAAGGCTGTGGCATCCTGCTCATGTCTTTGCTGAGCTACTTCATCTGTTTGAGGGTGAATGGTAGCTGGGAGTTTGATCTTTTTCCTTAAGGCAGCCATGTCAGCATCCCTCAACTTCAATATCTCTTGTATTCCTTTGATGTCTTTGGGATCATGCCCAATCTCAATGATTATGTCTTCCAAGGACCTTATTCTGTTGTCCTTTGCCTGGGATGATGCCCTCTCCAACTCCAGTTGAGAGGCTGTATTATTGAGGCTGCTTTCTAGCTTGTAATTTTCTAATGTTTTGTCTGCCAAGGCAGCATACACCATCTCGCCAGTCTGTTTGTGCAGTTCAATTTTATCCATTGGGTGTATGTCCTTGGCCAGGACCTCCAGATTGGTTTTGAGGTAATCTGAGGTAGATTGGGGCTGCAGTGCTGTTGGCATAAAATGGCTCATGATCATTTTGCCTTCTTGTACATCAAATGCAGACATCAGTCTTTGTTGATTGGTGGGAGCCATTTTCAATAAATGGTTGTACAGCTGTATCTTGATAGGGTCACTCCTCCTTTTGATGTCTATAAACTGCTGCTTGATGCTCCTTTCTCCTTCTCTTTGCTGGCTGGAGGAGCTGACCTCTCCTCCCATAGTTCTGTCCTGTTCCTGCTGGAAGGAACTGGCTGAAGCTTCTCTGCTGGGTGGGCCCATGCCCATTGCTTGCCTTATTGCTATGTCATCCTCAGAAAAGTCATTCAACCTTTGCCTTTTCTCTCCCTGGTTTATAGATGATGTCAGGGGAGTTTCTCTATCCCTTTTTCTGTTTATGTCCTCTTTCTGTGGAGTTTGGAGGACCGAGGCATCGAAGGTAGTTTCTGGCCTAGGAGGCACTATGTTTTGAGCCTGTTGCTCAGTGGAGGTTGGAGTATCAACTACTCTTTCTTGCTGTAAGGTCTGCTGTAAGGGCTGCTGTCCCTCATGTGGCCCTTCTTCTTGATGCAGTTCCTGTTGTTGTTGTTGCTCTGCTTGCTGCTGCATTTCTTTATCTGCCTGCTCTTGAGTCACTAGAGGTGGCTGCTCCTTGCCATGGAGTGATTGTTCTATCTCCATTTCCTTTTCTTTGCCTTTGCTAGACGTATTTTCAGTGGCCTTGGTAGTTTGCTGTTTGGCAGTTGAGGAGGATGCAGCTGCTCCCACTTGTGTGCTCGGAAGTATGAATACCTGTGGACAAAGTTCAAGGTCAGCCATCTTCCTTAGATTCCTTACTGCCCTCTGATTTAGCTCTTCTTGTGATATGGGCTCTTCTAAGGTCCCTCTCCTCCATTTGTCTTGGTTAGCATATTTTTCAATGTGAGGGATACTATAATGATCATAGGCAGACAACTTATATTTGAGCCTCCTCATAGTTATAAAATGATTAGGGTCATAGGGTGTCCATAGGAAACTGGTTTGAAGGCCAAGGGACTCAAGCATTCTATCTGCTTCCTTCCATCCTTGCTCCCTCTCGTTATAGATAAAATGGCCAAGTTGGCTTTTCACCTTCAACTGTGCTTTTTTGCCTTTTCCTGAAAAGTGAAGCACATCAACCCAGCCAAATTGCCTAAAGTACTCTAGGGAAAATAGCCTCATAGGCACATACTTAGGTAATCTGAATGGAGGCAAATCACACCCATATATCCTGATGACAGTGCGGTTTTGGTAGAAGTACCAATCCCCAATGCTGTAAGCTTTGGATAGCTGAAGAATTCTTTGCATGTCATCAGTGAGTCTCGGAGGAGGTGAGCTCATTAGCATGGCCATAGCTGGATGGACGAACAGGTATATGAATTCACAGTAAGTGTATGGAGAATCAGGTGAAGTGTGGAAGACAGAGGACCAATAGACCACTGATCTGGAATTGCCTTGGGCATCCACTCTTTTGATTGGAAAATGAAATCTCTCATGTTGATGGTACAAGATCAAATGGTAAATGTAGGAGGTGTATCTGAACATCTTTTCTCTGGATAAATTCATTAGCTGCTCATGCATATTGTCGGAGATGTAGGTGGCATAATCATAGCAAACTGGAGGTCTGCCCGGAGCGAACATCAGCATCATTACTAGTACAGTTTGGTCTACCAATTCTATTGAGCTATAGCCCAAAATCGGACTAATCATATCTACCAAGTCCCTGCCCAACTGGTTAAGGTATACTTGATTCAGAGGAGGATATTGCACAGAATCAGAGTTAATGTATAACTGATTTAGCTTAGTGATTTGGGAATCTGTCAATCTATTCCCTTGTTTTATCAAGTCTACTAGTGACAAGGGGACCAATTTTCTCTGAGTTTTGAAGCAGAGCATGTTCCTGATGGCTTCAGGAGTAATGTAAAAGAGAGCAGCACCAGAAGGATCCAACACAGCCCTCTGAGTAGGGTCATAATATTCAGCACAAAGATGGATCAAATCAGGGAATTGATTGACTTGAGGCAACTTAAAAATAGGAAGAAAAGAATCCCATATACCCAACACATCTGCTCCAGTTTCATGTTTGGCCTTAAGTTCATTGAGCAGGTGGATATGAAACTTGGTTCTCATCAACATCTCTTCTGAAATCTGATAATCCATATCTGCCAAGGCTTGCCATTCCAAGTTCCTTTGAGGGGCATTCAGAGGCTGAACATTTAGTACTACAGGTGTCTCCATTGAAAAAAGGATTCTGAATTAAGTGTAAAGTGGTTTCAATTGAGCAGGACAGTATAGAGGAGTGTCTCTTTACCAGGGAGGTGAATTTATAAGGAACAGAGAGTAGTTCTGATAAACAACAATTGAAATACTTTTTAAAGTTTAAATAAGACCAATGCCTGGCCTCATTGTGTCTTTCTCAGCAGGTAAATTCAGTTTAAGTGAGTCTTTCGCGAATGCGCGAACAAAGTATGGTTTTTAGTGAAAATGGGGGCAAACAAGGCTCAGCTAGTGTTTTTTGAGTTCACAACTGTAAATGGGGCCAGGCGCAAGTATTTTTGCCGGTCAATTATATGTTTTTCACAAATTTAACCGTCCTTGGCAACTTACAGACAAAACCAGGCGAAAGGAAGGATTTTCGAGGATAAATACCTGGTTTTCAGAGAGCAATGGAGAGGAGTGCAGGTGAAAATGGTGCGCTGGTGGTCTCCTGGTCGAGTTCTGCAGGTTGGTGCACTGTTGGACGTGGAAAAATCATGCAGGAGCAACAAACGTTTTTGTATAAAAGTGCCAAAAAAACGTGAAATTTGGCTATAATATTGATTTTTCAGACTTTTGGCGTGCTTTTCTGGTGACGTCAGCATGACATCATCGGTGGGGTCAGGGCCGGGTGACGTCAGCATGACATCATCAGGTGAGGTGGCAGGCTCTGAGTGGTCCACGGGGATGATGAAGTGGCAAGACACATTGGCAGAAGGTCGGGCGCAGCGGTTGACGCGATGGCAGGGTGGCAATGACGTGGGATGACATGGGAGTGATGTTGGACAAGCGGGACGACCGAAACCGGAAGCGGTTAGCGGTTTTATATCGCACCGCTTATGATACGGACGAGGTATTTGTCAGGCGTACCTCCGATGCACTGTGGGGAAGACGCGTGGCGACCGAATGATGTAACCCTTCTGACAGATATCGGAAGGTATCTGTCCGCCATCGAAGCCGCTCCGATATCAATGAGGGCCGTCGGATCTCATGGGCCCGATCCGACGGTTGACAGGGGGGGGGTAAGGTGCTCGACCGGTACGGGGTAATTGGCGGACGTCGGAGCCACTCCGACATGGATGAGAGCCGTTGGATTAGAGGCCCTCAATCGGACGGCTGTCGGATCAATGAAATGATCGGCCGATACGGAAGGGACGGGGTTATTTTAATATTTATTTCGGGATCTGTGCTCGGCGGAAAAACCTTAGGGTATGGGTTTTTGTAAGGTTTTTCGGTGCATTTGGAAAATCACATATATGCGCCCGAACCATTGGAAAATCACAAAAATGGGTTTTTGTGTATTATTTGGCAATTTAGAGCGGGTAAGGGTAAAGCAAGGTTTTTTACAAGGTTTATGTTTGCAAATGGGGTGTAATGGGTTAAAAATGGATTCAGAAAGGGGGAGGAGGGTTAGAGTTAGGTTTATCAAGATGACCAGGTGTCATTTGATCCCTGATATAGAACTTATTGGCTATAATGCCAAGGGGGGGGGCTATTTATACAAAATTTGGGGTTTATACACCATGGTGTTTATACTAGTAGGGGAAAGGTGATATAGGGGATTTATATAGTAAAGTTAGAGTTAATATGGATGAAAGAAGTGGATTAGGGGAGACAAAGCTAAGTTTATTTGAGAAACACTTAGCTTAGGGAGTTGATCAAAATGAAAAGATTTTAGACAAGAAATGTGGCTTCTAAATGAACAAGGACTATCACAAAACCTTGGAAATTTCTCATCAATCTCCATGGATGAAGGGATGTTAGTAATAAGAGTGGAAGGGGAATTTGGGGAATTAGACATGCTCCTTTGCCTTGCTTTTCTTATTTAAACCAGCAAGATTCAATCTGGGATGAATACCACTTCTGCAACCCCATCTGCTTACCCAGCTACTTTGCCTAGCATTTTTTATTTCTTCTTGGAGGGTGCACTTGGACTTGCAGACCCTTACTTACCTTTTCTTTTATTTGGCTTTTTCTTTTGTTTTTTCTATCTACTTCTACCCTTATTTCTTCCAAGGCCCCAAATTAAGCTGTTGGGAACCTTTCTTCTCTACCTAAACTACTTGTCTGCCAAGATTAAATAGTTTGGACAGACTCCTTTCTCTATTCTACAACTGAAAATTTAAACCATGGAATGATCCAGATTAGACTGTTGGACCATCCATCAAATTTTAAGTCCATACCAAGCTATAAGCACAGATTGGATTCTCTTGGAAATATGTGATCTTTGAATCGTCAAAGCAGAGCATATTTGGACCTCTCATAGCCAATCATGAAATATGAAACCTATTGGTATAGGTAGCTAACAGTGGCTCCACATGGGGATGGTGTTTCATTTGAAAGACCAAGAACAGCAGGTCAGATTGCCTTGCTCCTTGATTGCTCTTGCCCATCTTGTAGTTTGCTGCTTTGAGGTGCCCAAATTGTGTGCTTTACTTCTTGGTAGACCTCTGATTCTATTTACCTTTTGCTGGCAGTCAATAAACTTGAAAAAACTGCATTTTTACAATCTAAACAGAATATAATATATACATCTGCATATATACAAGGGAACCTTAGGCTGTACTCATGGGTAATAGTCAAAATAATGCTTCAGTATCCTGCCATTCATAGGACCTTCATCCAAGTCAGTTTCAGTTAGACTTTTAAGGAAATAGGTATTGTTACCTTGTACTGCTTGGACAGCAAATGGTCCTCTCCAAAGGGAGTCAAATTTTCCATGCTTTCCTTTGTCTTCTCTTCTTGCATCCCACTTGAGGACTTTGTCTCCCACACTGAAATCTTCTGCCTTGGTTCTTCTATCAAAGGCCTTCTTTAATTTCTCTTGTAGAACTTGAACTCTGCTGAAAACTTGGTCTCTAGTTTGCTGCAGACATATGATTTGATTGATTCTTCTTTGCATATCATTTGGTTCAGCTTGGCTTTCTTGAAGAAGCTTCATAACAGGCACTCCTAATGATGGGGGGAACTTGGCCTCTAACCCATAAACCAACTCATATGGGCTGGTCCCAATTGATCTTTTGGTTGTTAGTCTATCTGCCCATAGGGCATTCACAAGCTTCTTATGCCAATTCTTTTTGTTCTCTTCGAGTACTTTCTTTATGATGTTTACCAGACTTTTGTTTGATGACTCGGCAAGGCCATTTCCTTGGGGATAGTATGCAGTGGAATGGCCCAGAGTGATGTGAAATTTATGGCAGAAGTTCACCATTTTCTTGGATCTGAAAGCAGCAGCATTGTCTGTTATTATTTTGTCAGGACAGCCAAATCTTGCCAATATGTTGTTCTCCAAGAACTGAATAATTATTGAATCATTTGCTTGTCTGCATGGGACAGCTTCAATCCACTTGGTGAAGTAGTCTGTGGCTGTCAAGATCCATCTATGTTGGCCTGAAGATGAGGGATGAATTTCCCCAATGAAGTCCAATCCCCATTGTTGAAAAGGTCTCTCTGTTGCAATAGGCCTTAAAGGAAGTGGCAGCAACTGTCTCTTTCCCTCAAACACTTGACATTTATGACATGAGGTGATGAATTTCTTGACATCAGAGAACATGGTGGGCCAGTAGTATCCAGCCCTTAGTATCTTATCCACAGTGGACTTCCAGTACAAGTGTCCACCACAGTCACCTGCATGAAATTCTTTTATGATATTGTCAGTTTCATTTTCAATTAAACAGTGCAGCAATATACCTTCATGGTTTTTCCAAAGCAGATTGCCATCCATCACACAAAATCTTGAGGTTTTCATTTTTAAGAATCTACACTTTGTTTTGGACAGTCCTGGGGGAGCACACAGGTTTTGTAACACATAACAGATATCTGAATACCAGGGGGATTGTTCAAAGGCTACATTGATCTTTGGAGTCGCCAGCTCCGGTTCACTGTCCAGCTGATTGATGTCTAAGGCTTGGAAATTCGTTTCTGTCATTAATTTGGCCAAGCCTTGCCCTTTTATCAGTTTTGTAGGTTTTATCTCAATGTCAAATTCCAAGATGTTGGCAATCCATTTTCCTGTTCTGCCCTCTAAATTTTCTTGGGTGAGAATGTCTTTGACAATAGGACTTGGCACATATGCTATAACATGGGAATAAAGGATATAAATCCTAAAGTCTTTAATCGCTTTGACTAAAGCATAAGCTTGCTTTTCCATGATTTGATACTTTAAAGGTGCATCTCTAAGAGCTTTGCTAAAGAAAGCAATTGGCTTCTCATTACCTTGGTCATCTTTTTGTAATAGGACAGCAGCAATAGTATGATGGGAGGCAAAAGAGAAAATGATAAATTCTCTGTCAAACTGAGGATTGGTCAAGACTGGGGTTTGGGTAAGGGCCAATTTCATACCTTCAAAGGCTTGATTGGCTTCAACAGTCCATTTTACTTTTGAATCTTTCTTTAGCATGTTATTTAATAATTTGATTAGCTCTGCTAAGTTTGGGATAAACCTTCTTAAGAAATTGATTTTTCCCAAGAATCCTTGCAACTCTTTGACATTTCTTGGGTGGGGCATTTGTAGGATAGCTTGTATTCTATCTGGGTCAATTCTAATGCCATCTTTAGAAATGATGTGGCCCAATAGCTTACCTTCCTCTAAACCAAACAGGGATTTCTTGGGATTTAAGGAAATTCCATATTTTCTGCATTTAAGGAAGATCTGTCTCAAATGTTTTATATGTTCTTGGTATGATTTTGAGAAAGGTGTAAGGTCATCCAGGTAAATGACTAAGAAGTCATGAATCTCTTTGGCAAAGGCAATATCCATTGCTCTTTGAAAAGTTGCCCCTGCGTTTTTCAACCCAAAAGGCATCTTTACATATTTGAAAGTTCCCCATGGGGTTGTAAATGCTGTTTTGTCCTGATCATCAGGGTGAACTAAGATCTGGTTGAAACCTGAGAATCCATCAAGTAGAGAGATTCTGGAAGCCCCCACTACTCTTTGCAAAATGTGATCCATCTTGGGTAAGGGGTAATTGTCTTTGAGGGATGCTTGGTTCAGATTCCTCAAATCCACACACAACCTAATTTCACCAGTCTTCTTTCTTGTAGGGACTAGGTTAGAGATCCATTCAGAGAATCTGATTGGTGCTATGATGCCTGCCTTGAACATTTTTTGTACCTCTTGTTCCATTGCTGGGAGAAGCATAGGATTGATTCTCCTCAGTTTTTGTTTAAAGGGCTTTTGATCAGGTTTGAGAGGGATAGTGTGCTGGATTACAGAGGTGTCATAGGACTTTAGGTCCTCATAGCTCCATGCAAAAACATCCTGGAACTCTTTGAAAAGGTCAATGTATTTGGGCTTTTGATCAGGAGGTAAGGAAGCAGATAATTTAATTATCTTGGGCTTCTCACTTGTACCTATGTTGCACTCTTCAATGGCTGCATTTTTGGTTTTCTAAGAATGTCATTTGAGTCAAAGATGTCTTCTAGTGGAGTTAGGCCCGTTGGTAGAAAATTGTCTTTCAGCTCAATGATTTCAGTTTCAGCATTGGCCACCTCTTCATAGTTAATTTGTTGAATTTGCTGAATGTTTTCCTTGTTGAAAATGGTTGGACTCAGCATTAGTTTTGCAGTTCTGGGTGATATTGGGTGAGCAATCTGTTGAAACTGTATTTGTGATGGACTTGCTCCATCAAATATTTGTGATTGACTTGCTGTCTCAAGTATTTGTGATTGACTTGCTGTCTCAAGTATTTGTGATTGACTTGCTGTCTCAATGTCAATATTTAGTCCTGCAAATTCTTGCTGCATAGTTAAAAAATGATTTATTTGCTTGTCATCCTCAAATACTTGCCAATCATTGATATTGTTTGGAATGGAGGGTCTGTGTTTTACCTCAGCTGTAAAACAATGGTGGGGCTCAAAGGGAAATTTGCAGGTACTTGCAAAGGTGGCTAAACTATGAGCATGTAGGTTGTGGGTTCTAGGAATTTTAGTAATTTGGAATTCAGAGAAAAAGTTTAGTACCTCAGCAACAGTAGACCTATAAGTCCTTAGTCTTTTGTCATTGGTGACAAAGTTTCCCTTCACTTGTTGGATAACCAAATCTGAATCACCCATGATTGAAACCCTGGCAGCTTGCAAGAACTGTACCAACTTGAGTCCTAGTAAAAGAGCTTCATATTCTGCCATGTTATTAGTACATCTGAAATTCAATCTATAGGCTCTGCCTTCTGCATGACTATTCTCCTTATTGTGTACCCAAACTCCAGCTCCTGCCCCTAATTTGTTGACTGAGCCATCAAATTCAAGGAACCATAGAATATCTCGTTGTGGAGGAGATTTAATGATCTGTTCATGGGCTGGCAATGTGAGTAGCAGTTGTGGTTTTTTCTCTAGCTTGTCTTGTAGGACAGTCTCATCGTTTGATTGGATGTTCTTGACAACTAGGACAGCAGCAACATCTAGTGTTCGATTGACTGTTGTTTCATGGGTGATAATACTTTCATTTGAATCTTCCTCTTGTATGAATACCTTGGTTTCAACCTCACCTTTTGAGGGAGTTGTGGTGTCATTGAAGAGAATGTATGAGTCTATGTCTGAATGGACAGCATATATAGGAAAGTTTTGAGGCTTTTCTTCACTGCTGACCATGTATTTCACAAGTGTTTCTCTGTACAGTCTTTTTGGTTGCCCAAAAACAGAGATGGTGGCATATGACATGTCTAATTGCAGGGAACCTTGGAGTTTAGCTCCCCATGATCTTGATAACAACATCCCATACTTAGGTGGGATATCAGCAACTACCACATCCATTAGGATTGTCTTGTTTGGGTATTGAACCAAAGACACACATAAATATTTTATGAGACCTAAACACTTGACTTGGCTGGAGTCAAAGGAAAACAGATCCTTATATGGTCTTGTTATGTCTAAATTCAATCTCTCCATGATTGCTTTAGGCATGAGATTGTGAGAGGCACCTGAGTCAAACATTGCATTATGTAATATTTTATCATGAATATGTAAACTGACATAGAAAGGCAGTACCCCTGTGACTACTGTTTTTCCATCCACTTCTGGGCCAAACAGGAGTTCTGGGGTGTCATCCAGCACATTGACATCATCTTTGTTACTAGTGAGTTGAAGGGACTTCTTGATCTGTAATTTATAGATGTCATGTTTGGCTAGTTCTGAGAGAGGAATTGCTATCTTTAATTTGCCAATTTTTGTTTCTAGATCAAAAGGTTTTTCAGATTGGGTCTTGGGGTTATAGGTGACAGTCCTTTCCTTATTCATTACATCTTCTTCTTGATTTTTGTTTTGACTTTGGGACTTATCCTTTTTACTCATCTCTTGAGGAGAAAGAGTTGAATGAGGACGAGCAGGGGGAGTGACCATAGGCTGCTATTTTGAGGGTAGTGGTTCAGTGATCTCTTCAACAATCACTTCTTCTGTATGTGAAGTCATTTTGTCATTAGGTTCTATGATTGTAACTCTTTCAGGCTGCTGATTATCCTTTTTCTTTTCAGGCTGGTTAACATTCACAGTTCTACTCCTCAGCTTGTATTGTTTATGGACTTCATAAACAGCAGTGTCATAGCCTTGTTTGAAGTCAAAGGATTCACCTGATTTAGTTTGGAACAGTTTGATTTCATCATCCTCATGATCTTCTTGTGTTAAGAAAACTTGACTTTCACCATCTAGACCCATTAAATTAATCTCAGGATCTTCATTGGGCTCTGCTGATGTGGAAGTTTCTGCATAATTTTCTTGGAAAGGGGGTCTTATGTCCTGGTCAGCACTGGTCTTGCCACTATTTGGGTTTTGAGTTCTCCTAAAATTTGGATTCCTAGGAGGGTTATTTTGTGGTGCTTCCCATGATGATTTTCTTTCAACCGATTCCACTCTATCACCCAATCTTTTCATTCCATTGAGTATTGCATCCAGTTTTTGATCAAAGGCAGAGGGTTCCTCTTTGAAAGCAGTCCTCTTTTCCAACCTTGCCCTGTTTCTTTTGGCAATTAGGTTGGCTTCCACTGTGACAGCAACCCTTTGGGCCTCTTCAAGGGATTGACAGTCTCTTTCCTTCAACTGATAAGACATGTCAGGGTCAAAACCATCAGGGAATTTGTACAAGGCTAAATCAGGCGGAGGCCTTAAATTTTGTGGAATTGAGTTATATACATTGTTAAATCTTGCACAATACTCCAAAACAGTCTCCTGGGGACCTCTTTTCATAGTGTCATATTCCCCAAGTATGTGCAGAGGATCTTTCTTCTTCTCCCATCTACTAGTAAAGGCTTGATACAGTTCAGCAGGAGTTGTAATGGAGTTTGCATTCAGGGATCTAAACCAAGTTCTTACATCCCCAGTTAGGCTTTGAACAAACATCCTCATTCTGATACTGTCATCATCTATTTCATAGGTCTCAAAATGGTCTTGCATCCTCTTGGCATGCTGGGCAGCTGTCAGAGGGCCATTGGAGTCAAAATATGAAATTTTGGTTTGGTAATCTTGGGGTAGAGCTGCAGCATTAGCTAGTATCTGCAATGGTGCATATCTGTTAGCCATATTTACAGGATTTAGAGGATTAACAGGGGCAGCTGGGATAATAGGAACAGTGGATATCACAGGGGTAACAAGTAGGGGAGAACCTAGAGTGTTGGTTAAGGGGATATGTGCAGTGGATGAAGATGTGAGAGGGGGACTTTGAGATGGGGATGGTAAACTAGGGGAACTAGGGGTAGACCGGAAAAGGACCTTGCATGGGGTAGATATAAGGCTAAGATGATCTGAATCTGAGGTTAAGTCAGCAGGCTGCTCCTACTTTTGCTGCCTCCTAATGTTTCTTGGGATGGTATTTGGATTATCAACAATGATAGGTGGGTTAGGGTCAGGATTTGCCCTAGTATGCCGTGGATTTTTCTTAGGAGCCAGTTTCTAACTGTTTTTTAGGATTTTGTAGGAAATTTTTATATCTGAAAGGACTGGATGAAGATTTTGGAATGGCTATATATTCCCAGAGCTAAGATGAAGATTCCCTAAACAAGCTCCTCCTTAAAGCTGTTAATGTGATACAAAAACAGATTTAAAGGCCTCTTGACTTATTTCAGGCTTGATAGTAGCTATGGAAGATATATAATAATTGAAAAACCTCAAGCATTCCCCAGTGGAGTCGCCAATTATGTTAACACCCAGGTTGTTCCCTATGACTCCCAAGGGAATACGGCCGGGGTAACCACTAACCAATCTTTGGATTACAGTGCCTAGCCAAACTGTAATCAGAGAGGGCTCTCTCTTTATGATTTGTCTCTGTTATGATGGTGTTTTAGGCTAGCTATTATGCACAGGTTTTGGTTTATGTTTTGGTTGTAGGATTTCCTTCAGGTCTTTAAGATGTAGTGTTTAGAGAGTAATATATCATTGGGCAATGGAGTCTGGAGTTGTGAAATGTTCTGAAATGCAGGATTGGTGGTGTTCAAACTGCAGGGCCAATTGTGTATCTCAGACAAACAAATTTAACTTGAATGGTGATGTATGTCAGCCAACAGAAAGCAATTAAGAATTTTCTATTAAGCTGGCGAGGTGAAAGTGAAACACGTTGCACAGGAGCAAACTTGAATTCCTGTGACAAAGGTCACTGTGTAAGATGTATTATGAAAGTGCAGCAATTAAGAATTACACTTATCAAGATTACAGCTGAAGAAAACATTTATTAACAACACAGATTGAACTCAGGGTATTCATTGAATAAATCCTGAAAGTTATCCTTTTTCCTTGTTGCTAAATATTCAAAGTTAGAAAACATATATGGATTTTAACAAATCAAAAATACATAACAGAGAGAGTTACAAAGACTTATTGTATTGTGTGATACACAGGAATCCAGCAGTTTTCAACAGACACCAGAACGCATTCAACACCTCAGAAATCCGAGAAATTCCATCACTTTCTTTATTAAACTTCTGAAAGGATTACAGCATAAGAACTTCTTCCGGAGAAATCAACAACAACCCTTGCAAACTCATGCGAAGGGGACTTTATAGGAATGCTTATACAAAATATCTCAGGCATTGAGTCATCTGAGAGAGAAAATATCTTCATAACTTCGTACAGAAAGTAGAAAATAAGTTATTACAACTTTGAATGCAGCATAAATGCTCTTTAAGTCTGTCAGAGGATAATTTGACCTTTGGAGGTCATTGAGTCGGTTGAACCACTTTGCTTTAACGCTGGATAATGTGTCTTTACTTTTTGCTGCACTGTATCTTCTCGGCTCTGCCAGCTGTGGTTTCCTATTCTTGCTTTGTTGGCCAAAATCTTTGCTGAGTTGGCTCAGCTTTAATCTTTGATGCATGCTGATTTTGTTTAACTGTGCTTTGCATAACAACTGATATTTTTAAAAACAAAATTTGGTGAATGGCTTACTGTTTATAAAATTTTCTATATTGTATTTGTCCACCAGTCTTGTGTAGGGAGTTGATGCCTGAGAATTGCATCCATAGTCTCCTCTGCCTCTGTATACTTGTAAAAATTGGGTGCCACATCAAATAGCTGGCCCTGTTTCTTCTGAGCTGCTGGGCTTCTCATTGATTTCATTTGTGGCAAATGCATTCACTCTTTTGGCATACTGCTCATGAATGAGCAGTCTCCCTGCGCTGTTCAGTAAGCTAGGGAGTCCTCTGTTTTGCAGCACCAGGAATTTATCCATGAATCTTTTTACCTCGGTCTGCATGTCTTGGGTTCTTCTCTCCAGTGTCTGCACCAAATTTCTTAATGTGAGAACTCTTTTGATCAACTGAATGGCCTCAGTCCTATTGGGAATTCCCATGTTTGCCAGCTGAGTACTTGTTCTATTATTTAGCACATTGATCATTCTGGTGGCAACTTCAGGCATGTTGCCTAGAGCAGCCCTTGACTTGTGAATTTCAGCTTGTGCTTTTGGGATGAGCTCTACTTGCTCATGGATTGTCTCTATATACTGCCATTGGTCAGTAATAGATTGGCCAATATTGGCCCATAGCATTGCCTTAAGCCCAGCTATAACTTTATCTAATTTGAGCTCATTTTCTAGCTCTTTTATCCTGTCTTTGAGGGCTTTCACCTCCCTGCCCTTCTCTGCCACCGCTTGCTTGGATTTGTCATACCTGTCATTCACCTTAGCCAATTTATCCCTGGTCTCATTTAACTTGGTCATTTGAGCTTCCAGGATTTGGATTTCATTCTTCAGCTTTTGCATATCCAGGCTTTGGGCCTGCTCTGTGGTTGTTGGTGATGCTGAAGTAGATGTTGCCGTCTGTTCAGTCTGTTGAGGAGGAGGAGCAGTGATAGGAGCAGTTTCTTCAAGATTGATGACCAGAGGAGGCTGAGAGGTCTGACCCTCTTCTCTTTGTTTCAGTGCTGTTTGCAATGCTGCTTGTGCGGCCTCTGATTCTCCCAACTTTTCTTGTGCTTGAATCAACTGCTTATAAAGGGAAATCATCAAGGCTGTGGCATCCTGCTCATGTCTTTGGTGAGCTACTTCATCTGTTTGAGGGTGAATGGTAGCTGGGAGTTTGATCTTTTTCCTTAAGGCAGCCATGTCAGCATCCCTCAACTTCAATATCTCTTGTATTCCTTTGATGTCTTTGGGATCATGCCCAATCTCAATGATTATGTCTTCCAAGGACCTTATTCTGTTGTCCTTTGCCTGGGATGATGCCCTCTCCAACTCCAGTTGAGAGGCTGTATTATTGAGGCTGCTTTCTAGCTTGTAATTTTCTAATGTTTTGTCTGCCAAGGCGGCATACACCATCTCGCCAGTCTGTTTGTGTAGTTCAATTTTATCCATTGGGTGTATGTCCTTGGCCAGGACCTCCAGATTGGTTTTGAGGTAATCTGAGGTAGATTGGGGCTGCAGTGCTGTTGGCATAAAATGGCTCATGATCATTTTTCCTTCCTGTACATCAAATGCAGACATCAGTCTTTGTTGATTGGTGGGAGCCATTTTCAATAAATGGTTGTACAACTGTATCTTGATAGGGTCACTCCTCCTTTTGATGTCTATAAACTGCTGCTTGATGCTCCTTTCTCCTTCTCTTTGCTGGCTGGAGGAGCTGACCTCTCCTCCCATAGTTCTGTCCTGTTCCTGCTGGAAGGAACTGGCTGAAGCTTCTCTGCTGGGTGGGCCCATGCCCATTGCTTGCCTTATTGCTATGTCATCCTCAGAAAAGTCATTCAACCTTTGCCTTTTCTCTCCCTGGTTTATAGATGATGTCAAGGGAGTTTCTCTATCCCTTTTTCTGTTTATGTCCTCTTTCTGTGGAGTTTGGAGGACCGAGGCATCGAAGGTAGTTTTTGGCCTAGGAGGCACTATGTTTTGAGCCTGTTGCTCAGTGGAGGTTGGAGTATCAACTACTCTTTCTTGCTGTAAGGTCTGCTGTAAGGGCTGCTGTCCCTCATGTGGCCCTTCTTCTTGATGCAGTTCCTGTTGTTGTTGTTGCTCTGCTTGCTGCTGCATTTCTTTATCTGCCTGCTCTTGAGTCACTGGAGGTGGCTGCTCCTTGCCATGGAGTGATTGTTCTATCTCCATTTCCTTTTCTTTGCCTTTGCTAGATGTATTTTCAGTGGACTTGGTAGTTTGCTGTTTGGCAGTTGAGGAGGATGCAGTTGCTCCCACTTGTGTGCTCGGAAGTGTGAATACCTGTGGACAAAGTTCAAGGTCAGCCATCTTCCTTAGATTCCTTACTGCCCTCTGATTTAGCTCTTCTTGTGATATGGGCTCTTCTAAGGTCCCTCTCCTCCATTTGTCTTGGTTAGCATATTTTTCAATGTGAGGGATACTATAATGATCATAGGCAGACAACTTATATTTGAGCCTCCTCATAGTTATAAAATGATTAGGGTCATAGGGTGTCCATAGGAAACTGGTTTGAAGGCCAAGGGACTCAAGCATTCTATCTGCTTCCTTCCATCCTTGCTCCCTCTCGTTATAGATAAAATGGCCAAGTTGGCTTTTCACCTTCAACTGTGCTTTTTTGCCTTTTCCTGAAAAGTGAAGCACATCAACCCGGCCAAATTGCCTAAAGTACTCTAGGGCAAATAGCCTCATAGGCATATACTTAGGTAATCTGAAATGGAGGCAAATCACACCCATATATCCTGATGACAGTGTGGTTTTTGTAGAAGTACCAATCCCCAATGCTGTAAGCTTTGGATAGCTGAAGAATTCTCTGCATGTCATCAGTGAGTCTCGGAGGAGGTGAGCTCATCAGCATGGCCATAGCTGGATGGACGAACAGGTCTATGAATTCACAGTAAGTGTATGGAGAATCAGGTGAAGTGTGGAAGACAGAGGACCAATAGACCACTGATCTGGAATTGCCTTGGGCATCCACTCTTTTGATTGGAAAATGAAATCTCTCATGTTGATGGTACAAGATCAAATGGTAAATGTAGGAGGTGTATCTGAACATCTTTTCTCTGGATAAATTCATTAGCTGCTCATGCATTTTGTCGGAGATGTAGGTGGCATAATCATAGCAAACTGGAGGTCTGCCCGGAGCGAACATCAGCATCATTACCAGTACAGTTTGGTCTACCAATTCTATTGAGCTATAGCCCAAAATCGGACTAATCATATCTACCAAGTCCCTGCCCAACTGGTTAAGGTATACTTGATTCAGAGGAGGATATTGCACAGAATCAGAGTCAATGTATAACTGATTTAGCTTAGTGATTTGGGCATCTGTCAATCTATTCCCTTGTTTTATCAAGTCTACTAGTGACAAGGGGACCAATTTTCTCTGAGTTTTGAAGCAGAGCATGTTCCTGATGGCTTCAAGAGTAATGTAAAAGAGAGCAGCACCAGAAGGATCCAACACAGCCCTCTGAGTAGGGTCATAATATTCAGCACAAAGATGGATCAAATCAGGGAATTGATTGACTTGAGGCAACTTAAAAATAGGAAGAAAAGAATCCCATATACCCAACACATCTGCTCCAGTTTCATGTTTGGCCTTAAGTTCATTGAGCAGGTGGATATGAAACTTGGTTCTCATCAACATCTCTTCTGAAATCTGATAATCCATATCTGCCAAGGCTTGCCATTCCAAGTTCCTTTGAGGGGCATTCAGAGGCTGAACATTTAGTACTACAGGTGTCTCCATTGAAAAAAAGGATTCTGAATTAAGTGTAAAGTGGTTTCAATTGAGCAGGACAGTATAGAGGAGTGTCTCTTTACCAGGGAGGTGAATTTATAAGGAACAGAGAGTAGTTCTGATAAACAGCAATTGAAATACTGTTTAAAGTTTAAATAAGACCAATGCCTGGCCTCATTGTGTCTTTCTCAGCAGGTAAATTCAGTTTAAGTGAGTCTTTCGCGAATGCGCGAACAGAGTATGGTTTTTAGTGAAAATGGGGGCAAACAAGGCTCAGCTAGTGTTTTTCGAGTTCACAATTGTAAATGGGGCCAGGCGCAAGTATTTTTGCTGGTCAATTATATGTTTTTCACAAATTTAACCGTCCTTGGCAACTTACAGACAAAACCAGGCGAAAGGAAGGATTTTTGAGGATAAATACATAGTTTTCAGAGAGCAATGGAGAGGAGTGCAGGTGAAAATGGTGCGCTGGCGGTCTCCTGGTCGAGTTCTGCAGGTTGGTGCACTGTTGGACGTGGAAAAATCATGCAGGAGCAACAAACGTTTTTGTAGAAAAGTGCCAAAAAAACGCGAAATTTGGCTATAATATTGATTTTTCGGACTTTTGGCGCGCTTTTCTGGTGACGTCAGCATGACGTCATCGGTGGGGTCAGGGCCGGGTGACTTCAGCATGACGTCATTAGGTGAGGTAGCAGGCTCTGAGTGGTCCACGGGGATGATGAAGTGGCAAGACACATTGGCAGAAGGTCGGGCGCAGCGGTTGACGCGATGGCAAGGTGGCAATGACGTGGGATGACATGGGAGTGATGTTGGACAAGCGGAACGACCGAAACCGGAAGCGGTTAGCGGTTTTATATCGCACCGCTTATGATACGGACGAGGTATTTGTCAGGCGTACCTCCGATGCGCTGTGGGGAAGACGCGTGGCGACCGAATGACGTAACCCTTCTGACAGATATCGGAAGGTATCTGTCCGCCATCGAAGCCGCTCCGATATCAATGAGGGCCGTCGGATCTCATGGGCCCGATCTGACGGTTGACGGGGGGGGGGGTAAGGTGCTCGACCAGTACGGGGTAATTGGCGGACGTCGGAGCCACTCCGACATGGATGAGAGCCGTTGGATTAGAGGCCCTCAATCGGACGGCTGTCGGATCAATGAAATGATCGGCCAATACGGAAGGGACGGGGTTATTTTAATATTTATTTCGGGATCTGTGCTCGGCGGAAAAACCTTAGGGTACGGGTTTTTGTAAGGTTTTTCGGTGCATTTGGAAAATCACATATATGCGCCCGAACCATTGGAAAATCACAAAAATGGGTTTTTGTGTATTATTTGGCAATTTAGAGCGGGTAAGGGTAAAGCAAGGTTTTTTACAAGGTTTATGTTTGCAAATGGGGTGCAATGGGTTAAAAATGGATTCAGAAAGGGGGAGGAGGGTTAGAGTTAGGTTTATCAAGATGACCAGGTGTCATTTGATCCCTGATATAGAACTTATTGGCTATAATGCCAAGGGGGGGGGATATTTATACAAAATTTGGGGTTTATACACCATGGTGTTTATACTAGTAGGGGAAAGGTGATATAGGGGATTTATATAGTAAAGTTAGAGTTAATATGGATGAAAGAAGTGGATTAGGGGAGACAAAGCTAAGTTTATTTGAGAAACACTTAGCTTAGGGAGTAGATCAAAATGAAAAGATTTTAGACAAGAAATGTGGCTTCTAAATGAACAAGGACTATCACAAAACCTTGGAAATTTCTCATCAATCTCCATGGATGAAGGGATGTTAGTAATAAGAGTGGAAGGGGAATTTGGGGAATTAGACATGCTCCTTTGCCTTGCTTTTCTTATTTAAACCAGCAAGATTCAATCTAGGATGAATACCACTTCTGCAACCCCATCTGCTTACCCAGCTACTTTGCCTAGCATTTTTTATTTCTTCTTGGAGGGTGCACTTGGACTTGCAGACCCTTACTTACCTTTTCTTTTATTTGGCTTTTTCTTTTGTTTTTTCTATCTACTTCTACCCTTATTTCTTCCAAGGCCCCAGATTAAGCTGTTGGGAACCTTTCTTCTCTACCTAAACTACTTGTCTGCCAAGATTAAACAGTTTGGACAGACTCCTTTCTCTATTCTACAACTGAAAATTTAAACCATGGAATGATCCAGATTAGACTGTTGGACCATCCATCAAAATTTTAAGTCCATACCAAGCTATAAGCACAGATTGGATTCTCTTGGAAATATGTGATCTTTGAATCATCAAAGCAGAGCATATTTGGACCTCTCATAGCCAATCATGAAATATGAAACCTATTGGTATAGGTAGCTAACACCATCGCCTTAAGTTTAGGGAGGCAATCGAAATCGAAAAAAGGTCTCATACGCTGACTAGGGATGATGGGTGAAAAATTAGCAGTTGTTGAATCTCGTATCTTTTTTCCTATATATGTTCCTTCTCCTTCATTTTTTCCCCTTAGTTTTGTTGTCTCTCCCCCTCCTTTTTTTTAATTCGCTTTTCTTTTCTAATATTAAGTTATTTATTTTTATTTCTCTCCCTCTTTTTTAATTATTTATAGTTTATTTTATCTTTTTTAATATTAGGTTATTTATTTATTTATATTTTATTTTCCTTTTTATATTCTTTTGTATTTTTATTCATTTATTTTTTCTAATGTTAAATTATTTAGTTATTATAATAATAATAATGATGATGATGTTCATTTTTATTATTTATTGATTTTATTTAAATAAATTTTATATTTATTTTCTTTTCAAAAAAAAATTTCATGCTTTTTAAGAAAATTATTCCCATAATTATAACAATATTAAAATAGTTGGGTTGATTTTTATTAATGGTCATTCTTTGGAATTTACTTCTAATAATAATAAATATATAAATAATAATAGTTTTATTAATTAAATATTTAATCAATTAGGGGAAGACTTTCCGTTTTAACAATATTAACAATTTCCCATTAAATAATATTTCATTAAATATAATTAGCAATATTTTATTAAACTTAGCCCCAAGGGTTAGCTCAGTTGGTCAAAATCACTTCCTCGCCATTCGGGAGGTCACAGGGTCCATTCTGACCGAATCCCTTGGGGTTAGGCCTTGCTAGTGGGCCGCAGGGCTAGATTCCCTTCAGGGTCGATCAACCCATATTTTTCCGTGGACGTAGCAACCACCCGTTGACCAAGGTGTCTGTGAACCACAACAAAAAAAAAGTAATATTTTATTAAACTTAGTATCATATCCTTAATTATTTAATGTTTGTTTTAATTATTTTATTCATTTTTCTCTATAGTTCATTTTCGGCTCGTTGTGTATCTCTGCAACATATATCAACTTGTATGGATCAGAACATTCATCATAGTCGTGATGATGAACCACACTTAGTGTTTCGAAACTTGTCGACCCAAAAATATAAAATGCGATTTATCGAAAGAACTATATTGGAAAAATAATCTGAATCACAGAAGTTTACATTCTCAAATATAATATTAATTTAGAATACAAAAAGAATAAAAGAAAAATTAAAATATAAGAAATAATTAGAAAAATAGTATTAAATTATGATAAGATTTAAAGAAGAATAATTAACTAGGGTTAAAATGAGAATATAGGATATAATTAAATGAATAGTTTAAAAGAGAATAATGATAAATAATAATAAATTGATAAAACGAGAAGAAAGAGGTGGTGGGGTGGGGGAGTTTATAATTAAGGTAGAGAAAGGACTAATGGGGAGAGGGGAAGAAGGAGAAAAAGAAGACAAAATAAGCTTAGGAGAAAGATGAAAGGAAATGAGAAGGGGTAGGGGGAGGAGAGGGCTTAATATGGGTTAAGACTGACATTAGTGTTAGGGGGATTAGGTTTAATGGGTGTCTAGTGACTAGAAATTTGGCTATCTAACATTTGTTATTTGGCCCTAGAGAAGTGGATATGTTGAGGGGAATCGTCTCTTTGTTTGGGAAAACAACTGGTATGTTGATCAATTATAAAAAAAATCTTCACTTGTTTCCAACTTAGAGGCGATCGATCTTCAACAAATCTCACAACTCCTACCGATTGATAATAAATTGATGGACGATGGTGTTAAATATTTGGGTTTTCACCTGAAGCCCAATACCTATCGAAAGGTGCAATGGTTGTGGCTGATTAATAAGGTAGAGAAGTGTATTAAAAATTAGAGTCATAGATGACTATCCAAGGTTGGGCGTTTGGTTTTGATAAAATCAATCCTTGAAGCAATTCTAGTATATTGGTCATCATTGGCCTAGATCCCCAAAGGTATTTTGGAAAGAATCAAGCGTATATGCTTCAATTTCCTTTGGTATGGTAACAAGGAGGAGGAAGTTCTACCTTGGGTTCATTGGGAGAAGATTGCTAGGCTAAAGTCTCTGGGTGGTTTGGGTCTTAAGAATACCTTTACATTTTCCCAAGATTTGGTCACAAAATATGGTTTGCATCTATTTTCCATTGAGATTTTTTGGACAACAATTATTATTCAAAAGTATATTCCCCTCTCCCATACAGTGGGATACTAGATTCATAGATTAAACAAGCTAAGGGGGGAGCTATTGATTGTTTGGTGAGATATTTTAAATACTTTTGAAATCATTAGAAGGGGCCTTGAATGGAAAGTTGGCATGTGTGATCCTATTTCTAACACCCTCCTCCCACATCTACCCAAGTAACCATGCCAACCGGGTAAACATGTGACAAGAGGCTACTATGATTGGAGTCGACCTCCTATGTGACCTTAAGGAAGTGGAGTCAATGGAACACATCAACCAACCTATCCACATCAGCAATAGAACCCTTAGAAGACATGTCAGCCACTCAGACATCATGTGCCTGGGTCCCATTGATGTTCTGGACATCTTAGGCCTCAGCTGCTCTCACGATATAGGCAAGAGAGTGTCTAGAAACCAAATGTTGCTCTCATAGGCTTGCCTACCAGCGACCAAAGACTAAATTTGTCAGTGCTATGCCAGTGACTCCAGGATTTGAGCCATTTTTTCAGGCCCAGAGCCCAGGTCACTGCCCAAAATGGAATGATAACTTAGGAACAGTAAAAGGACAAGGAAACAATGATGCAAAATAAATAATTTGAATAAGACCTTAATCAGAACCCTACTAGCGATGCCAGGATTTTCGTCAAACATATCATCAACATGTAACCTACAGGTGTAAACAACATAATTAACTATAGGGATCTCATACTTATATGAGAATCACTATGAACCATTGTTCCCTCATGCCATTTGCTGCATTATCATCTATTAGGCCATAGATACATTATCCATTCATTTAAAAGTAAAAACATGCTGAGAGGCATACATAGTTGATGTCATAAATCATATATATAAGCAGCATAATAGGGACAGAAATATCATAAGCATATCAACCATAAAACCCACATATACATCAATACATTTACACATGGAAATCAAGGGAATGAATTTCTCATTAATGAATGCAATAAATCAACTCGAGATGAGACTACCACGTTCCACTCGACCATAGATTGGCTGAGCCAAGTCTCTCTTCAGCCAATCACCCCCGTGCCACATTCCAAGCATGAATGTGGGACTCAAACCAAAATAACCAACCTGGGCATACCGAGGCTAAACCACCTCACCCTCATCAATGGAAACCAGGTTTTACCGTAATCCATCATGGATCACTAGGCCAACACAATGAACACATCATAACAGGCTTTACCATGATCTCCACTTGATCACTAGGCCAAACAAGCATGGATGCCAACATATTTCTCCACCTACACCATAAGGAATTTTCCTGTCTCCTAGTCTCTCAAACTATACCGCAATCCAAACCTAGATCACTAGGCCCTAAACCAAGACCCACTCTCCAGGCTTTACCACATATCCCAAACCTGAGAGTACTAGGCCCAATAGAGAGAAAATCACCTCTTGGATTTACCCAATATCCTGCCATTCATTGGCAAGGATTCCTAGGCCCAACGAGGCAACACAATCTTGGCTTTACCCTAACCCACAATCTGGTTCGGGGTTCACTAGGCCAGTGGCTTTACCGTGATCCACAGTCTAGTTTAGGGACCACTAGGCCTTCTGCTCTATCATTGGAGATCCACCCCACTTAACTTCGAATCCATTTGGCAATCTAGCTCAGCCAAAACATGAGAACCCCATCACACCAATATGGCTATCTAGAAATGGAAAGGCTAGGATGAAAAACACTGTTACACATGTATAAACCCATGCCATGATAGAAAATAACCACATGCAATGCCATGCATGCCAAATGTAGCAAGGAAAATACACATGCAAGTCGATGCCTACAATGAAGCCTGTTGTAGCTGTTTGATCCTACCTTTCCCTGCTTGATATTTGATTCCTCTTGCCTTCTTTTCCTTTCTTGCTCCAATGCCAAAATTGCTCCAAGAAATCTCTAAGTGTCCAAGAGTGATATAGAGAGAGAAAATAATGTGAAAGCTCCAAAACTCAACTGACAAAAGGTTACCAACTGGTCCTCAGAAGCCTTTTTATGAATGAGGCCTCTATTTTCTTCATTTTCCATCATTTTCCATCATTTTCCATCATTTTCCTTCAATTTCATCCTCACATGCAACCTTTGACCTTTCACCTTCATTTTCTCCTAATTTCCATTATTTTCATAAATAAATGTGCTAAAAATGTCATTTTTCCTTTCCAAAGCCTTAGCCATTGCCTTTGCCAATTTCCCTAGCCATAAATAATCAAATGAGTACCCACTAGGATGTCTTGCCCAACATTCAACTTGGAATAAGTGTCCCATCAATTGTGGTTATTAGTTTTGCCTTTATTTACTTTTTATTACATGGAATTTTCACCAGGGTTGTTACACTATTCATATTGGTTAGGAACCCTAACTTGGAAGTGGTCGGGGCCATCTTCTTCCTCTTCCTTTAATGAAACTTCTTAGAATTAGTGCATCACCAAACTGGCTCAAATAACCAATCCAACATCTACATCCATTTGGTGATAGGGTTGGATATTTTCCACTGATTTGGGAACTCAAGTGGTCTTTCAAGAATCGTGGCACAATTATTTAAGAGATTTGTAATATGGTCATGTCTGATTATCAAATAGGGCTGAAAAAATGGTTTGGAATGTTTCTCTACTTCAAATTTATACTCCAAAGATGGGATATGTTTATATAGATGTTGTCAGATTTCTATTTTATCCCAAATGGTGGTGGAAAATCACTTGGAAATATCATTTCCCTACAAAAGAAAAAAATCTTATATGGTGCATCATTGAAAACAAAGTCCCTACTTGAGATGTTCTATAAAGGAGGTTTTCTCATGGTGTAACATCCTCCTCCCACATTTACCCAAGTTACTAGCCTAACAAGGTAAACATGTGAGGAAGAGTTACTATGATATGATTCAACTCCCCAAGTACAGTTAAGGAAGTGGAACCGACATAACAAGACCAATATAACCTTCCATACATGCCACATAACCTCCAAGTGCTAACCAACCCTTCCAAGTGACAAAAACTTTAGACAACTTTCCTTTTCAATGCCCTAGAGCCTCAGTCACTCCCATGACAAGGCATACATGCGATTGCAACCCTCTAGCCTCTCTCACAACAAAGCATCCATGTGACTGTGGCCTTTATTAGGCAGTTTTGTGCCAACAACCCAGATTGTGTGCCACTTTTTCAGGGCCAAGACTTAGGCCACTGCCTAGAACTTCATGAAATTTCCAGAAATGATAAATAACATTGAGGCAAGAGTACTAATGAAAACATTTGATTAATGACATGACTAGACCCCTACTAGCCATGACAGGAATTTCATCAAACATGCCACCAATATGTAATCTATAGGTCATACCAACATATCTGAGCATAGGGGCCTCATACTTATCTGAGATTCATAAAGAGGCATTGTTACTCTATCAAAATAGCTGCAGTATCATCTATTAGGTAATATATTCATTGTTCATTCATTTTCTAATCAAAACATGATGAGATCCATACATCAAGACTACCTTAAAACATCCTCATACCCAACATATAACCAACATAATTAACATGGATATAACAACCATAAGAATAACATATGAACAAGTATATTTACCCATCAAATAAAAGAGGAAAGGAGCTCTTATTAACATATGCAAAATATAACCAGGTTTGGGACTTCCATGTACCACCCGATCATAGATTGGCTGAACAAAATCTTTCTTTCGGCCAATCACCCTCGTGCGATATTCCAAGCATGAATGTGGGATCTCATAAAACAACTCAATCAAAACCAAGCTAGGGATTCCATAGAATAATCCACCTCAATCCTCAACTAGTGATTCTACCTCATAATCGAACATCACTAACCAACACTAGATTTGTCTCTACCCTATATTTCCAAGGCTACAGAGTGTTTGTTCCAACTAGGGTTTCCAGGATAAGTAACTCAACCCATAACTGTTGTCTAGCTTCTATAACATTTTCCTAACTAGGGCTTCCAGGACTAGTAACTCAACCCACCAAGGGCTTCCACAATGTTTGTCCAACCAAGGCTTCTAGGACTAATAAATCAATCCAAGCTCTTACAGGGATTCCAGAGCATTTGTCCAACCAAGGCTTCTAGGAACTAATAACTCAACCCACAACCAAAGGAACATGACACCAACCACAAAAAAATATAAGACCCACAATGCCATGGCTATCGAGGAAAGGTCAAGGCTAAGAAAATAAATTATCAATCCAGGATATCCTCCATGTCAATGATAGATCATGACCAAGAAACCACATGCATGTGCCATTCTTGCCAAAACTAGCAAAGAAATCATACATGCAACTCAGTACCTGCAAGAAAAACTTGTTGTAGTTGTTGATCCCAATGTCCTCTTGCACCTTCTTGCTTTTCCTCTGCCTACTTTCTCCAAATCCCAAGTATGCCACACTCCAAGATTGCTCCAAGAAAACTCTAAGTGTCCAAGAGTATGAGAGAGAGAGAATAGAGAGAGATCCACCATAGAACTGACTAAAGTCTATGAACTAATCCTCATAATCCTTTTTATCGACGAGGCCTCTAATTTCTTCAATTCTCCATTATTTTTTGTTAATTTCCTTCTCATACAAATATATCACCTTTCACATTCCTTTTCTCCTAATTTCCATTATTTTTATAAATAAAATGCCAATTAATTCCTCTTTTCCTTTTCTAATGCCTTTGCTAATTTCTTATCCATAATAAATCGAAAGTGACACCCACTAGGATGTTTTTCCCACCATTCATGTAACAACCTAGGTGAAAATTCCATGTAATAAAAGTTAATAAAGGAAAAATAAGACCATGGTTAAGAGACACTTATTCCAAAATGAATGTTGGGCAAAGATATCCCAGTGGGCATCACTGGATGTGTTTATGGCTAAAGGAAATTGGCAAAGGCAAAGACAAAGGAATTAAAAAGGAAAAAGGCATTTTTGGCACATTTTTTTATGAAAATAAAGCAAAATAGGAGAAAAAGGAGGTGAGAGGTCACCAGTTGCATGTGAGGAGGAAAATGAAGGAAAATAATGGAAATTGAGGAAAATAGAGGCCTCATTGATAAAAAGGCTTCTGAGGATCAGTTGGAAAGCTTGGTTAGTTTAGTTTTGGAGCTCTCTCATTATTCTCTCTCTCTCTCTCTCACTCTTGGACACTTAGAATTTTCTTGGAGCACTCTAGCTTTGGAGCAAGGAAGGAAAATCAAGCAAAGGGAAAGAAAGGAAAGCAAGGAGAAAGCAAGGAAGAGCAGGATCAAGCAGTGTCAGCAAGAATAATTACAGGTAACATATTTCATGTGTGATTTCCTAGTTGGTTTTGACATGCATGGATTTTCATGTTGGTGTATGGTTCTCTTGCTATTAGTGGCATGGTTTTTCCAGTTATGACAGTGGTTTTCAACCTAGCCTTGCCCTTTTCTAGATGCCATGGTGTGTTGGGATGTTGATCTCGGTTTTGAGCTTTGGAATTGCTGGATGGATTTCAGGATCCGAGGCGGAGTTGGTATCAAGATTCATTCCCAAAGGCCTAGGAATCCCTTGACTGGTTTTGGTGGGATACACGGTAAAGCCCGAGGGATGTGTTTCAATTTAGGATCCATTGATACGAGATTGGATTGCGGTAAAGCCTTAAAGACAAGGAAATGAAAAATTCCTCAAGGATAATGATGGATTTCGGATGGCATTCTAAGTTCAGTTTGATTTTGTGACCGAAGCATCAATTTTGGTGTGATCACGGTTTGGTGAGGGTGGACACAGTTTAACCTCTAGATTCCCTTGGTTGTTTTTGGATTGGTTTATCCATGAGATCCCACATTCATGTTTGGAATATGGCATGAGGGTGACTGGCTGAAAGAAATATTTGGTTCAGCCATGTCTACGGTCAGGTGGTGTGTGGAACTCTCGAACCTTGTCGGATTTGCCTATGTTTAATAAAAGCTAAGTTCTCTTGCTCTTGTAATTATTAATATGTGGATTTAATGTCTAATATCTAACTGTTATTTTCATGGTTTAGTGTTGGTAATCCTTCTTGTCATGTCTCATAAGAGTTTTCATTCATTCATGCTTTTTCTTGTATCCTAGACCTATAGAATGTATTGATGCTAAGTGTTTGACAGATTATCAGTCCTGGTTGGGGATGGTCAGGCCTAGTCCTAGAGTTAGTTTTTGGATTATTATTCTTCTCATCATGTGTTTAATGGATTCCAGAAATTACAACAAGTTCTAGGTAGTGGTCAAAATTATGGGATTGAAATGTGCCTTAAATCCCATAGACTCTAGCACAGACCTGCTAGAAATTGTCCCTGGATGCAAGCATGAAGTCTCGTGGGAGCATCCAGAGCTCTCTGTACGTTGGCATACCCATAGCATGGGAGAGTCCTAAGCTTTAATAGCTTAAAAACTCAGTGGGACCTAGGGGAATGATACCTGTGTGGTTGGGATGGGTACTGGTAATGTTGTTGTTGATGTGGAAGGTATGTTTGATGTGTTTCTATCGATTCCACTTGCTTAAGGACACCTAGGAGGTTGAATCTTACCATAGGAGCTTCTCGTCACATGTTTATCCCGGTTGGACCATTACTTGGGTAGATATGGGAGGAGGGTGGTTACAAAGTGGTCTCAAAGCATGGTTAAATCCTCAGACTGCATGGGTAGTGTGTTGGTAATCCATTCATGTCGTTTTCACATGTGTTCCTTATGCTTGTAGTCCATGTGTTTGTTGCATTTGTGTGGTGTTGATCATGGTGGTAGTTATGTCGCCATGTGAAGGTTGATGGTGTTGTTGTGGAATGTGTCGTCATGAGTGTATGGTTGTATATTTATTTGTTATGCATGTCGGTGTCTATATTTTATTATGCATGCATTGTCATGTTATAGGTATGCATATATGGTAGTTCAAACATGCATTGTGAGGTCATTGTATATAATTAGGTTATCATGATACTCTTGGTATGTTATGATGCTGATGTGTTGGCTGAGATAGAGCAGGAGATGCAGAGCATCAAAGTGAGGTTGCAACATTGGACCTTGAGGCAAGAGCATGTCGTCATACAGGTTTGTATGTTGGGCATACTAGTATGTAGGTTAAGGATTGTTATATGCATTATGGTTATGCATATGTATTTCATTCTATTGTTGTTATATGTATTCTTGTTGATGTTATACGTTAGTTAACTTGATGATCATGTTATATGTTTTTGATGAGTATGTTATATGTTAGCTTGTTGTTGTTAGATGTTAGTTAAATGGATGATTAGGGTTATTTCCTTTAAGAACTTGATATTATATGTATCATGCTAACTTGGATTGGTCTGTGTAGATGGTTATGGTTATGTTATTCAGGTATGAGTCAACTTATTTGTGATAGTGTGTTGTACTAATCTAGACTAATTGTGCATATGTGATTGTTATGCATGAATGAAAATTGTTTATGAGTTTATGATGTGAACATGTTAGCTAGTTACTGTTATGGATATCATGACCTTATTTATGTTTGAGTTGATATGTTGTGAATTTATATCATGCTAATCTTGATTGATTGTGTAGAAAAGATACCCTCCCCTAAGAGACATTAAGGTATGAGTTCTCTTATCTCATCTATTTGGTGTTTGAATGTTTCATTATGTCGTTTATTTGGTGTCTATTATGTCATCTATCTGTTGTCTGAATGTTTGATTACTTGAATGATATGAGTATGTGTCTATAATATTTCTTGCCGAAATGGTCTTGTTTTAAGATGGTTGTACTAACACATTATGTGTTGAGACAACTGATATGTACTTGCATATAAGTAGGTGATGGTTGTAGCATTATGTCTAATGACTATGAGCTGACTATGGATTATGACATGATTGTTAGACTTGGTGAAGGTTGATTTCAAATTGATAGATATGATTGTCTTGATATTTGGAACATTTGGTTGACATGTGTGAGTGGTTGAAGGAAACATGCTTGGTATTAGCATGGCAAGGTAAGAGTTGATGTGTTTATATAACTAACAGTTGGGTGATGTGACAATACATAGTGAGACTTAGCTGCAGCAAGGTAAAGGTAAAAGAAACGAATTGGGCAAGAATTTGTTTGTCTAGGTTTAGAAACCCTAATTCCAAACGAATGAGTGTTTTTCATACATGAAGTCTTCTTAATGCTAATTTGTCTGAAATTATGTGGATATGTGCTAGACTCATGAACATGTACTTGAAAATTATATTACTTACTTTCTAATTACATGTGGATCTATCAAGAGAATTGGAGTCCCTTGAGAGATGGCGTGGATGTGTCCAGTGGCAAGCAACATGTTGGCATAACAAGGGAAGGTAACCAATGTATTGTTATGTTTATTTATGCATTGAGAATTATGTGTTGATGGCAGTATGATGCAAGGGATTGCATGGAAAATTGGCTACCATGAAATCTCGAAGAAGGTTTAGGTTGAGATTTCCCTTGGAGGCTTTGGGAACCATGGGGATGAAGTCATGCTAGTCTTGTGCTTTTGGTCTTTTGGTGATTTGTTGTCCTTGATTATGATTCTGTTTACGTCTTGTGCATGGCCATGCCACTTTTTTTGTGGTGTCGTATTGTTATTGGTTTTCTCTTGCTTGCTTCTTGGTATTTCCTTGTATGTTTTGAGAGTCATGGGAATTGGTTGGGAAAAGAGGAAAGTTAGTGGAGCTCTGGGAGAGTTTTGTGGAACCCAACAAGTAATGAAAGACTTGGATGATTTGGTGCATGTGTAAGGGAAACTAAAGGTAAGAGTATGATAGCCAGTTGGACTGGTTGGGTCCATTGATGTAAATGGACGATGGAAGGACAATCATGGGAAAGGTAACATGAAAGGTGAAGTAAATGGATTTGAGGTGTCGTATTCCTTGACTATGTTGGGAATGATTGTTCTCAATGTTGTGCATGATGTGCACAGATAAAAGGAGTTCTCTTAACCTTGACCTTATTCTATCTGGTAATTATGTTATGGTCATGATTATGTTGATGTTTATATATGTATACATGTATGCATGTATGTATCTCATGTCTAACAGGGTCATCATGGATCATGGTTGTTTAATGCTAATGTTTATATGTATATGTGTGTATGCATGTCATTGTCTAACCAAATCATGATTGTTTTATGCTAATGTTTATATATATGCATGTATCTATTATCCGATAGGGTTATCATGGATCATTCTTGTTGAGGAATGATTGCTTATGTAGGTGAATGGAATGAAGAAGTTCTTGGTCATATGAGGAATCAAGTAGGAAGAGTAGTCTTGACAAATCTACAAGGTCAGTATCGTGTGGTTATGAGTTGATATTATGTGATTTTATTATGTCTATGTTATGGACAAGCTATACTAAGGGATATATCAGTGAAATGAAAGCAATGTGGTCCGCGACATGCTAGGACAAGCATGGATAAGACACTGGAAGCAAGGTTTCCTGGTAGAGACAATGTGGTTTTGGATGTGTGGTACTATTGTTGTGCATATGTTGTACATGTTGCCATCTGTGATGATTGTGCGCATGCAGTGTCGTGTATATATAGTGTGTGTACATGTTGTTTATGTAATGTTATGTACAGGGCAGTACATATAGTGTTGTGTGCATATTGCATAAGTAGTCTCAGGTATAGATGGTGTTGTGTACATATTGTATTATGTTCATAATGGATATGTGGTGTTGTGCACATATTGGATATGTAGTGTTGTGCACATAGGGTGCTATGTACATGTTGTATATGCAGTGCTATGTACATATGGTGTTGTGTGCATGTTGTTTAGGTAGTGCTATGTACATATGGTGTTGTGTGCAAGTGGTGTTGTGTACATGTCGTGCATGTGGTTTTGTGTACGTCTCGCAATGTGTACATTGTAACAACCTCGAAATTAAAATAGGAAACTAATTAGATTAATTATGTGATTTATAATCAACACAATTTATCAACTATTTAACATAAAATTTTGGAAATATGAGCAGAGATATCTTACCTGTGGCAATGATATCCCTTATGATTTCGGAGTTGAATGCTATCTGAATCCTGCTAACGACAACAAAGTTTTGGGGACGACTCTCCACCCAACCGTAGGCTCAGTTGCACAAAATCTTGCTACAACTGGCCACCCGCAAGCCCTCAATCAATATACTACTGCCAGGGAATCCTTTGTCTCACAACACTTTTCTCCTAAGAGAATGGATGATGGAATCATGGAATGATCTCTCATCTTCCTCACCGTTTATTAAATATAACAAACATTGGAAGGGGAACCGCATGCACACATTACATGTGTCAACATGCAACTTTTATTTCTTTATTTTAAGTTTAACTTAATTTAGTAATTCTCTTAATATAATTCTTTCTTATTTTATTCCTTTTTACTTTTTGATAACTTTACTTATTTTTACTATTTTTATAGTTCTCTTAATTTAACTCTTTCTTATTTTATTTTATTTTTTGTTAACTTTACTTATTTTTACTATTTTTATAGTTTATTTATATTTATATTTATTTAGAACTCTAGTATTGTTATTTACTATTTTATTTATTTAATATTATTATATTTTTTTCATTATTTATTATTTATTTACTATTATTATATTTTTTATTGTTTATCATTTATTTTCTTATATTTTGATATCATATTATATTATATTATTTATCATTTATTATTATTATTATTATTAGGGGACATTACATACTCCCCCTCTTTAAGGAACTTCGTCCCGAAGTTAAGTTAAATTATTTAACATTTTATTTATTTAGCTATTTATTACTTCATGTTTGCCCTACACCCTCTGCTGAACTAGTATAACTAGCAGGCATCGAAAGTTTTCACAACACCCAGGAAATCTCAAGGAATATCTATCCTTTTTCCCACTTTCAGAACCAGGCATAAGCCTCCTCAGTCTGTATCCTAGTCCAAGGCTATCCCCAAGGCTCGTGCCCGACTCAGACCTCATCTGCCCCAAGGCAGGCATCCGGTATTGTACTAAATGACTTCGGGCATCTCGCAAGGCTGACCCACTCCCTCCACAACCTAAGGTGCACATCCCCAAGCATCGAAGTCCTTACATCCCCACCAGACTTCGGCATCCCAACCTAATACTAGGAACCTAGCCTACAATATCAGGCACTTGGCCTCCTCAAGATGGTCCCATAGCTTCTCAAGAGCTATCCATCAAGAGTTATACAAGACAAAGGAACCATTGGCATATGTAGTGTTGATTGAGTTTGTCTCTAGCCCATATGGTGTTACATATTTTCCCTCGTAGGAATGGGCTCCTATGAGATCATCAAATAAATCGGCCCTCTCGGCCCATCTGTGGATTTCCTGTCCATCACCACATCTCAACATGCATCCAATGAATTAGCAATAACCATAGTATCATAGAAATCAATCCACATGTCAAGTCTTGTATGTCATGATGAGAATGTAACATCATTGTTATCACAAAATTATGCATGTCATAAATCTACATATAATTACCATGTGCTTCACATCATAATATCAACATATCAACATCAAAGACATATCATCACATAATAAATGAACCATGTGTCAATATAACCTCATATCATAACATCATAATCCATATGCCACATTATGCATTTCATATCATCATTAGCACTCAACATCATTATCATAACAAATAAATAAATAAAAAAGCACCGCATATACAACATTAGCCTCTCATCATAACAATATCCATTTACCACATACCATCATATCATGAAACATCATTAATATGAGAATCATCTCAATACTTATCAAATATAGAACAAAAACACATTATAAACATTCTTATCATGAATTAATTTCATTTACTTATATAAACAATGAATGCTAACTACAAATTAAGATTATTCAACGTCCCTCTAGGATCTATGTTATCTCATGAGTACTATTAGTGTCATGTTTTCATCAAGGTACCAGTTACTTTTCAATAATCATTTCTTGTTCTTTCTATTAGGAAGTTAACCATTTACACCGTAGATATACTAATCTAAGTACATCGTTAAATTTCAAATGAGTCTCATCATCTTGAGCCTTAATCTCTTGTCAAATATTCTTCCTTCCCCAAAGAAATTCATTGTTAAGATATTACTGTTTCTACAATCATTTAAATCATCAATATCAAATTAAAATTTCATGATCACTATACATATTGTGCTTATCCAAATGGCATACATATACGAGGTCATCCTTATTTAAGTCTTACACCATGCTTAATCCATTTGTACATGGGGTAGTTGGTGATTTATCCATCACTTGGTCCTTTTGTTGTTTACTCAAAAAATATTTTCTTATCTCATCAATTTCCCATCTCAACATCACTTGATCTCTTTTATCATAGATTCACCCTTATTCAATTTGGGCTAGAGATTGTTCCCTCTCACGTCTGGCTTGTGGAGGATATCATTAATTTTGAATTGAAACACTTGAACCACTAATACCATTATCATCCATAGAAATTTTTTTATATGATTTGTTTGCTTTAGTAATAACTTCTTCCATTTACCATGGAACAAAATTGATAAATTTACCCATGAAAAGCCTTAATATATCACCAATCTAGTCATGAAACAATGAGTAAAAATCAGTCACGTATACCTTTTATTTGTTGATTCTGACTCATTTTCTCAATTTATGTTTAATCCTTCTAAAGGTCTCATTATATAATTTCTAACAATGTTCCTTCCTACACTTCATACTCAATGTTTTCTCATTAGTTTACATAGTCTATTTCCTTTCCAAAAGGTAGACAATTACTTATCCTTTATTATTTAAACCTTCCAGCCTATTGTGAGTGTTTCCATTTCATAATTCTCCATCTTGACGCCTTATAATTGTATATGTCATTACTATGAACCTCATCAATCATGTTGCTCAATCCGTTCATCAATATCCTTAAGATAACTTTCCACTTGATAGAGAGACCCCTTAGTATTATCACATAAATTAACCCTAGATATTATTATGCTTCCATAGTTCCCTTCACCCTTCAATTTATAAGCCTTAAATGAAACATATAGGATTTTTAATAGCTAATTCAATCCTAAAATTTGAAATCCTCTTCAATTATCAATAATCTTGGAACTACCAGGAAAGTACTATATTTTATGCTAAGGAAATTCCCCCCTTTTCGCCAGTGGAATATTCCTAATTTCTACTTTTATCTTATTCATTGTCATTGGTTTATCACCTCTGTAATTTAGTGTCACCATATTTCCTACAATTCCATAAAATGTCCATCATGACTATAAATATTTATTGACAATATTTTCTTCCTAATAGGCATTGTCCTTATTTAGACTTAATGGAGATCATTATTACATTCTTATTATTGAAATACTATTATGATTCCACATCTATTTACCATAGGTTCTTCATTCACAAAATGCCTCTAAAGTGCTAAGTTATTCCAAAATCCTCCATAATGTTCTAGGATATGCTACTACTTTTTCTTTTCTCTTTACACTCTTTGATGAAACTTGCATTGATTGCCCTTAGTACCTATGTTGTACTCTTCTATACTCATATCATCATTCCTAGTTGGTCATCGTTACTAGGGCCACCCTTTATTATCACCATTAGAAAATTGATAAATTGATTTTGCTTCTTTCCTATAAGTTTCTTTTATTGTATTTTGTGTCTACAAGTCTACTCGTATCTTCATTTGTTTCACGCCTATCTTGTAAGGGCATAGGTTGCTTCTATTACTCACAATCATCATAAAGTTATGGAATTTCTTGGTCCATCAAATGAGTAATATAGATTCATAAATACAATAATCATCCTTAAAACAACAACTCATTTACTTTAGTTAATTTCTTTTGAAGATAGAAAAATATTAGTGAAAAATAATCATTAACTATATGTACATTTATGAATTTGATATTCCTCTTAATTCATTTATTACTTATTATTCTTCCCCTCTTTGATATATGACTTACTCTCGAGCACGAATACGATCAAATATATAAATTCACTTATTACCATATTTTCATCCAATTGTTTTCCTTGAATTTACTTAATATTTTAAGTTACACCCACTTTTTCCAAGAATTCCTAAACTACACTTACCTCTTTAACTCATGTAAATATATTGTTTCTCATCACAAACATAAATTTATTAAAAATAAAATAAAAAATACTTTCTAACTCTAAAAAAAATCACCATTACTAATTTTTTTATTGCAACTAATTGAAGAGACAATAACTCTAATAAAACTATATCTTAGTTGCTAATAATACTACTATTAAAATAATGATCTATCTCACACCAGAATAAAAAAAAGAAATTTGTTATACAAAAATTTAATAAAACTAACATACTTCTTTTCAAATCATCTTTATTATTATTATTATTTTTTCAAACATCATATAATATATTTTATTTTCATATATACTTTATCTCTCTTAAAATATTAGAAATAATTTTAATAAGCATTTACATTTCCCACATTGTTACACAGTAATTTGTCACCATTTGTCATCGTCCCTGTTACCCCTTTCCCGCACTTTGGAGGACTCATTCCGGGACCTGTGAGAAGTGACATAACTTGAAAACACTTGCATTATGTTCCCCTAAGTATGGACTTCATATGCCCTGAAGACATCTCCTGCAGAATATCCTTAAAAAGTCCCCTTTTTCCATTAGCGCGGATCCACAGTGTATTACCCGCGCCAATGGGGGAAATCCTCCAAAGAGGGCGCGCCAGTTGGCACTCTGTCTCAGAACTATACCCGCGCCAACCGAGTTTGGAAAAGCTTTTTAACAAACGCACGCGCGAAGGTTTTTTCCTTTCGACTCATGAAGCTTTTTAAGGATAATGCCAATCCCATGGATGTCCTGATTCATCATATCTCCCTTTCCTCTATCCATAATAGCTTTTTGAGGGATGTCCTGATTCATCGTATCTCCCTTTCTTCTATCTATAAAAGCTTGTTCCATTGCCTTTGACAAGCTAGTTCGAGCATAGGGAGAATTATACTTTCAGAAGTCTAAGAGATTGCTGTAAGAGTCTTCTTTGCATTCATAATCAAAGAGAGAGAGGCTTGTTCCCAATCCCGACAAGCTTTGCAAGGCATATGTAGCTGATCACCCAGCCAAAGGAGGATTTGACGTCAGAACTATGGTTGTATTCTTCTTTGTTGTTTATCAATAATAGATGACTATCATTATGGTTCCACTCTTGTTGTTCATTGTAATGATGTTTGAGTTATATCTTTTTTGACCGATATATAATTGCATCTATTGGATTTTATGCTTGTATTTGTGTCATTCTTTGCATGTGCATGTGTCCATTCATGAAGATCGTGAGGATCGTGACCGGCTGGAGAAAACGAACGGGAGTGTCAACTCTTCTACAACACTAGCATTGGAATCCAAGTGGGCTCTCATCATTTACCTTTAATTTGAAATTAGGAACCTACATGTTAGCATTGTTTGATTGTTGCTAGACCCATTTTGGGCTAGTGGGGATCGCCTCTGTCCGCAGAGGGGATTTACCTCTCCAACAATTTGGTGACTCCGCTGGGGAGTTAGCTTGTTGTTTGATTTGTAAACTTTAGATGGAGCCTGAAGTACGGCCAGATAACCTTCGAAACGCTATTGCTTTGCATTAGTGAAGTAGATCAACGCCACTTCAGTCAATCTCCGGTTTGGTTTACGAACTAAAAAACTTGGAGTTTGTCTTGTCTCTTTGGTTTTCTCTTGTTTTGATTGCTTAGATAGCTTTTTGGGTTGGATTCTTTGCTGTCTCTTGATGCCTGGTCTGTCTGGATACTGCTGGCCTAGTCTTGGATTGCTTGTTTTTTAATTTAGCATAGCAAACTTGATTGGCGCTCTTTTTTGCATGACAGTAGCGCCGATTGGCGCCACTTGTCAATGTACAGCCCGCGCCAATCCTCAATTGGCGCCACTTTTAGCCTGAAAGTCGCGCCAACCCAGGGAAACGTTTAGAGTTTGCTTGTTTTGAGCCTTCCAAGCTTGGTTTTTGTGTCTGGATACTATCTTTCAATCACTTGAATGTGTTAGAGTCTTGTTTGATTGGTTTTTGGCCTTTACCCTTTGGGTCTTTGCTTTTTTCTATCGATTTCACATTTTAGCCCTAGGGCATCTAGTGGCTTTGTACAATCGAGCCTTCCTTAGAAGTTTTGGTTTTCTGTTGGTCCAATCAACTTTTTGGTTACTCTCTTGCACTTGTTCAGTGATTTTTAAGCTTTTTATTGCGTTATTCGAGTGATTCACTTCTTTTTCGCTTGGCTTCGTTTGGGCTTAGATTACATAGCTCATTGAGGTATTTGTGATTTTTCTTGGTTTGAAAGATTGTCTTGGTGTTTCAGGGACTTGATTGTGTTTTCATTGAGTGAAATTTGTTTCTTTTACTCTTAATTATTATCTCTCAAAATTTGTTTAGTGCATTTTGCCATCGAAAAGAAAACGAACAATCTCTTTTGCGTTGCAGTAGTTAATGGAAACTAGAGCTTTTCATTGTTATTAGCAATTAGTGACTTTAAAGAAAAGTTTCGTTTATTGCCATTAGCTGCATTAGAGTCATTGTTGATTGTTTTATGATCATTTTGTTTGATTGAAAGATCTCAACTTTCTCGTAGCTAGCATTCATTGAATGAAATGATATATTTTGCCATATAGCTTGCATTTAGGAAATTGTGAGAGATTACATACGGTAGGACCTGGAAACTGAAACCTAATCAAAGATCAACCGTAAAATGAACTGAATGAATCTAAAAACAAATTGGAAGTTAACACATACATCTAGAAGTCTAGGCTAGAGACGTGTTCCGGCGTCGTTAAACCTAGTCACTGTTGTTTCAAATTAAGGTTGGGTGATTCCTCCTTTTGTGACTCAATAGTGTTCTAGCACGGATTTGTGCTCGCACGTACTGTCAAGTATATGGGGAGACCCCACTAGGTTATCATCCTTTATCCACAGGAAGCCGTGTCTGCTGCCTTACAAGCCGTAACGCACTGAACACAGCATTCGGGAAGATTGACTGCCATACGGAAAGTCCTTGGTTTTCATATGATTGCCAAGGTGTATATGTAATTTTACCGATTTGTTTGGTAAACCCTTTGCCTAGTTTCTCTAGAGTAGTCACTTTTGATTCTTTTTTGACTCCCTAAAAGAAAAGGCTCACCTGAGCATTTGTCACTTCGGGCTCAAACATTCGAAGGCGACTAGAGTCACCTTTTCGTCCTTTTCTCGACTCTTAAAACATGAAAAGGTCAAGTTCAGTTCCTTTGTCTTAAAATTTATTCGGCCACGATTCACATTTACCCGGTTAGATCTCGTTTGCGTTAGTTTGAGTAGGCTTCTTTTTCGTTCTCGATGGCAACTTTTCCGGGGTTCACCAACCCAGGGATACCCACTGACGGGGACCCTGGTCATTTCGCTCCTTTTGGGAATGTTGGTGCTCCTTACATGGCAACGTTGTCCCTTCCTGGGTTAACTGTTGGGTTGCCTGTTTGGTTGTTTTCAACCTCTTTGGTCCCTACCGTATCGACTGCTAGTCAATCAGTCCCTCCACCTGAACAACATCATGTTGATTCTAAGGTGGACCTCTCCCCTTCTTCGCCTGTTTCTACGTCCTCATCTTCCACTTCACCTGGTGAAAGTCTAGATTCAAGTAACCAGGTGACTAAGAAGAAGAAGAAGAAGACGAAGAAGAAGAAGTCTCCTAAGGGAGAGGCTAAAACTCCAGCTAGTCTCTCGAGTACACCTCCCATCGGGCCACCTTCTACTCCTCCACGGAAAGTCAAATTTCCTTGTAGATTATGCAAGGATGACCATCTTCTGCGCGATTGTCCTGGCATTTCCAGGGTCTTAGAAGTATGGTCTCACGATCCGGCCCGCCCCTCATCGTCCTCTGAAGCCCACGACGATGCTACTCTATTAGCTGGAAATGGTAAGGGAAAGGGAAGATTCGAATCCCTTGTAGACTTTGTGAAGGCAATCATCCCCTTCACCTTTGTCCGCTCATGGATAAAGCCTCTGTTGTCTTGGAAAGTCTTACAGCTCCTTCACCCCAACTACCCGTTGGCTATCAACGTCTTTCTGCAGCTGCAGATCGTCCTCCTGTTGACAAAGAGATTGATTCAAATTCTTCTCTTGTCCAGGCCCCTCTTCCCGAACCTAGCTGTGCCAAGCCTGTTCCAAACCAACCATTGGTCAGAAAGAGTGTCGACTCGAGTTCACCACCTGTCGACCACTCTGTTTCGGAAGAGCATCATTCCCATGTTCTTCTTGTCTCCTCAGATTCTCCTGCGTCCGGAAATGATTCTCCTATCCCAGCTGCTCCCGAGAGTCCTGCTTCGGTCCCTTTAGAGCAGGGGGGCAATCATACGATTCCCCCACCAAGTAGTTCAGTCGTTTCCTTCGACTGGAGTCATTTGACTACCTCCTGCCTTCCATCCCATGTGCCTTTCTGGGTCACAGTACACGCCTATAATAGGGCAATACCTGGCACTATTTTGGATGAGGGTGCATCTGTCAGTCTTATGCCTGCCACTACTTGGCAAGCTTTGGGTTCCCCACAGCTTGTGCCAGTCGCGCCGAATTTGACGGCTTTTGACGGAGGAACTAGTCAACCATTAGGGATCCTTCCAAAGTTCCCTATTACTTTGGGAGGCAAAACCGTCTATATAGACGTATCGGTTACCCAAGGTGCTTTAGATTTCAGTCTTCTCCTTGGCCGTGACTATGTTTATGCCATGGGGGCCCTTGTCTCTTCACTTTTCCGTGTGGTTTTCTTTCCACACGATGGAAGAATTGTGACTATCGATCAATTATCGTTCGTTCGTCCATGGGTCCCTCCTGTGCAGTTGTCATCCCCTCCTGGTTTTCATCCACCAGTTGCATCTGCCCCACCACAGATCAACTACGTGGCCACTTATCCCATGCCTGGATCCAGTGATGCCGCCATCGTGCATAGTGTCCTGGGGGCATTGGGTCCTGACTTCCGAGATGTTACCCTTCCACCCGGAGTGGCACTCTTGGAAGCCCCAACTTCCTGTTCATTCTAATGAAGTTCTGGCAGAGCATAGTTCATTTTCATATGTCGAGCTCCTTAAAAAATGAAACTAGGTCTGGCGGAGCATAGTTCGTTTTCCTATGTCAAGCTCCTTAAGAAATGAAACTAGGTCTGGCCGAGCATAGTTCCTGATTTTGTTTCAAGCTCATTAAAAAATGAAATAAGGGTTATGAGGATAGTTCTTTTCCTAGGTCAACCTCATTAAAAAATGAAACATCTCCTCCTTTCCAAATCGAGTCTTTGATTAAGATCTCGTAAAATACAAGTCGAATCTTTCATAGATCTCGAGAGTGAACCTTCATTCCATCCACTTTGTTGAATGCAATGAAGCTTGGGGGGCATGTACCTGATTTTGTGTTATTATGCTGGGGGCATGCGAACTTATAACAAGCATAGTTTTTCATTTCAAGCTTGTGTAAACATGAAAGCGAATCCAAGCAGAGTTCTCCATGGTTCAAGCTTGTGTAAAAATGAACCCATACCCATTTTACATCTCGTGATTGCTGTTATTTTGCTAAATTATGTTAGATGAGCCTTGGTTGTTTCATTCCACTGCTACCATCTCTTTGGCTGATCATATGCTTTCACTTGGTTGTTTATCCTTTCCTGAGGAACCGCAACGATGAGTGGTTTTATTAGCCAGCCTCTTGACCATTATATTTTTTGAGAAATTCCACCATTTTCGGAACCAGTTGCTGCCCTTTATACCACTCGTTCCTCTAGGACGAGTCTCCTTTTAAGCTCTTTTCTGACTCGTAAAAAATGAAAAGATTGCCGAGTATTTTTCCCTTTTTGACTCGTTAAAGAGAATAAAAATGGAGGTCTACTTTCAGCTCTTTTCCGACCATTTAAAGACGAAAAGATTTCCGAGTTATTCCTCTTGACTCGCTAAACGTAAATAAGGGGTGGTCGTCTTTAAAATCCTTTCCGACCGTGTAAAAACGAAAAGATTGTCGAGTCCTTGTCATTTCAGGCTCGTTAATGGTTATGAAACGACGTGATTTCGGTCACTTTTCTACTTGTTCAGGTCGAAGTCACTAAACATGAAAAGTACTCCTCGATCGTAATGGTCGAGCGGTTCTTTCGAGCATTGTTTTATACTTTTTCGGGCTCGAGAGACACAACTTTATGAAAAAGGACACCCTTGGAGTTTTCTTTTCTGCTATCTTTTCAAACTCTCTAAACATGAAAAGACGTTGAGTGCTTCCTTTGTCAGACTCGTTAAAACTTGATGACATTGGAGTCCATCAAGATGATGCCTCACAAGCATATGCTATCCCCGTTAAGCTTGTTAATAAAAATAACTGGGGTACTCGCCAGAAATGGTGGGGGAAAATGGAACCATAATTATTGTCATGTCGGCAGTATGTCGCTCTTGAACATGGCACTTTATTTGCATTCGTGTCTGGGTGGGGACATCTCATCTCGTTTTTCACTTGTCTCCGTGGATATGGGTGATCCTGTTTGACCTCTCATCTGCTCATTGCCTCGTCACCATGACCTTTGATCCATTGCTGTCAAATACTGCCAAGTCCACTGTCGTGCCGCCGATATGTTCAAGAGAAGTTGACCTCTGCAGAATAACAACCTCCCTCTGATAGCTCGCATAATTCTGATTCACCACAACATTCTTCCTCTGTCTCGTGTCGATGATGTGGGAAACACTATGGCCCACCTTCAATCAAGGTCACTTCCTATCGACTTTAGCTCATTATCCAAGAAGCTGATCTAGAGACTCCCTTCCGGTTCCTTGGAGCCTGCATACCTCAATGGCAGGTTCTTCGTGTTCGACGTGAGGTTTTCATCATTGGCCTCCGATCAAATGATTTTACGGGTGTTTGACGCCAGCTCACTGATTCGCACGCCGTAGATTGTACCTATAGTACCTTGAGGGCCATTGTCATTATTGGTGGTACCTCTCGCATCTGTTAATAGTTTTCATTATTGACTGGTAATCAGAAGATGTTCATGCATGTTCGACTTCAACTCATGTATTCACATGCTTGAACTTGTACTTTTGTTCGGGTCGAGATGGAGCGCAAGACCCTGGATTTTGTCTGTTGGAATCTAGGCTGCGTTTTTGTGGATTATTGTGATTATTACATGACTCATTCACTGGATGGCTATGACCATGCCTGAGTCTATTCATCTATCCTCACCGAATGGCTGCGCCCATACCTTGGATCTAGATTATTATGTACTTTGTTATGGATGGCTGCACCCATACCACATATATCATGTACTTGAGATATCAGTTGTACCTCTCTATGAAGATTCTCCGGCGGCAGCATTTTCAGTTGCATGTGTTCTTGTAAAGAATTTCACCCCTCTCTCTCTCGGGCCTCATGCTTTAGGGGGCATCTGTTACACAATAATTTGTCACCATTTGTCACCGTCCCTGTTACCCCTTTCCCGCACTTTGGAGGACTCATTCTAGGACCTGTGAGAAGTGACATAACTTGAAAACACTTGCATTATGTTCCCCTAAGTATGGACTTCATATGCCCTGAAGACATCTCCTGCAGAATATCCTTAAAAAGTCCCCTTTTTCCATTAGCGCGGATCCACAGTGTATTACCTGCGCCAATGGGGGAAATCCTCCAAAGAGGGCGCGCTAGTTGGTGCTTTGTCTTAGAACTATACCCGAGCCAACCGAGTTTGGAAAAGTTTTTTAACAAATGCACGCGCGAAGGTTTTTTCCTTTCGACTCATGAAGCTTTTTAAGGATAATGCCAATCCCATGGATGTCCTGATTCATCGTATCTCCCTTTCCTCTATCCATAATAGCTTTTTGAGGGATGTCCTGATTCATCGTATCTCCCTTTCCTCTATCTATAAAAGCTTGATCCATTGCCTTTGACAAGCTAGTTCGAGCATAGGGAGGATTATACTTTCGGAAGTCTAAGAGATTGCTGTAAGAGTCTTCTTTGCATTCATAATCAAAGAGAGAGAGGCTTGTTCCCAATCCCGACAAGCTTTGCAAGGCATATGTAGCTGATCACCCAGCCAAAGGAGGATTTGACGTCAGAACTATGGTTGTATTCTTCTTTGTTGTTTATCAATAATAGATGATTATCATTATGGTTCCACTCTTGTGGTTCATTGTAATGATGTTTGAGTTATATCTTTTCTGACCGATATATAATTGCATCTATTGGAGTTTATGCTTGTATTTGTGTCATTCTTTGCATGTGCAGTTGTCCATTCACGAAGATCGTGAGGATCGTGACTGGCCAGAGCAAACGAACGGGAGTGTCGACTCTTCTACAACACTAGCGTTGGAATCCAAGTGGGCTCTCATCATTTACCTTTAATTTGTAATTAGGAACCTGCGTGTTAGCATTGTTTGATTGTTGCTAGACCCATTCTGGGCTAGTGGGGATCGCCTCTGTCCGCAGAGGGGATTTACCTCTCCAACACACATTATTCACTAATAAAAATTAATATTTTAATGGTATACCTTTATATACATGTGTAAACATATATTATACTTTTAAATGGAGTCGTCTAATGAGGCAGAGGAATTTCCCGGACGGCTAAAAGTGGCTGGAATCTGGACAATTTTTTTTCAAAAAGTCTTGTAGAGACAGTGTTTGAATCATGTTTTTGATGGTGGAAATAGATTCAGCACCATCAAAAACGTCTAGAACACTTAAATTTTTGAAGTTTAACAACTATAACTTGGATTTACAAAAATCCTTGTCCTATTTTCTCTAAATATAACCAGAATTTCTATAACTTTCTAGACAACTCCTCCGCCTCGTTAGACTACACGCTTTTAAATAACTATTTATTATTCATCAATCTACTTGTCACACTGGTTCAATTAATAAGAAATTGATTTACTCGAAATAATAATATAAAATAAAAATTAGAGAAAATAAAATTATTAAAATAACATTACTCAAAAAATAACCTTATAAAATTTCCCAAAATACAAAATTTGGTCGATGAATTTTTATTTGTTACACACCCTTTTTTTTCATGGCATATTATTTTTAAATTGAAGTTTACAGCTGCACCTAACCGATACTATAGTAAAGTTGTGATTTCTACACAACTCTTGAGACTTGCGAAATCTACTCAACGACACGTGTTAGTTAAATGCGAATTACATCACACAATTTCCGCGGAATCTACTCAACGACAAGTGTTAGTTAAATGCGAATTACATCACACAATTTCCGAAGTTCGAAGCCACATGCATAACCTATTGATTTATTGGTTACCTATTTATTTTAGGCTCATTCATATATATGAAGTGAATAAAGCCACTTTAATGTTAGCTTCTGATCTATATCGGAGAGCATATCCATGCTATTCAGTTAAAACTTGAAAGGAGGGTGTAATATGGGTATAACCTTACCCAAAAAATTATATAGGAAATACTTGCAAGAAGGTCATTTTTTTTTTTATGCGATCGTAAAATAGGCACTAACATATATCTTATTTGGCACCAAGATCACAAATTGTTTACAATGTAGTTTTAATTTCAAGATTATGGAGTGGAATCATGGACCCATGCGTTTATTTTTTGATTCTCACCCAAATATTATATAAATTGTGGTTGAGTTTTCATATAAATATAGAGGGATTATCTAGAGGTAAACCACTCAACATCAAAACTTATGGTTTTGGAAATAGATAATTTTTTTATTAATTTTTTTTCTATAAATATAAAAGAAATTCAATAATTGTGAAAAAATTATTTATAATAATTAAGTATGAAAACAATAACCCAAAGGTCCAATAGAGTTGCAACTTGGCTCTGATACCATATGTAACAACTTCGAAATTAAAATAAGCAACTCATTAGATTAATTATGCAATTTATAATCAACACACAATTTATCAGCTATTTAAAATAAAATTTCGGAAATATGAGCAGAGACAACTTACTTGTGGCAATGACATTCCTTGTGATTTAGGAGTTGAACGCTATTTGAATCCTGCTAACCACAACAAAGTTTTGGGGACGACTCTCCACCCAACCGTAGGCTCAGTTGCACAAAATCTTCCTACAATTGGCCACCCCCGAGCCCTCAATCAACATACTACTGCTAGGGAATCCTTTGTATTACAACACTTTTCTCCTAAGAGAATGGATGATGGAATCATGGAATGATCTCTCATCTTCCTCATCGTCTATTACATGTAACAAACATTGGAAGGGGAACCGCATGCACACATTACATGTGTCCACATGCAACTTTTATTTCTTTATTTTAAGTTTAACTTAATTTAGTAATTCTCTTAATATAATTCTTTCTTTCTTTTTTTAATAACTTTACTTATTTTTGCTACTTTTATAGTTCTCTTAATTTAACTCTTTCTTATTTTATTTTACTTTTTGTTAACTTTACTTATTTTTACTATTTTTATAGTTTATTTTTACTTATATTTATTTAGTACTCTAGTATTGTTATTTACTATTTTATCTATTTAATATTATTATATTTTCTTCATTATTTATTATTTATTTACTATTATTATATTTTTTTATTGTTTATCATTTATTTTCTTATATTTTGATATTATATTACATTATTTATGATTTATTATTTTTTATTATTATTAGGGGACATTACATACATGTTGTACAGGTGGTACGATGTACATGTGGCATTTTGTACACACTGTGTAGGCGGTGCCATGTACATGTGATGTTATGTACACGTTGTGCAAGTGGTGTTGTGTACAGATGGTACTGTGCACATATTTTACATATGGTACTGGTGTACATGTGGTATTGTGTGCATGTGATACATGCTGGGTTGCGAGCATGTAGTACTATGTATGTGCATTGTGTAGTCGTGGTATCATGACATATGTATTCATTGTGTTGTACTTTGTGTACATATATGTGTTGTGTCGTACACCGGGCGTAAGTGTATGTATGTATTGTGTTGTGTTTGTACAATGGGTGTAGGTATATGTATGTGTTGTGTTGTACACTAGGTGTGGGTGTATGTGTGGTATGACAGGTGTAGGTGCATGTATTGCATGGTGTTGTATGTCATGTGTGGTTGTATGTGTGTAATGTACACTATGTGTATATGCACATGGTTGAGGAGAATGTATTCGGTGTTTGTCGAGTGTGGTAACCAAGCTAGTGTGTGTACAGAATAAAGACAAAGGTACAAGCTAAGGATTGATTAAAGGATAAGTATAAGTATTCTATTTCAAATTTATTATGCATGTGATTTATGATTTTGGTCTATGATGATTACATGTGATCTATGATAATGGTTCATGATGGTTACATGTGATTTATGATTTTGTTCTATGATGGTTGTGTTTTGAGGTAACCTGATGTGATATGTTATGATGATTTGGTCAAAGATGCTAGTTTGACTTGTTGTGATAGGAAGTAAACAAGATTGCAAGTGTACCTTATTGACGAGCTACCAATAAGGTATGATGTGAATTTATTTTAAATCTAATGGAAGATATGTTCTCAGTACAGGAAGCACGAAAATGCTTGGTTGGGTGGTTGAAACCGGCTACAAGAATTAGCACCAGTAGTGAAAGGAATTGGAACATGTAGCAGTATGATGGTAAAGAATTCAAGAGCAGGGCGATTGTGGGACACTGGTACCCAATAGTGTTCATTGATCTCCATGAGCATGCTATGACCAATGTGATAGTTTTGAGGCAGGTATATGCCTTGGCTATTAAACTTCCAATGTGAGGAAGCCTTTCCCGAGGGACTTTGTAGCAGAGAAGGGAAGGTCAGGGATATATTTGTTTTGGTTATTAGCATTTCTAGATGGAAGCAGATGCACATTGTAAGTGCGCAATGGAACAATGAGATGGTAACTATTTGCTGAGAGGACAAGTGGCACAGAATTATAGCGCTGGACATTGGATGTGGTTTGATTGTAGCGGTGGGTTCCGAACTTCCTGTGAAGGAGGTGAATCCTGGTATTACTTTGAGGGTGGAGGTGTGAGCCTATGGATTCCCTTGTTGATTGATATGAGCATCGTATCCTTTTATTTGTTGGTTTAGCAAATGTGCATATGTGTATATGTGGTTATTATAAATACCGTAATGAGCTATGTTATAAAAATCCAATATGTGGTATGTTGTCATGGTGTCATGCTGTTTTTCTTTTGAGCAGGTCATTCATTGTAAATACTGCAATAAGATAAGTTATAAAGCTCCATGGGCAGTATGTTTTCTTTTCAGTAGTTTTGTTGAGGTCTTGGTGTGGTTTAACACCGAGGATGGTGTTCCCCAAGGGGGAGGGTTCTGTAATAGCCCTGGTGAAAATTCCATGTAATAAAAGTTAATAAATGCAAAATAAGACCATGGTTAAGGGACACTTATTCCAAGCTGAATGTTGGGCAAAGATAGCCTAGTGGGAATCACTAGATGTGTTTATGTCTAAAGGAAATTGGCAAAGGAAAAAGGCATTTTTGCCACATTTACTTATGATAACAAAGGAAAATAGGAGAAAAGGGAGGTGAAAGGTCACAAGTTGCATGTGAGGAGGAAAATGAAGGAAAGTAATGGAAATATAAGAAAATAGAGGCCTCACTGATAAAAAGGCTTCTAAGGATCAGTTGGCAAGCTTCGTTAGTTCAGTTTTGGAGCTCTCTCATTATTTTTTCTCTCTCTCTCACTCTTGGACACATAATTTTCTTAGAGCACTCTAGCTTTCGAGTAAGGAAGGAAAATAAGGAAAAGGGTAAGGAAAGAAAGCAAGGATCAAGCAACGAAGAGCAGGATCAAGTAGCTTCAGCAGGAATACTTTCAGGTAACATATTGCATATGTGATTTCCTAATTGGTTTTGACATACATGGCTTTTTCCTGTTGATGTATGGTTCTCTTGCTGTCAGTGGCATGGTTTTGTCGGGTTATGATAGTGGTTTTCTGTGTAGCCTTGCCTTTTTCTGAATGTCATGGTGTGCTAGGATGTTGATCTCAGTTTCAAGCTTTGGAACTGCTGGATGGATTTTAGAATCCAAGGCAGAGTTTGTCTCAAGGTTCAATCCCAAAGGCCTAGGAAGCCCTTGACCGGTTTTGGTGGGTTAGATGGTAAATCCTGAGGGAGGTGTCTCAGTTTAGGACCTACTGACTTGGGATTGGATTGTGGTAAAGCCTAAGAGACAAGGAGATGGAAAATTCCTCAAGGATAGTGATGGATTTCAGATGGCATTCCATGTTCGGTTCGGTTTTTTTATTAGAGCACCGGTTTTGGTGTGATAAAAGTTTGGTGAGAGTGGAGGTGGTTTAACCTCTGGATTCCATTGTTTTTTTTGGATTGGTTTATCCATGAGATCCCACATTCATGCTTAGAATATGGCATGGGAGTGACTGGCTAAAAGAAAGATTTGGTTCATCCATGTCTACGGTCGGGTGGTACGTGGAAGTCCCGAACTTGGTCAGATTTGCCTATGTTTAATAAAATCTAAGTTTTCTTGCTTTCTTAATTATTAATATTTGGATTTAATGGCTGATATCTCATTGTTATTTTCATGGTTTAGTGCCGGTTATAAGCATGGTTATATGGGTGGTTATTGTCATGGTTATTGTCATGTTTTTGCATGTAACAGAAAGGATGATGTATGCAAGACCTAATTGATGTTATAACAGTTCAAAGGAGAAGTTGGTGATCCTTCTTGTCACGTCTTATAATAATTTTCATTCATTCATGCTCTGTTTTGTATCCTAGAACTGTAGATTGTATTGATGCCAAGTGTTGACAAAATGTTAGTCTTGGTTGGGGATTGTCAGGCCTAGTCCTAGAGTTAGTTTCTAGTTTATTAGTCTTATCAGCATGTGTTTAATGGATTCCAGAAGTTACAAAAAGTTCTGGGTAGTGGCCAGAATTACGGGCTTGAAAAGTGCCTTAAATCCCGAAGACTCTAGCAAAGTTCTACTGGGAATAGTCCTTGGACGCAAGCATACAGGATTGTGGGAGCATCCAGAGCTCTCTAGACGCTGGCATACCCATAGCATGGGAGTGTCCAGAGGTTTAATAACTTAAAACTCTATGGGACCCAGGGACATGATACCTATGTGGTTTGGATGGATCCTAGGAGTGTTCTTGTTGATCTGGAAGGTATGTTTGATGTGTTTCCATCAATTCCACTTCCTTAAGGACACCTAGGAGGTTGAATCATATCATAGTAGCCTTTCGTCACATGTTTACCCCAGTTTACCGGTTACTTGGGTAGATATTGGAGGAGGGTGGTTACAATTCATCTTGGAATATGTGTCCCATGACCTCGGTCTTATATTTTTTATATGAATTTTTAACTTGGGCTCTTACAGAACCCTCCCCCTTGGGGGAACACTGTCCTCATTGTTCAATGAAATCTATAAACCAACAAACTGTTGAAAACAAAACATACTGCCTATGGAGCTTTATAACACAGCTCATTGGAGTATTTACAATATCATCAACTAAAAACATGACAACATACCACAGACTGGAGCTTTAAAACACAACTCATTATGGTATTTACAATAACAAATACATATACTTATGCACATTTACTTCAACCAGCCAATAAACATACTATTTATGGAGCTTTATAAACACAACTTGGTACAATATTTACAATAATATAAACATATACACATATGGAAATTTTCTCAACCAGTAAATAAGGATATGATGCTCGTATCAGCAACAAGGGAATCCAGAGGCTCACAGATCCACCCTCAAAGTAATACCAGGATTCACCTCCTTCCTAGGATGTCCAAAAATCCATTGACAAAGTCAAAGCTGCATCCAAGGTCCAACGCTACAATCTTGTGCCACTTTTCCTCTCAGTGAACAATTACTTGCTCATTGTTCTAGGGCACACTCCCAATGTGCATCTAATTCCATTTGGAAATTCTAATGACAAAAAAAATCCATCCCCAGTCTTCCCTTCTCTGCTACATAGTCCCTCAGGCAATCTGGTCACCCCTTTCCGTACAATCACACACCTTCCAAGTTCTACGGGCATCCCATTCTTTGCGACATAGTCCCTCAGGTGACCCCTCCCTTTGCAAGGTTTCCTTGCATCAAAAGATCAAGAAACCAAGGCATGTACCTACCTCACAACCACAATACCAGTCATAACATGATCATGGAAATCAATGGAAACTATTGGGCACCAGTGTCCCACAATGGCCTTGCTCCTAAATTCTTTACAAACACACTGTTGCATGTTCCAATTCCTTTTGCTGTTGCAACTAATTCTTGCAGTCATTTTCAACCCCCCAACAGGGAATTTTTATGCTTTCCTGTACCAAGCACATAATTTCCATTAGATTCAAAATAAATTGAAATAAATTGAAATAAATTCACATCATACCTCATTGGTGGCCCATCAACAAGGTACACTTACAATTCTGTTCACTTCCTGTAACAACAAGTCAAACTAGTGGTTTGATCAAATCATCATGTATAAACATATCACATCCGGTTAGCTCAAAATGAAACCATCATAATCAAATTCGTAGATCACATGTAACCATCGTAAAACAAAATCATAGATTGCATGCATAATTAAAACTAGAATAAAATACTGAGACATATCCTTTAATCGGTTCTTTGCTTCTACCTTTATCTTTTTTCCTTTCTGCACACACACAAAATCAGTTTCCACACTCGAAAAACACCCAATGCCTTCTCTTCAATCATGTACACATACACATAGTGTGCATCACACACATACAACCACACACGACATACAACACCATACAATATATGCACCTACACTTGACATACAACACATACACCTACATCCAGTGTACAACACAACAAAATATATACACCTACGTCGAGTACACAACCCAACACAATACATACAAAAAGTACAACACAATGAATACACATGTCATGATACTATGTGTTGGCTTAGGGGGCCCTGACCCAGGTTCAGAGTTGGTTGCGCTAACTAACAAATACCTACACTACTAGCCCTTTCGGCAATAACCTGTGTAGCACAGGCTGCAATCTCACCTGAAGAAGTATGGGGGGATGCAAGAACCAAGTTTCTATGTCCAGAGACAAGTGTGATGCCTTTTAGCACCTTAGATCTACCTTTGTACAGATCGATAAGCACTTAGGGTTCGGTACTGCAACTTTACTAAAACAACCTCCAGATCTTCGTGAAGGTCTACGATTGGCTTTTTCAGACTCTTATCAGTTGATTTATCCACTTACGTGCATCAGAGGACAATTCTAGATTAGCGTTCGCGCAAATCTACTTAGGTTAATTAGAAAATTTAACAGGATTCAATATAGTCTTTGCGAAAGTACTTAACGTGCATTGCGTACATCTATTAAGACTTATTCAAGTGAATTGCACATCATTAGATCAATATTTCATAAAAACATCATTCATACACATCATATATCGTAAACATAAGTAAACAGAAATAAGCAGATATACACAGGAATTCTTCAATAGTCTTCTTTATTGATCTTCAATATGGTATTATAGACTCAAAACTAGCCTGCGCACTCAGCTGTAGGGGTCCGCGCACTCAGTTGCGAACTCTACCTAGGCCTCTGCAAAATCAACTGTAGAGCCTTTCTCTCCTATCTGAGCCACTTCTCTGCACTAAGATTTTTCTCTATTGACCCATTACATCCATCATTATGCCTTGGACTCTCTAAGACACACCTATTTATAGCCTTTTACATACAATCGCATGGTTTGCGGACCATCGGTGGATCTCCAAGCCGACTCAAACTTTACATAAACAAAGGGATAAAACCCCTTTTGACTCCTAAACATCTACGCGCTCCACATCTGCAAATAGTGGAGACTTTACATTACATACAAAAATTACATCAAAACTTGGGTTATTTTAACCCCAAAACTGACCCAGGGAACCCCATCCCAACAAGCTCCCAACACAAAGGTCGTGAATCGCCCTCAAGTCACTCTGACGGCGCTATGATCTTGCTGTGAAGATCCCCCAGCTCCACCTAAACTACATCAACTTCAGTAGTGCTCTGAATAGCCACTTGCTTGACCTCCTCGACTAGCTTCTCTGTAGCTGGTCCTTCTGTGACCAACCTCATTGACTACTGTGTGTTTTGCAAGTCTATTAGATTCTCCTAAATATTGGTCGTGACCTAGTAAGCCTCCTCTAACCAAGGCTATAGTCTGGCCTTAAGCAAGGCCTCCTTCTTATGTTCCACCACTACCCGCGCGAGGAGCTGCTTCCCCTCCTGCAATTTGGCTAGGCACTGCGTTGGTGCAATGGAACATGTTGTTGCCCTGACTTCATCATTGATCTGAATTGGATCCATGAAGAAAAATCAGAGAATCATCACTGTATCAGGTCAGGACAAAACTTCGAATTCAAAGAGCATGAAGTGATCAGAAACACCTCTAAAGAGTGGCAGTTGGTAGCCAGCGTGGAACGACGAGGACCTCGGTCAAAGCGTACTGACCGAGGCCCATGGAGACTACATAGGAGGCGAAACTAGCTCCTAGGAAGCCTGGATCGGGAAAAGGAGGCAGTTTTTGATGGGCGAAACCCCTCGAGAAGGAGAGGTCCCTAGCGCTCGGTCACATGGGAGCCGGGAAAAGCATGGGGAAAGGCTTGTTGCACAAAAATTGTCACCATGACATTCTGCAATCTGTGTGAGTCCATTATCACTCATAATTTCCTCCTTTGCAAGTCTTAAGCCTCAGTTCTTCATATCAAGCCTTGAAAATAAGAGAAAGCCCTCAAAAGTCTATAAAACTCTAGTTCTGCACTTTCTCTTAGCATTACCTGCGGTCCCACACCTAAAGGTCATCTCTCCTATGCCCCTAACCACTCTGTCTTTGTGTTATGGGTGCGGACCCCTGTAAAAGTCAAAAAGGCGCAAGTATATTCCTAAAAACTCACTTTGAGTCATTTCTAGAAGCTTTTGGAAGGAATCTTGAGGTGGCAAGTTCACTCCTTTAAGGTTCATGCATCCCATACCTTAAGGAGCTAACCCCTTGATGTGAGGAGCTTATCCCTTTGAAGGAGGACTCTATCCCTTCATAGGTGGACCTATAACCTCCTTCCTTTGCACTATAAAATGAAGCATTGGGCTGGTTACTGGGGAGGTTGAAAGCTGAATATTTTTGAGGTGAAATGCTGCTGGAACTTAGTCTTCCTAATTGAGCTTTTGTGAGGAAAGATTACATACCTCTTTGATCTCATTTGGAAGAGTGTGAGGCTTGTCAAAGTAGAGGAGATTCTTGTTTTGGACCCTGGGAAGAGCTTGTACAACATCAAGGCACCAAAGGTTGTAAAGTTCTTCTATTTCAAAGTTAATACAATCAAGTTTATTTTTCTCAATAAGCTGTGTTTTATGGTTTATTTTATGGATTCCTTGATCACCATAATGAACATGATTTATTATATTAGCTATGTAGGTGTTATTTGATGTGTGCTTGTTTGTGATTGTAGGTTCTCAAAATGAAACTCTTTCGGATGGTTGAAGGATGGCTGCTACAAACTAGCATTGGACTTAAGGTAGGGTCTAAACACCTCTATAGTTTTTATTAGTGAATCGCAATATGTTTAGAGAAAAGTAGATTTTCTTGTCCTTTTTGTTGCTAGATATCTTTTGATACTAGGGAGATCAGCCTTGTTCGCAAGATCGATTTATCCGGCCAACAAATTGGTGACTCCGCTGGGGACTTGAATTTGGTTTTTCCTTTTGCTTTGACTTGAGAAACTTGTTCTTGTTTCTGGTTTTTGCTTGATGTGTGTGGGATTGGGTAGTTTTTAGGATCTGGATTATTTTTTGTTTTTTCAAAGTTCTCAAAGGACCGCACTTTCTTTTTACAGACAGTGCGGGCATCTTCGCACTTTTCTTTTTGGTACATAGGGAGGTACCGCATCTGGTTCTTCTGGAAGCCTGCGGACCCTGTTAAATTTTTTGAAAAAACTAAAATGTTTTCCTCCTGTTAAGTTTAGGTTTTATTTACATCTTTTAGTGTCTACCCACATCTGCATGTGTTTTATCAAAAATCTCTTGCAAGTAAGTTCTGTTGGTATTTTTCTTTTAGATGATTTTCTAGAAGTTTTGCATGCCTGGAATGGTTTTCACTGGGTCTATGTAGTGACTCAAAGATTAGAAGCCTAAGAAACCTTAGATTACCCTGGTGTCTTTTTGTCTTCTTGATGAGTCTGACTGGTTTGTGAAATCTGTCCTTAGTGAGAAGTAGCTTTACTTTTCTATTTGCAAATGTTTGAACGAACTTGGTTATAAGTTTTGAATTTCATTTTTATAAAAGAAAACACATTTGGATGTTTTTTGATTGATTTGTTTTTCTGAATGAATTAATCCTTAGTTTATTGAATAACTAAGTAAAACGTCCTAAAAAATATTTGAAGCTTTTATACATTAGGTTTTTCAAGTTTTTAGATCTCAAAATTAGTTTTTTAGTTTTGAGTGTTTTCTAGAACTTGTAGGATCTCTTTTGAAAGAAAATTGTTTTTTGTAGTTTTTGAGTGTTGAAAAAAAAAGGGATTTTTTGTGAGCTTTAATTAGTAGTCTCGTTTTGATTTCTTATTGAAAAATAAAAAATATTTTCTTTTTATTTTCATGTTGAAAGAAGGATTTGTTTCTTAAAGAATTGCATTCTCAAACTCTTTCTTTTAGCTAGAAATTCATTGAAGAAAAAACGAATTGCTTATCATTTTAGGTGCATTTTTAGTGTTTTTGGAGTCGAGTCTTCACACCATAAAAGTTTCATTTCGATACCTATTGACTTAAGAAACAACCCATAAAAGTAACGCTTAATTAAAATCGATCTAGCAATCTTTTTTATTTCTAGGGCTCTTATCACCAATATAGCTTAGGCTAGTATCTTGGAGTAGGGAGTAATTAACTCTCCAAGATAGTTAAAACAAACAAGTAGATATATCTTGCGGTAGGAAATAAATCCAATTGTAATTGATATAATCTGGGAAGCTCCTCTTAAAGGAGTCAATCATGAGATCATGTCCTAACCTTTGAGACAATCAAGTCTGTATCATTGGGAAAGATAGAAGATTTGTGCGTATTAAAAACGGTAAACCTAGGATTAACCATTGTCGAGGAGCCTGGGTTCACTTGTTGGTAAACCTCGGGTTGATCATGTCGAGGAGCCTTCAAGGGGATTGAGCTTTGTTACTCTACCCTTACGCGTAGATCGGATCATAGACTGTTGCCCCAATTGTATTTGTTGCTGTTGGTAAGCTTAATGTCCATATACTTAAGATTATTTCCTAAGGTGACGGTGAAGGACGAATCTCACTGTACCTGGAGTAGACATCGACTAGACTCACTTGGACTTTCTGGGGGGTTCTCTTCACTCGAGATGGTTATGTGAAGAAACTTGTGCTAGTCTATTTCATTAAGCAGGTTGTCGGGGTAACTGTTCCAACCGCCCTTTCTGTATTAAATTCTACGACGTTGGATTTCATCACCAACTAGTGCTTTTAGTACGGGAAGTTACTGTTTGTGTGTGGTTTGAAATCTTAGATTTTTTAGGAATGTGATTTAGTTGTTTGTTTCTTTAGAGACTTTAGGTGCTTTTATTGAAATTTTCTTTGTTTGTGTGTGATTATTTTCATCCTACACCCAAAGATTATTATCCTTGATCGATCATGTCAAGACAGTCATCCATGTTTTCCCAATCATCGAAAACATTTTTATATGGCGGTCCTACTGTTCCTTTGGGGTACCAGTCACTTATTGGTACTTTTTCAGGAGTAACTCCTGGACCAATTGAACATCAGTTATCACCTAGTAATAATGGAACTAAAACGTTGAACGTAGAACAGATCTTTATGATGTCTGGTAGTATTTCGAACCCTCAACCTTAGGGTAGTAAGTTACCCCCTGGGGGCGAGGTAGTCAATTACCGCCTGGGGGGCAACCTCAAGGTAGTCAGTTATCGCCTGGGGGCCAACCCCAAGGTAGTTAGTTTCCGCTTGGAGGGTTACCTCAAGGTTTTCAACCTTCAGGACAGTACATACCCCAAGGTCAATCCCATATTCCACAGGATGCTTATCAACCCCAGATTGAGTACGTGCCTCAGGGTTATCAACCTCAAGGTTAGTACCCAACTCAAGGTTTCCAACCGCCTTCTGGTCAATCATTTTTACAAGGAGCTGGAAATGTACCTCCTAATTATCAGCCTTACATTCAACCAGGTTATGGTCCTCCATATGTACAACCTTTTATGGGTCCCAGAATGAATATGGTGTGGGATCCATCTCAAACTCAACAGAATTTGCAACCTAATGTGCAGTTATCTAATCAAACTGGACAAACTTTGGTTTCTGGTCCAACCCAACAACCTGTCCAACCTACGGTTCAAACCTCTACACCTGGTTTAGTTCAACAGCCTGGGCCTAGCTCACCTCAGACTCCACCTCGAACTGCTGCTGCAACTACTGCATTTTCTGTTCAATCTACCACACCTGTTTCTGGAGTATCTATAGCTTCGGTTTCTACTATCCCTGCATTAGTGTCAACTCCTCAAGTCTCTGTGCCCTAGTCAGGACCTACGGTTCAGACTTCGGTCTAGATGCCTGCAGGACAAGTTGGTCCAAGTACAATTGCCACGAGTCAATCGTACCAGGGACAGTATCAATCCGGTCCTACTGTACAAAATCCAGTTTATCAGTATCAATCGTACCCTGGATATACTTATCAACAACCTCAACAACCCCAGTTCGGTCCAGTTAATCCTAGTTTCCCAGGAGGTTATAAAATTCCTAATGCAAATCTGATTCCAGGTTATCCTGGATATCCTCCTCCTGGAGCTGGTCTCGTTACACAAGGTTTTCGCGAACCTAACCATCAGTTACCATTTATTGCAACTTTGGATTTACCTGATTTTTTGCGCCTTACAAACGATTTGATTTACTATCTTCCGTCTTGGCCGCCAATGTCTAATAAGTTGCCCAGTGATATCCTGAAATTCGAGGGTAAGTCAGGTGAGGATCTGTCAAATCATGTGATGACTTATCACCTCTGGTGTGCATCTAATTCAATCGTTTATGATTCAACTCAATTGCGTCTTTTTCAAAGAACTCTTATTGGTCTTGCTGCCAAATGGTACCTTGAGTTACCATGAGGCTCTTTTTATAATTTCAGTTAGTTAGCTACTTCTTTCTTAACTCATTTTCAGTTGCCTGTCAGATACGACAATGGCACAGAATTGTCAACTTCACTAAAGCAATCCACATCCACATATATTTCTAATCATATTCATGAATGGTGACGTATAAGGCGTTTAGTGAAAGTTTTCATTCCAGATCAAATTTTAGCAGAATGGTTCGTAAAATCGTTGTTACCTAAAATCACTGAAGATGTAGCTAAGGCAGGAGTTGTCACTGAAGAGAAAGTCATTACTCAGGCTCAGTACCTTAACCTCGTCTATACGCAGTCAGGTACTTTAGACGAAAACATCCCTAATCTTCCGAAAACTACAGCTCCTTCAGGGTCTCATGCTGCTGATGCTATGATTAGTTCAGTTAGTATTAAAAGAAAGAAGAGATCTTCAAAGAATTCTTCTCCTACAATAACTTTACCTCATTCCCCGAAAGGAGATTCTTCCGCTGAATTTTCTATCGACGTCCATGTCGTAGATTCATCTACGACCAAATCTGGTAGTAAAGAGAAGGGGAAGAATGAAAAAAATCAAAATTCAAAAGATAAAACAAATAAAAATGAATCTATTGACGGAAAATGAAAACCTCGCTATCCTTATTTCATCTGCGACGAGGATCATTTTACTAAAGAATGCCCCTATTGAGCAGAGTTTTCGAAATTCGTTAAAGGTTCTCAAACGCCTACTGTCTTGAAGGATCCTTCTCCTATTCAAGATAGTAAAGCGGTTGCTTCTTCCTCGAATACCTTGGAAGAACCCATTATGATGATGTCTCATGTCAGGATTGCGACACAATCACAAGATTATGGTAGTAAAAATCCTGTTGATGGTAAAGAAGTAGAATCTTCTAATTCAAATACATCAACTACACCTCCTCTTGGGTTTGCTCCACTACAGATTGAGAAACCCAACCTAGACTTAGTAACCAAACTGCCTGCTAACGGTATATTTTGGAAATCAGATTTCAATCCAGATGCGAAAGCTGCTCAGAATTATAACATAGTAGAAGACTTAGATGTTGCCCCTTCAGCAATGTTGGCTTTGGAAGTGTTGCAATCATGCCCAACACAGCGTAAATTACTATTGTCTGCTATAGGAGCTATTGATATTCAGGATTCGAACCTAATAATCTTCGATTTAGAGGATAGTACACCCCGCCTCCCTCATCAAATGGCTTTCCAGATCCCAGTGTTAGTAAAAAATAAAGCTTGCTTTCGGACTGTGATTGATGAGGGAGCTTCTACGTGTATTATGTCGATCCAATGTTGGAGATCTCTTGGTTCTCATACACTCAACCAGTCTCCAACAATTCTAAAGGATTTTGATGGCCAAGGGTTCCATCCTTTTGGTATTTTGGAAGATTTACCTGTAGGGGTTGAAGGCAAAACTGTAAATCTAGATGTGGAAGTGGTTGATGCCCCTCTAGATTACAACCTTCTCCTGGGTTGCAGTTGGTCTTATGGTATGAATGCTATTGTTCATCGGTCTTTCGGCTTGTTAAGTTTCCTCATAACGAAAATATCATTACGATAGACCAGCTAAGTTATTTCTCATATGACCGGGCCTCTACTAATAACGTTCAGCACGTCGATAAAACAACTATCCCTTACAAGGATGTGGGGGTAGGTTTGATTAAAGATTCTGGTTTACTAGGAGCTTTTTCCGTCCCTCCTCCTAATGTATTGCCTTCTATTCCATCTATTCATATTATTTCATCGAATACTATTGCTTTTGATGATCCTTGGATCGTACCTTTTGATTCCGAGGTGGATTCATTTCATGGCGCGATGCCTTTGAGTCCCTTCGAAATAGCATATCAGGCTGTACAGTTGTTTTCTGATTCCTGAACTGTTGCGAGGATATTTTATTCCTGTCTCAACCTCATTAAAAAATGAAACCAGATGTTGCGAGGATAGTTTTTTCCTATCTCAACCTCGTTAAAAAATGAAACAGGATGTTTCGAGGACAGTTTCTTCCTGTCTCAACCTCATTAAAAAATGAAACAAGGAGTTAGTGAGGATAGTTTCTTCCTGTATCAACCTTGTTAAAAAATGAAACTGGATGTCTCAAGCATAGTTCCTGGTCTTGTGTCAAGCTCGTTAAAAAATGAAACAAGGAGTCATGAGCATAGTTCCTTGTCTTGTGTTAAGCTCGTTAAAAAATGAATCAAGGATTTTAGAGCATAGTTCCTTGCCTTGTGTCAAGCTCGTTTAAAAAATGAAACAAGGGTTTTGAGGATAGTTATTTTCATGTGTCAACCTCATTTAAAAATGAAACAACTCCCTTTCCAAATTGAGTCTTTGAGTCTTTCCAAGATCTCGAAAGTGAACCTTCATTCCATCCACCTCGTTGAATGAAATGAAGCTTGGGGGGAATGTACCTCATTTTGAGTCATTATTCTGGGGGCATGCGAACTTATAACAAGCATAGTTTTTCGTTTCAAGCTTGCGTAAACATGAAACCAAATCCAAGCAGAGTTCTCTATGGTTCACGATTATATAAAAATGAACCTATACCTTTACATCTCGTGATTGCCATCTTTATCCGCTAAATTTTGTTATATAAGCCTTGGTTGTTTTCATTCCATTACCACCATCCCTTTGGCTGATCATATGTTTTCACTTGGTTGTTTACCCTTCCTGAGGGACCACATTTATGAGTGGTTTTATTAGCCAGCCTCTTAACCATTACATGTTTTGAGCAGTTTCAACATTGCCGGAACCAGTTGCTACCCTTTATACCACTCATTCCTCTAGGATGAGTCCTCTTTAAGCTCTTTTCTGACTCGTAAAATATGAAAAGATTTCCGAGTTTTTCCCTTTTTAACTCGTTAAACAGAATTAAAAAGGCGGTCCACTTACAGCTCTTTTCTGACCGTATAAAGATGAAAAGATCGCTGAACTTTTGTCGTTTCAAGTTCGATATTGGTTATAAAATGACGTGTCTTCGATCGCTTTTTTACTTTTTCAGATCGGAGCCACTAATTATGAAAAGTACTCCTTGATCATAATGGTCAAGTGGTTCTCTGAAGTATTATTTTATACTTTTTCGGTCTTGGGAGACACACATTTACGAAAAAGGACATCCATGGAGTTTTCTTAAGTTTTTGTTTTGACTCCCTAAAATTGAAAAACACCGAGTTTTTCCTATACTGGACTCGTTAAAATTTAACAGTAAAGGACCTGTTCAATTTCAAACAGGAATGAACCACTCCTTCTTAGGATTCGAGTCTTAAACTAAGTTGGACTCATCTAAAGGATGAGCTTATAAACAAGTAAATGTTATCCTCCTCAAGCTTGTCAAAAATAAAGAAGTACTTGCCAGAAATGGTGGGGGAAAAGAGTAAAAAATGAACCTGTTTGTTATACTTTGTGTTTTAGAAAAACAGTTAACCACTCTTGAACACGACACTTTTTGTTCACATGGGTTGGGAAATAATTTGCCTAATAGTTAATCAAACCATATTGAAAGTCTTCAGCCGGTTTTTGGGTATTAGCTTTGGGTCAATTGTCACCAAACCATCTGAAGTGTTGTTATGTGTTCAAGAGGTCAGTTCAAATAAACCATTCATCTGCAAAATATCTGTCATCCATTTTGACCATCCCTGAGTTAGTCCTTGCCAAATATATTTCTTCAAACCCGATCTATGATTTCGTGTTGTGGGCTTGCCTACGATAGATCGCTTTCTATCAACTTCAGCTCATTATCTAGAAAGATGGTCTAAAAATCATCAATACCTTGGAATCTGCATGCCCTAATGGCAGGTTTCTCGCCTTTGACGATAGGTTGCATCATTGACCTTCGATCAAAGCATTCTATGACATGTTCGACATCAGCTCATTTATTCACATTTCATGGATTGTAGTGAGTACTTTGAGAGCCATTGACATTACTGGTGGTTTCTCACACACTTGTTAACAATTTACGTCATTGACTGGTAATCAAGTGGTTTCTACCATGTTCGACTTCGACACATTCATTCGCATGGATAGAATTGTACTAGTTCGGGAAGTAGAAATCAAGACCCTAGGTCTAGTTTCTACCATCCAGGCTACGAGGGATTTTGTTATTCATTATACAGTGGACTATTCATAAACAAATGGCTGCGCCCATACTGTGTCTACGTATGTCTATACTCGTGATGTATTACAAAATCATTCCTGTATCAGAGTAGTTTAGTTAGTTTTCTAGTCAGTTTTGATCTGAGCATGGGAATGCCTACCTCAACGATGATATGTTCACATATATATATTTTTCATTGAATGTTTTTACAGGTTCTGACTGGGGTGTCCACAGGATGATCCTTGAAATGATAAAGTACTTCACTCTTCGTAGATAACAAATTCTATCTTCATCTATTACAGACTTCGCACTTTAGGGGGCAATTTGTTGCACAAAAATTGTCACCATGACATTCTGCAATCTGTGTGAGTCCATTATCACTCATAATTTCCTCCTTTGCAAGTCTTAAGCCTCAGTTCTTCATATCAAGCCTTGAAAATAAGAGAAATCCCTCAAAAGTCTATAAAACTTTGGTTCCACACTTTCTCTTAGCATTACCTGCGGTCCCGCACCTAAAGGTCATCTCTCCTGCGCACCTAACCGCTCTGTCTCTGTGTTATGGGTGCAGACCTTTGTAAAAGTCAAAAGGCACAAGTATATTCCTAAAAACTCAATTTGAGTCATTTCTAGATGCTTCTGGAAGGAATCTTGAGGTGGCAAGTTTTCTCCTTTAAGGTTCATGCATCCCATACCTTAAGGAGCTAACCCCTTGATGTGAGGAGCTTATCCCTTTGAAGGGGGACTCTATCCCTTCATAGGTGGACCTGTAACCTCCTTCCTTTGCACTATAAAATGAAGCATTGGGCTGGTTACTGGGGAGGTTGAAAGCTGAATATTTTTGAGGTGAAATGCTGCTGGAACTTAGTCTTCCTAATTAAGCTTTTGTGAGGAAAGATTACATACCTCTTTGATCTCATTTGAAAGAGTGTGAGGCTTGCCAAACTAAAGGAGATTATTGTTTTGGACCCTGGGAAGAGCTTGTACAACATCAAGGCATCAAAGGTTGTAAAGTTCTTCTATTTCAAAGTTAATACAATCAAGTTTATATTTCTCAATAAGCTGTGTTTTATGGTTTATTTTATGGATTCCTTGATCACCATAATAAACATGATTTATTATATTAGCTATGTAGGTGTTATTTGATGTGTGCTTGTTTGTGATTGCAGGTTCTCAAAAAGAAACTCTTTCGGACGGTTGAAGGATGGCTGCTAGAAACTAGCGTTGGACTTAAGATAGTGTCTAAACACCTTTATAGTTCTTATTAATGAATCGTAATATGTTTAGAGAAAAGTAGATTTGCTTGTCCTGTTTGTTGCTAGATATCTTTTGATACTAGGGAGATCGTCCTTGTCCGCAAGATCGATTTATTCAGCCAACAAGCCTGAAGGCTAAAGGCGGGACCTGTGCTCCAAAAACCGATGGTATTTATCTAGGGCACCCTTGGACGGTAAGAAGATTTGGCGAAAAAGGAGCGATTCCACTCAGAACCTGACATGTGGCAAGCGGAGGAGAGAGAAAATTGCCACTCATCACTCGCTAATGGTCAAGCAAGTCAACCACGTGAAATGAGTGAATGGCGTTGGATCTAGGGGCTCCAGATGTAACGACTGAGATTGCGCCCGATGGCAAAGCCAGAATTGACAGGGGATTAAGCCGCGACAGAGAGAAGTTTGACGTCTGATTTGACCGCCAAGGTCGAAGATGACTCATTCCATGACGTGACTGAAGAATCAAACCAACGAGGAAAAAGTTGGCACAGTTCGTAGGAGGACAGGTGGCCACTCCCTATGAGCTTGATGATTATGCCAAGACAGGGAACTCCAAGCGAAGCTACAACAGGCGATCTGATGGAGGTGGAAGGGGAATCGAATAGCCATGAGATCGAATGACTTTAAATCCATAAACAGACAAAGCAGAAGACACAGAAGACAGAAGATGGAGAAGAGAAGAAAAGTAAGAAGATAGAGAAAACGAAGAAGAGATAGTGAAGCAAAAAGAAGAAAGAAGATAGAGGGCCGAGTTGACCAAAGGCAGCGTTGAGCACCAGAGAGCTTGAGAGATTCAATCCATCCCTGAGAGGGTCTGTCAAGACTGAGCACCACATTGGGCTCCTTCCATTGTTGACCAGAGAGGTCAAAGAGCTGGTAAGGAACAGATTTTGTGCACTCTAGTGGCTTGGGGAATCCAAGAACCACCGTGCCAAGCAAATTCTGTTTCAGGAGACTCATATTGAGCTCCTTCATTGTAATTCTCTACTTTAAGACACAATAAAATAAGGCCACCACTTAGAGCTGGATCGGAGATGTAGCCTTGGAGGATAGGGTGAACTCCTTATTAATTGTTGTGTTCTTGTATTTTCTTACTGTATTCCTCTACTGTTTTCCATTTCAAGTGTGTGTGTATTTGCAATCTGTCGATCCGTTGCCTAAATGACATAGACACACATCAGAACATGAGTCTATAATACCTTCATTTAATAAATCTTTAACTGAGATCACTCATAGGGTGATTATCAGATCAAGTGGTATCGAAGCTTTACACTATTACGGTTAGACAAGCTTGTGTTGGTTTAGCTGTTGAATGCTCACTAGATCAAAGATCAAATTAGGAGAAGGAGAGTTGGTCAAAACTAATCTTGAAATTGGGAGAGTTTATGCTCGGAAGACAATGACAAAGGAAGGTTCTGTGGGGCTAGACCCTCAATTCATAGAAAGTTTCCTAGCCATAAATTCTATGGTAGAAGAAATGTATAGGGACTTTAGAAAACATAAGGATGGAGATTCATCAAGTTCTAAACAAGACAAAGAAGAAGATGAGTCTCACTTCCATGACCACTCCAAAGGAAAAGGGAAAGAGGAAAGCTTTCTCACACCTCCTGATAGCCCTGTGCATAACAAGAAGGCATCTTTGATCAAACTAGATGTTAAATTTGATTTGCCTATATATGATGGAGAGCTAAATGTAGAAAAGTTGGACAATTGGATTAGACAAATTGATGTGTATTGCAGAGTGGAGAATATTGACTCAAACAAGAGCAAGATTCAGCTGGCAAGCTCACGCCTAGGAGGCACTCCCTTGGTTTGGTGGGAAGGAAAAACCCAAGCTGATATGAAAAGACATGGTAAGACAATCTCTGTCTAGAGTGATTTTGTGTCTGTAATCAAAAAGTAGTTCTATTCATTGGCCTACATGTAACAAGCCATGAAGAGTTGGCAAACTCTTCCGCAATTGAAAGGGCAAAGTGTGCAAGGGTACACTCAATAATTTAGAAAGAGAGCATTGATTCTAGGAATCTCATTAGACTCACCAGAGACTCTTTTGAAGTACATTGGTGGTCTACATAGCTACATGAGGCATACCATCCTCATGTTCAATCCCACTAGTATAGATGAGGTATTTGTACAAGCTACTCATCTAGAAGCTAGAGGAAAGAATGGAAATCTAGAAGTTGGGGGACCATCTTAACCCACCGCAAGCAAGAGCAAGGAGAAAAGAAAGCAGAAGTGGGAAGCAAGGAAGGCTATCACTGCATAGAAAAGCAAAGCTTCATGCAATCACTGTAAAAAGGATGGGCATGATGATGAGCATTGTTGGACTCTGCATCCAGAGCTGAGACCTAAGAAATTCGAGGGCAAGAAGAAGAAGATTGCTGCAACTATTCAGAAAGATTTGGGGTCAGGCTCGAGAGATGAAACAACCATTGCAGCCGCAGGTATAAAAGGTAAGAATTTTGAAGCATCTACTAGCAATTCTGCTCAATCTGTTATTAACGAAGAAAATGAGAGAAAAAGACATGAGCTTTTCCATTTTTGAGTTGTTTCCAAATATCAAAAGAATGATACTTTGTTTGATAGTGGCTCACAAGTAAATTTAATTTTTGAAGAAATTGTAAAGAAATTGGGATTAGCAACTACACCTCACAAGAAACCATACCCATTAGGATGGTTGAATGATAAAGCACAACTACAAGTGACTAGATAGTACAAACTCAAGTTTTCTTTTGGGTCAGCATTTGTAGATGAGGTTGAGTTAGACATAATTCCTTTGGATATATGTGGAATTGTTTTAGGAAGTCCTTACTTGTATGGTAGAAAAGCTATTTTCTATAGAGCTGAGAACAAGTATCTACTTGGTAAAGATGGAATTGCATACTTTGGAAGAGCTCATAAGTTCAAGAATAATTATACTCTCATAAACTTAGGGCAGATGAAAAGAATGATAAATTCATGCAAACAATTCTTAATGATGGTTGTAAAGGAAAAGAAACCTGAAAAACCAATGTATTTGAGGGTTGTAATGCTAAGCAGAAAGCTGATATAGAAAAGGTTGTTTCAGAGTATGATATCTTGTTTCAAGAACCTAAAGGTCTGCCACCCAAAAAGGAAATAGTACATGATATTATTTTGCAACAAGATGCTCCATCTCCTAACATTAGAATGTACAGGTTGTCAACTTTAGAGAATGCTGAAATCAAGAAGCAGGTGCAAGAGTTGCTCAAAAAGGGGTTCATCAGGCCTAGCACATCACCATGTGGGTCACCAATCGTTTTGGTGAGAAAGAAAGATGGCTCGTGGAGAATGTGCATTGACTACCGAGCATTGAATAAGATAACAATAAAAAATTGTTATCCCCTTCCTCGCATAGATGATCTTTTAGATCAATTGAAGGAAGTTGTTTATTTCACCAAGCTGGACTTGCATAATGGATACCATCAGGTTAGAGTGGCAGAACAAGATGCATGGAAGATTTCTTTCAAAACAAAGCAGGGATTGTATGAGTGGCTAGTTATGCCTTTTGGCTTGACCAATGCTCCTGCTACTTTCATGAGATTAATGAATGATGTACTCAGACCTTTTCTTGATGATTTCGTTATTATGTATCTGGATGACACTCTGATTTTTAGTAAAACATGGGAAGAACACTTAAAGCATGTTAAGCAGACACTAGATGTTTTGAAAAGAGAAAAACTTCATGTTAAACTCTCAAAATGTGAATTTGGCAAAACATCTCTGGATCATTTGGGTCATGTAGTCGGGGTGGTGAATTGAAGATAGACCCCTCTAAAGTGGCAGTCATTGTAAACTGGCGTAAACCCAAGTCTGCTACAGAAGTGAGAAGCTTCTTAGGAGTAGAAAAATATTGGAGGAAGTTCATTTCTAATTTTTCCTCAATTGCAGCTCCCTTACATGCTTTAACAGGATTGAACAAGGTGTTTTAGTGGGGAGGCAAACATCAGAAAGCCTTCGACACCTTGAAATAAAAGATTAGTACAACACTTGTACTAGAACTGCCTGATCTACAAAGACCATTTGAGATCCAAACGGATGCCAGTGACTATGCCATGGGAGCAATGTTGACACAGCACGGTAACCCCATATGTTATCATTCTGAGACTTTTAAACCTGCAGTAGTTAACTATCCTACATATGATAAAGAATTGTATGCCTTAGTTCAGAGTGTGAAAAAGTGGAAACATTACTTAATGGGCAAAGAGACAGTGATACATACTGATCATCAACCACTTCAATATCTACACTCCCAAACTAAGTTGCAGCAATCAAGACACTGCAGATGGATGGGTTTTCTACAACAGTTTCATTTAGTCATAAAATATAAAAAGGGCATACATAATAAAGTTGCAGACATGTTATCTAGACCCATTATAAATGCATCTACTATACTTGAGCATAATTTTGTTACCTGAAAGCTACATTGAACAATATGCTCAAGATATAGACTTTAAAGATGTATATGCAACCTTGAGTCAAGGCAAACGAGTAGAAGAATTGGATTATCATGTGAAGGACCGATTCTTATACCATTGTGGGAAACTCTGCATTCCACAAACTGAGAGAGTGAAGATGATTAGAGAAGCACACACTTCTCTGATATCAGGTCACTTTGGGGTAAGTAAAACAGTTGCACAGCTGCAAAGATTTTGTTATTGGCCAAAAATGAATGAGACAGTTTCTAGATATGTAAGAGGGTGTACTATGTGTGCTAAAAGCAAGCCCAACAATAGAAAACTAGGCTTGTACACTCCATTGCCAGTTCCTTCTCACCCCTGGGAAAGTGTTTCCATGGATTTTGTTGGAGGATTGCCTAAATCTAGGAAAGGTCATGATTATCTGTATGTTGTTGTGGATAGGTTCAGCAAAATGTGTATTTTGATCCCTTGTAATAAACAGATTACAGCTGAACAAACTGTAAAACTATTCTTTGAACATGTATGGGTTCAATTTGGATTACCCACTTCCATTGTATCTGATCGAGGCTCCCGATTTGTGGGGAAGTTTTGGTCAAGTCTGTGGGAATTGATGGACACCGAACTCAAGAAAAGCAAAACTTTTCATCCACAAACTGATGGCTAGACAAAAGTAGTTAACAAGACAGTGATCCAGTTACTTAGAGGATATTGCTGCAAACATCCTAACCTTTGGGATGAACATTTGTGTTATGTGCAGCATGCTTACAACCGAGAAAAACATTATTCTACACGTAGATATCCTTTTGAGACCTGCTTTGGTTTCACACCAAGGTCTCTTTTGGATTTTGTCTTTGGTAAAGATACCATAGTTGATGGACACAGTGATGTGGACAAGGCAACTAGGTTCATTGAACAAATCCAGGAGATCCACCAGGCAGTACAAGAATAGTTGGAAAAGAGCCAAGCCAAATACAAGGCTAGGCATGACAAGCATTGGATGGAGCAGAGTTTCCAAGCTGGTGACCGGGTCTAGCTGTATATCAGCAAGGACAGGATGCAAGGTGAAGGTAAAAAGCTAAAGCCTATTAGGTATGGACCTTTCAAGATACTTGAGAAGATTGGTGAAAATGCTTTTCGCCTTGATCTACCAGCTTACATGCACATCTACTCAGTCATAAATGTAGATTGCTTGAGATTGTTTGAACCTTCACTAATTGAGGATCCCGAAGAGCAGAGTCAATTTCCTTCTATTGATGACCTGCTACCTGAATATCTTAATGAATTGCAGGAAGACACAGTTTTGGACAGGAAGGTGAGGATGACGCGCAGAGGAGATGTTGAGTACCTCAGAGTAGGGCTCAAGGGTTCAAAGCCGAGCAGTGCAAAGTGGATTGAGATTGGACAAGTGAGACAACAGTACCCTCACTTAGTCGATGCTTGAAAACCAACTTTTGGTGGTCCAAAAGCTTTTTCAGTGGGAAGGCCATGATCCGAATTGGATCCATGAAGAAAAATCAGAGAATCATGACTGTATCAGATCGGGACAAAACTTTGAATTCAAAGAGCATGGAGCGATCAGAAACACCTCTGAACAGTGACAGTTGGCAACCACCGTGGAACGACGAGGACTTCGGTCAAAGCGTGCTAACCGAGGCTGATGGAGACTGCGCAGGAGGCGAAACTAGTCCCTGGGAAGCTCGGATTGGGAAAAGGAGGTAGCTTTTGATGGGCGAAACCCCTCGAGAAGGAGAGGCCTCGAGCGCTTGGTCACATGGGAGCTAGGAAAACCGTGGGGAAAAGGGTAAAGGCTAAAGGTGGGACCCGCGCTCCAAAAACTAGCGGTATTTATCGGGGGCACCCTTGGGCGGTAAGCAGATTTGGCGAAAAAGGAGCGATTCCACTCAGCACCCAACACGTGGCAAGCAAAGGAGAGAGAAAACTGCTGCTCATCGCGTGCTAACGGTCGAGCAAGTAAACTGCATGAAATGAGTGAATGGCATCGGATCTGGGGGCTCCAGATCTAATGGTTGAGATCGCGCCCGATGGGAAAGCTAGAATTGACAGGGGATTAAGCTGCGACAGAGAGAAGTTTGATGTCTGATTTGACCGCCAAGGTGGAAGATGACTCATTCCATGACGTGATCGAAGAATCAAACCGACGAGGAAAAAGCTGGCGCAGTTCACAGGAGGACAGGTGGCCACTCCCTATGAGCCTGATGATGACGCCGAGACAGGGAACTCCAAGCGAAGTTGCAGTAGGCGATTTGATGGAGGTGGAAGGGGAATCGAATAGCCATGAGATTGAATGGATTTAAAGCCATAAACAGACAAAGCAGAAGACACAGATGATGGAAGACGAAGAAGAGAAGAAAAGGAAGAAGATAGAGAAAATGAAGAAGAGACAGTGAAGCAAAAAGCAGAAAGAAGACAGAGGGCCGAGCTAACCAAAGGCAGCGTCGAGCACCAAAGAGCTTGAGAGATTCAAGACATCCCTAAGAGGGTCTGTTAGGACTGAGCACCACATTAGGCTCCTTCCGTTGTTGACTAGAGAGGTCAAAGAGTTGGTAAGGAATAGAGTTTGTGCACTCTAGTGGCTTGGGGAATCCAAGAACCACCCTACCAAGCGAATTTTGTTTCAGGAGACTCATATTGAGCTCCTTCATTGTAATTCTCTGCTTTAAGACACAATAAAAGAAGGCCACCACTGAGAGCTGGATCGGAGATGTAGCCCTGGAGGATAGGGTGAACTCCTTATTAATTGTTGTGTTCTTGTATTTTCTTACTGTATTTCTCTGTTGTTTTCCATTTCAAGTGTGTGTGTATTTGCAATCTGATTGATCCGTTGCCTAAATAACATAGACACACACTAGCACATGAGTCTGTAGTACCTTCATTTAATAAATCTTTAACTGAGATCACTCATAGGGTGATTAGTAGATCAAGTGGTATCAGAGCTTTAGGTTATTACGGTTAGACAAGCTTGTGTTGGTTTAGTTGTTGAATCCTCACTAGATCAAAGCTCAAATTAGGAGAAGGAGAGTTGGTTGAAACTAATCCTGAAATTGGGAGAGTCTATTCTCGGAAGACAATGACAGAGGAAGGTTCTTTGGGGCCAGACGCTCAATTCATAGAAAGTTTCCTACCCATAAAGTCTATGGTAGAAGAAATGTATAGGGACTTTAGAAAACATAAGGATGAAGATTCATCAGGTTCTAAACAAGACAAAGAAGAAGATGAGTCTCACTTCCATGACCACTCCAAAGGAAAAGGGAAAGAGGAAAGCTTTCTCGCACCTCCTAATAGCCCTGTGCATAACAAGAAAGCATCTTTGACCAAACTAGATGTTAAATTTTATTTGCCTATATATGATGGAGAGCTAAATGCAGAAAAGTTGGACAATTTGATTAGACAAATTGATGTGTATTGCATAGTGCAGAATATTGACTCAGACAAGAGCAAGATTCAACTAAGCCTACGCGTAGGAGGCACTGCCTTGGTTTGGTGGGAAGGCAAAACCCAAGCTGATATGAAAAGACATGGTAAGACAATCTCCGTCTGGAGTGAGTTTGTGTCTGCAATAAAAAAGTAGTTCTATCCATTGGCCTACATGCAACAAGCCATGATGGGTTGGCAAACTCTTTAACAGTTGAAAGGGCAAAGTGTGCCAGGTTACACTCAAGAATTTAGAAAGAGAGCATTGATTCTAGGAATCTCATTAGACTCACCAGAGACTTTTTTGAAGTACATTGGTTGTCTACACAGGTACATGAGGCATAGCATCCTCATGTTCAATCCCACTAGTATAGATGAGGTATCTGTACAAGCTACTCATCTAGAAGCTAGAGGAAAGAATGGAAATCTAGAAGTTCGGGGACCATCCCAACCCACTACAAGCAAGAGCAAGGAGAAAAGAAAGCAGAAGTGGAAAGCAAGGAAGGCTAACACTGCACAGAAAAGCAAAGATTCATGCACTCACTATAAAAAGGATGGGCATGATGATGAGCATTGTTGGATTCTGCATCCAGAGCTGAGACCTAAGAAATTTGAGGGCAAGAAGAAGAAGATTGCTGTAGCTATTCAGAAAGATTTGGGGTCAGACTCGGGGGATGACACAACCATTGCAGCCATAGGTATAAAAGGTAATAATTCTGAAGCATCTACTAGCAATTCTGCTCAATCTATTATTAATGAAGAAAATGAGAGAAAAAGTCATGAGCTTTTCCATATTCGAGTTGTTTCCAAATATCAAAAGATTGATACTTTGTTTGATAGTGGCTCACAAGTAAATTTAATTTTTGAAGCAATTGTAAAGAAATTGGGATTAGCAACTACACCTCACAAGAAACCATACCCATTAGGATGGTTGAATGATAAAGCTCAACTACAAGTGACTAGACAGTGCAAACTTAAGTTTTCTTTTGGGTCAACATTTGTAGATGAGGTTGAGTTAGACATAATTCCTTTGGATATATGTGGAATTGTTTTAGGAAGTCCTTACTTGTATGATAGAAATGATATTTTCTATAGATCTGAGAACAAGTATCTACTTGTTAAGAATCGAATACTTTGTAAGAGCTCATAAGCTCAAGAATAATTATACTCTCATAAACTCAGGGAAGATGAAAAGAATGATAAATTCATGCAAACAATTCTTACTGATGGTTGTAAAGAAAAAGAAACCTAAAAAACCCAATGTATTTGAGGGTTGTAATGCTAAGCAGCAAGCTGATATAGAGAAGGTTGTTTCAGAGTATGATATCTTGTTTCAAGAACCTAAAGGTCTGCCACCGAAAAAGGAAATAGTACATAATATTAGTTTGTAGCAAGATGCTCCATTGCCTAACATTGGAATGTACAGGTTGTCTGCTTTAGAGAATGTTGAAATCAAGAAGCAGGTGTAGGAGTTGCTCAAAAAGGGGTTCATCAGGCCTAGCACATCACCATGTGGGTCACTAATGGTTTTGGTGAGAAAGAAAGATGGTTTGTGGAGAATGTGCATTGACTACCGAGCATTGAATAAGATAACAATCAAAAATCGTTATCCCCTTCCTCGCATAGATGATCTTTTAGATCAATTGAAAGAAGATGTTTATTTCACCAAGCTGGAATTGCACAGTGGATACGATCAGGTCAGAGTGGCAGAACAAGATGCATGGAAGATTGCTTTCAAAAGAAAGCAGGGATTGTATGAGTGGCTGGTTATGCCTTTTGGCTTGACCAATGCTCCTGCTACTTTCATGAGATTAATGAATGATGTACTCAGACCTTTTCTTGATGATTTCGTTATTGTGTATTTGGATGACATTCTGATTTTTAGTAAAACATGGGAAGAACACTTAAAGCATGTTAAGCAGACACTAGATGTTTTGAAAAGAGAAAAAATTCATGTTAAACTCTCAAAATGTGAGTTTGGCAAAACATCTCTGAATTATTTGGGTCATATAGTAGGGGGTGGTGAATTGAAGATAGATCCCTCTAAAGTGGCAATCATTGTAAATTGGCCTAAACCCAAGTCTGCTACAGAAGTGAGAAGTTTCTTAGGAGCAACACAATATTGAAGGAAGTTCATTTCTATTTTTTCCTCAATTACAACTCCCTTACATGCTTTAACAGGATTGAACAAGGTGTTTCATTGGGGAGGAAAACATCAGAAAGCCTTCGACACCTTGAAAGAAAAGATTAGTACAGCACCTGTACTAGCACTGCCTGATCTACAAAGACCATTTGAGATCCAAACAGATGCCAGTGACTATGCCATGGGAGCAGTGTTGACACAGTGCATTAAACCCATATGTTATCATTCTGAGACTTTTAATCCTGCAGTAGTTAACTATCCTACATATGATAAAGAATTGTATGCCTTAGTTCAGAGTGTGAAAAAGTGGAAACATTACTTAATGGGCAAAGAGACAGTAATACATACTGATCATCAACCACTTCAATATCTACACTCCCAAACTAAGTTGTAGCAATCAAGACACTACAGATGGATGGCTTTTCTACAACAGTTTCATTTAGTCATCAGATATAAAAAGCGCATACATAATAAAGTTGCAGACATGTTATCTAGACCCAATGTTCAACCCAATGTTCTTGATTGTGCTTAGGATGACACGATCATCGATTATATCCGCGCTAAGGGACCCTTCTGGTAATGCAATTATTCTAAGGTCGAGAGTCCTTACCAATTAGGATTTTTGACTCTTCCTCTGGGCTAGGCTCGCTTGTTCTGTGCCCACCTGTATCTTGTTTACCTAGATCTGCATCTTGCATAGATCCTTTTGGACACTCCCAGCGTCTTCATATACTGCTGCTCAAACTGCTGCAACACTTCAATCGTAGTGCCCCTTATTTTATCCCTAATCTCATCGAGATCACCCCCGTCAAGACCATGGGATCACCTTGCGACTTGTCCAATTTTTTCTTTTTCCGGGGACCTTCCTTCTACCCCTTTCCGTGCTTCTTTATAAGAAATGAGGTGATCTACCCCTCATCTCGTCCACCACCTTGTTTGGATAGTTCTTCCTCCTCGGTCTTTGACGAAGGTGATTTTCCACTTATTTCTGATTTGTGTTGCTCCTATTTAGCCTACTCCTTGGCAGCACGCTCTTTCTCCATTCGAGCCTTCTCTATGACTTCCTTCTTTATTTGTGTGGCTAGGTTCTACACAGCCTGCTTAGTTGCTTCCTTTCTATTTTGCGCGGCTGAACTTACCACGCCCTTATTGGTTCCAACATACAAGTGTGAGGGGGGGTGCCACTCTTCTGGCCATTGCGCGATCACCTCTTGCATGTCTGTCTCTGTTACCAAATATGACAAGTCATGCCATTTCTGTTATGGATCCTTCCACGCCTGAATGTATACTTGGTGGAAGTCGGCCTTGAATGCTGCATTAGCTGAAAACTGTGTGTAAAAGGTCAGGGACAACCTTGGGTGCTGGTTAATGGGTTCCCTTGTAGCTCATAGAGATGCAAACTGTGTTGCTTCTTGTAGTCCTTCTTTTAGTGGAGGAAACTGACTATCCTCCAACAACTCCCATGCAACAAAAACAATAGATAGTAGCAACCAAGTGTAATGAAACAACTTGTTCTCATCTTGGGCCTCACGGCAATTCGCAAGGAATTCCTGGCACAGGTACCTGGACCAGTTGAACTGCACACCCTTCACGCACTGTGCAGCTAAGGAGACTATGGGCGCCGAAATTTCATTCACGGTACACTTCCTCATCACCATAGAAAATTTTAGGGGCGAATGTTCGCCCTTTGGGGGAATTAAGGGGTTTTAAATTTTTAGTGGGCGAATATTTTGTATCATAGTACATTTTTACAAATCACCTCAAATAGCCCACCTTATTTTAAGGGAGAGGGTAAAAAAGGTAAATTTAGCCCTTGAAATTAGGAGTTACAACCTTCCATTCGCCCATTTTCAAGAATAGGTTTTATTTAAGTGAATCCATTCACCCATTTTCAGGAATATGTTTTATTTAAGTGAATCCTATGGGCCAAATACCATATTTATAAAAGAGGTATGGTAAATTAATAAAAATATAAATAAATGAGAAGTATGGTAAATAAATAAAACATTTTTTATATTTACTCCATAAGTCACGTTATATACATGCAAGGGTGTAAACAAATAAAAATATAAGTAAAGTGGAGGTATGGTAAATAAACAAAAATATAAATAAACTAGACATATGGTAAATAACTAAAACCTCTTTTTATATTTAGTCCATAATTCTCGTTCTATGCTCAAGAAAGAGGTTTTATTTAAGTGAATCCCATGGGCCAAATACCATATTTGTAAAAGAGGTATGGTAAATTAATAAAAATATAAATAAACGAGAGGTATGGTAAACAAATAAAACATTTTTTTATATTTACTCCATAAGTCACCTTATATTTATGAACACTCAAAAAATGTGTTATATTTAGGTGAAACCTATGGGCAAAATACTATGGGACAAATACCATGGACTAGATTGTTATTAATACCATGCAAAAAAACATTATTAACCCTAGTATTAGTATTAATAAAAATAAAAATGGGACATGGTGTTGACCCATGGTATTCACCAAAATGGCACATGGTATTGACCCATGGTATTCACCTGGAATGTAGCCTATTTAAATGGGGGAATTAAACTAGCATAGATCCATATTTACTCTGGATCTACTAACCCCCGAGAGGTATCAAATATCGTGATATGCAAACTAGCATAGAGTGAAAAAATATTTGATCCCTCTCAGGGCTTGGTGGATATTAATTTTTATAAATTACTAATAGTAATTTTTAAGCTCCAGGTTTATGATAACCCATGGTAATACCAAGATATTACAAGATTTAATAATTAAGTAAAATATTCGCCATGCGTGGTGAGAGATTCACCAAAAAATTAAATATACGTATTATATTATTGATAAAATCGCCTTCCATTTTTCCTATATACCATGGAGATTCACCCATTTATTATACTTATAAATTAAGGGGGGGTTCTTAAAATTTTCCCTACTCATCACATTCCCAGTTAAAATTAGGGTGGAAATTTGAACTACGGGGTTGTTTATTAAGGTGATAGAATATCCTTGCGCCTTCTTGAGGAGGTCAAATTCTTTCTTCATACTTTCTGCTAAGTCTTTCTGCCAAACTCCTTGGGTGGATTCAATCCCTCGTATGGTAGGTGCATGATCCTATGAATGAGAATGTCAGTGCGTTTCATAAGCGACAGACAACACATCTCAACAAAAACCCTAAGGGTGCAAAGTGTTCTTTGTTGGACTTGCACGCGTAATTTATAGGGGTTTTTGAATTCAAATCCAACCGTTCCGCCCAAATTCTGAAAATTAATGTTGTTTTCGCGACAAATCTTGAAATATTTTTTCCTTAAATGCCGCCAAACCGCTCCTCTTAACCATCTTGTGGCTATCAAGTCATGAACAGTGACTCCAACGATCACTTTTCTACTTTGTTGCGTGGTACCTCCCTCCATAGCGGAGCTTCCTGTGCATAGCTTCATAGTTTGTATCTTCATCATCTTCTGCACAACCCACCTGCTGCATAGTCCTCCAATCCTAGCAGTGTAGTTTATAGTCTCGTGTGTTAGTGTCAGTCCTTGAAACCTTCCTCCAATGATCAAACATGCTCTTACAAAGTGATTTTAAGGTGTCAAGGTCAAATTTTGTCATTTCAGTGAGTCTTCGAAAAAATTTGGTCACTAGGTATTAGGTCTAGGGTTTGTTTGCACTCCTTTCAAAATTGTCCAAAGGTCGGTCTATGTCACCATTAAGCTGAGTGTACCATCATTCAAAGGGTTGTCATCATCATTTCGGGTTCCAATGGGTCATTTTACACCTTGTTCATGCTTCAATTGTACTTGGGTAAGCTTCATTTCCCTCTCCTAGGGTTTTGAAGGTAATTTCTCTTGGATGGTCAAATCATCAACAAAACTTGTGTCGTAATGTTCATACACCTTACCCTATCCTTAATGTACCTTATTAAGCACTTCCCATCACTGATATCCCTCAAATTTCTCATTTTCGCACAAACCCTAGTTTCTTGCTACATTTTGACAATTTTTTAGGCTAGGCCTGTGTTTTGTCCTTTTGGACTCATTCCCCTCACTCAATTTTTGAAATTCCACTTTCCCCTGCTTCCTAACATCCCTCCCTACTTCCCAAAATTTTCTCAAGAATTTAGAATCCCCTTATCCCCTTCATTTCACTTCATTTCGACAGATCCTCTGTTCCACACATTGGGATAGGTTTTACTCCAATGATGTTTCTGAGCAAGAAAATATGAATTTGGGAAACTTGAGAGAGGTTTTTGTCCAAAATAGGCCAAGCAAGAAAAAACTCCTTCACTTTTTGCACAGGTGTCATGGTTTTAGAGAAATGTCAAACATATAGTTGCCTCAGGAGAATTGATGCACCTCAGAAGTGACCATGGGAAAATCAAGATTTCTCCTAGCTTGGTTGGCCAAATGAATTTCTTGATGAGTCAAATGATAACTAGACACAAAAATATTTCCAATGAGCTATCATGAGCTCAATTTGGGATTGAGGAAGACCTTCAAAAGATGACAGCAACAACACTATGCCTTTAAGAAGCCTCATTTTGCACATTTTGACCCGTCTTGGGAGATTTAACTTTTGACAGGGAAAATAAACTCCAAATTGAAGAATTCAAGTTGTGCTGGAAAGTAGACTCAATAAGATTTCCAACGAGCTATCCCATGCCAAATTTGGACACCATGAAGGCCTCGAAATATGGTCTGTAAAAAGGAACTACGCACCTGTTCCTTGGCGCAACGCAACTGGGTAGTGGCACGATGCACCTTTTCATCAGTGGTTTGCACCTTTAAAACAGAGACAGTGCGGTCAGATGCGCTGGATACATGACCATTAGGTGAGGGACCACAGGTAATATTAAAAGAAAGTACGAAACTAGATATTTTCATCAGTGCCTCGGGAGGAAGGAAGTCCTTTAGGATAGTAGTAGGTCAAAGAGACCGAGACCTTGAGCAAAGGAACAAACAATTAGAGGATCAGCAAACCATCATGGAGCTCCAAAACATAAGACAAAACCGACAAGCAACCAAGAGGAGGAAAATCAAGTTGACGCCGCTTGAGCAAGAGATTGAAGCTGATCGGGAATCTTGGCTTGAGAGGGCAAACATGCACTTGGAAAAGATGATGGAGAAGGAAAACAAAGAGAAAAAGATGTTGAGCCACATGGCCTATCACTATTTGGTGAGAAACAAAGTTTGCAAAGCGAGAATTAGGACTTTGAAGGCCAAGTTGAGGAAATCTTTGAGGAAGAAGAAAGAGCAAGACAAGCTCAAGATTTTGGCTGAGGCTTCCTTAGCCCAACATAGCACTTGATGCAGGACACTCAGCCCAAATTTCAAGAAATTTGGGATACTTTTTGTCAATTTTGAATTTTTGGAGCAAAACACAGGTTTTTCTGCTTGGTGTGTGCGCCACTTGGCGCGCGCTTTTGCTAGGGAAATCCTTTGGAGGAAAACTCAACATTTTTGGATTCCTCATGCAAAAATATGAATGCCCACAAATGGCCTAGAAATTTTTTCAAGTTTTGAGCTTCCAAAAAGGCCAAAAACACCTCAAAAATGCCCTTTTTGCCCCTTTTTGGCCACACAGGAAGCAGTGTTGGGAGAACTCACTTTTGGAGGGGAAAATGGACACCAAATTTGGAAATTCCACTTGCTCTGAAAGTAGACAGACAAAAATTTCCAACAAGCCCTCTTGGAGCAAATTTGGTGCATGATAAGGCCTCCAAAATAAACTGCAAAAAGACACAGTGCACAGGGACAGAGGCGCGTCACACAGGATGGAAAATTGACCTTTTTGCCAAAAAAACTATGTTTTTTCGCCTAGTTTTTTCTCAGTTTGACTTTTTTCTCTCTCATAGTCAAACTCATGATGTAATTTGATGTAACTTGATGGACTTTGATGTAAATATGCTAAACTTTCACTCATGGAGGTAGATGCATCATAAAATGGTAGTTTGCAACTGAATGAATCAGTTTCCTAGGTTTTAGAGGCAAGCTGTTCCACTGCCTACTTTTTAGTTCTTAGTTTAGATATTGTTGAAATAGCTCCTAAACTCATGAATTCGACCCCTAAAGCCTAGCATGAGTTTTTTTTTTGCCTATATCTAGTAGTATTTTAGTCATTGGTAAAGGTTGGACTCTAGTGAATGCTTTGAGCATTATTGTACATTCATCTCTGTAGTTTGGCAAAGGAATAGACCAGGGTTTGTAGCATTTTGTGGGAATCTTGTGGCAAGTTTGATTTGGTATTGTTTTTCCTTCTGTAATTCATAGTTTACATGTGTTTATGTATGCCATCATCTCTCTCTTTTTAGCTGAACTAAATGAATCAAGGATAAAGGTAGAATTCATTGATGTTGCAGTGCTCTACCTAGGGTTTGTTTAGTTTTCTATGTTTTCAGTAGTTTGAAGAGGATCCCTGAGACTTTCATGACCTCTCCAACTCCTCACCAGTCTTAAGACTCTCCATATCATTCAATTTCAAAGTACTAAACCATTTTCCTACTTTGCCCCATAGAAACCTCTGCAAGACTGAGTCCTTTCCCGGACCCAAATCTACCTTTCACATTAGATCCAGCAAACCATTATAAAATTCAATCAAACTCCTCTGAGCATATACCTAGCCTAAAATTAGTCTTTATATCAATCATCTCAAGCTTTATTGGCCATGTTTTTCCGTGATTGACCAGGAGAGAGCCCTCTCCCAACCTGGTAGGGCTAGCTACCAGGTTAAGCGTGGTTTGATGTTATCCTAGATCCTGTCTTTCTCAGCACGAGGTAGATTTAGGCCCTAACATATTGGTGACCATACTGGGGAAGAACAAGTTTGTTTGCTTGTTATTGTTGTTTGCTTTATAAACTACAGATGGAGCCTGAAGTTAGCCAGGTAGCCTTCGAACTGCACTTTCTTTGTGACTGCATAAGTAGGTGAATGTTGCTTCAGTCAATTTCCTGTTTAGTTTTATAAACTGAACATATGACTTGCAAATTGCCCTAGTACATGTATCAAGTTAGATCTGATTGTTGATGGTGGACAACAATCAGACACCAGAAAGGCTGAAATCATTCACCTGGTGATTCCAAATCATTTTCGAGATCAGATCCAAGGACTCCACTGGAGGATGAACCTGACCAGCAGAAACATGAAAAAACAATATGGAAAGATCAGGTATTCAAGTTGGAAATTCGTCCAAGACATTTTGTTCTTTGTTCTAAATTATTTCTTCTCTTTTCCTGAGAATTTCAATAAGGATTTTCAAAGTATATTGTATTTGAGAAAAGATCCTCGGCTTGCATTTGATTCCTTCCTTTTGAAGATTGTGAATACCAAAGATTTGCATGCCTTTGAGCTTGATCAAGGCTGTTTTCTCGAATCTTGTGATAACCGTCTTCAAACTGGTGAGCCTCAAGAAACCAAGACTGATGCTATGCTTTCTGTACATACCCCTATACCTTGTAAAATTCCAGATCGATACAAGCCTATGATTTTACGTCCTATATCCCATGCTTTCCCTAAAAATCATGATCTATATCTACCAAGATTTGATGGTGAATGCGACAATATCACTGCTGAGAGACATGTATTGAATTTTGAGTCCTTTCTTGACCTTTTTGAAGTTGATGAAGAAGATGTCAGTATTAGGCTCTTTCTTTGCAAGGAAAAGTCAAGAGTTGGTTTGAAACCTTACCTGATGTGAGCATCTCAGATTTCCAGCAGTTCGTCAAAGTTTTCCTCGACAGGTGGGTGGTCAGACAAAACCCTTTCTTGATTATAGAAGAGTATAACCAGCTGAAAATATTACCAGGGGAGATAGTACAACAGTTTTCTGCCAGGCTTAACAAAGTCTATTTTTCGATGCCAGTTAATATAAGGCTTCCTCCTAGGTCCCCTCTCTTGCATTACCGGGAAACCTTTGATCCAGAAATGGAGTTTCAATTGAGAGAAAGGAATCTTGCAACACTTGAAGAGATGCAGAAAAATGCAGTAGATGTAGAGGCTCATTTGCTGATCAGAAGGGCAAAGCTGAAGGAAGAAGAGATGAAGAACATAGATCAAGAGGAATTGACATCTCTAGAGGTAAAGCTTGACATTTTGGTAAGTTCACTGGAAGAGATGATGCAAAAGATCACTACAAGGAATGAGTAGGATGTTCAAGACCATGGCTTGCTGATTGAAGAAGAACAAGTTGCTGATCCAAAACATATTCTTTCTTATCCGAGTTGTCATAGACCTGATAATGATTGTTTTATAGATCACCTTGGAGAAGAGAGATTTGTTGATATGATATGTATGCTTGATGATGTGTTTTATATTGATGATTTGCCTCAGTTTGATAAGTATGATGATGATTATGTTCTCCAAACAGAAGCTAATCTTGTAGACAAGCCAGCAGATCGTTTGCGAAAGGAGGAAGTTCACTTTCAACATCTTGAATACAACGATCAGCCATTGCATATCAGCTATGGAAGTGAGGAGGAAAGTGCAACAAATTTTGAAGTAAGTGAAGGATCTTTGCCTGTTTGTTTTGCTTCATTTTATCTCATCAGAGACAACTTTCATGCAATCAGAAATCAAGCGTCGATGAGTTTTGATCTTGACCATCTAGAGGGTAATGAAAACCTTGTTCAAGACTTTTCATATCTAGATTTGCAGCGCTTGAATGCCATTGAATGTCAGGTTGTAGAAGAAGACTTGGAAGTTGGAACATATGATCAAATGATGCAAAATTATTCTATACCATTTTTTTTTGAATCATTTCAGTTTTTGAAGGAAAATTTGCATAGTATGTCTTCAAATGAGCAGCCTGTAGGAAATCACGCAATCTCATTAGAACCAATAGAAAATGGGTTGTAGCAGTCTTTTCAAGTTTTTCATGATCCAATAGCTGATGTGTTGGATGATGTCTGCGGTCAAAGTCCTTCTCCATTAGCTACCTGTGAGCTTGAAAAATGTAGTGATACAAACGTGATCCGACAGCCGGTTTCTTTGTCATTTTCAGCAGTAGTATCGTTACAATGCTCAGATGAAAGTTTGCATTCATGATATGAGGAGAAGAAAAGTAATCCATTTGATGAGCTAAGTCCCAGTGCATATGAATTTCAAGATCCTTGTGCAGTGTTTTTGGAGTCAGATAGAGAATCCATATCATTCAACAGATCTGTTTACAAGTTTTCATGGGAGTTTCCTTTCAGTAGTTCTCTCTTGTTGTTCATAAGCAAGCACTTGTGGAGAGTGAAAATAGTAGCCAAAATGCTTACTTGGTTGGATTGGTTGGTTCATTTCACTTGATCAGGTGATGAATGGAACAATTAGAGTAGGTTGTATTGAATAAGCTCCATTTTGAGAATATTTTCTAGTTTGTCAGTTGTGTTTTTGTCTTGAGTCATTTTTTGTTTCAGTCAGTTTAAAGCTAGTTTCAGCTGAGTGTCCAGTTTCAGCTTTTGAGAGTCTTGTTTCAGTTTTGAATTATTCAGTTCAACTATGAGTCTTGAGTCAAAGTTTCATAGTAATTGGTTTTTGGGTTTTTTGAAGTTATTGACTCCATTTCCCAATGGATGAAGGCACTTGTCTGCTCTCCCAAAGATCTGTGGTTCTTGGCAACTCCAAGGAGCTACCATCCCCATTCGAGCCAATTTTAGTGTCAGTCCTTGAAACCTTCCTCTAGTGATCAAACATGCTCTTACAAAGTGATTTTAAGGTGTCAAGGTCAAATTTTGTCATTTCAGTAAGTCTTCAAGCAAAATTTGGTCACTAGGTATTAGGTCTAGGGTTTGTTTGAACTCCTTTCAAAATTGTCCAAAGGTCAGTACATGTCACCATTCAGCTGAGCGTACCATCATTCAAAGGGTTGTCATCATCATTTCAAGTTCCAATGGGTCATTTTACACCTTGTTCATGCTTAAGTTGTACTTGGGTAAGGTTCATTTCCCTCTCCTAGGGTTTTGAAGGTAATTTCTCTTGGATGGTCAAATCATCAACAAAAATTGTGTCCTGATGTTCATACATCTTACCCTATCCTTAATGTACCTTATTAAGCACTTCCCATCACCGATATCCCTCAAATTCCTCATTTTCGCACAAACCCTAGTTTCTTGCTACAATTTGACAATTTTCTAGGCTAGGCCTGTGTTTTGTCCTTTTGGACTCCTTCCCCTTACTCAATTTTTGAAATTCCACTTTCACCTGCTTCCTAACATCCCTCCTTACTTCCCAAAATTTTCTCAAGAATTTAGAAGCCCCTTATCCCCTTCATTTCACTTCATTTCGAAAAATCCCCTGTTCCACACATCGGGATAAGTTTTACTCCAATAATGTTTCTGAGCAAGAAAAGATGAATTTGGGAAAACTAAGAGAGGTTTTTGTCCAAAATAGGTCCAGGAAGAAAAACCTCCTTCCCTTTTTACACAGGTGTCATGGTTTTAGATAAATGTCAAAAATATAGTTTCCTCAGGAGAATTGATGCACCTCAGAAGTGACCTTGGGAAAATCAAGATTTCTACTAGCTTGGTTGGCCAAATGACTTTCTTGATGAGTCAAATGATAACTAGACACAAAAATATTTCTAGTGAGCTATCATGAGCTCAATTTGGGGTTGAAGAAGACCTTCAAAAGTTGACTGCAATAGAACTCTGCCTTTAGGCAACCTCATTTTGCACATTTTTACTAGTCTTGGGAGATTTAACTTTTGACAGGGAAAATAAACTCCAAATTGAAAAATTCATGTTGTTCTGGAAAGTATACTCAATAAAATTTCCAACGAGATATCCTGCACCCAATTTGGACACTAGGAACGCCTCCAAAATGGGTCTGCAAAAAGGTGCTACGCACCTGTTCCTTGGCGCGGCGCACCTGGGTAGTGGCGTGGTGCACCTTTTCATCAGTGGTCTGCACCTTTAACATAGAGACAGTGTGGTTAGGTATGCTGGAGACATGAACATTAGGTGCAGGACCGCAGGTAATACTAAGAGAAAGTGCAGAACTAGATATTTTCATCAGTGCCTCAAGAGGAAGGAGGACCTTCAGGATAGTAGGAGGTCAAAGAGACTGAGACCTTGAGCAAAGGAACAAACAATTAGAGGATCAACAAACCATCATGGAGCTCCAAAACATAAGAGAAAACCAACAAGTAGCCAAGAGGAGGAAAATCAAGTTGACACCGCTTGAGCAAGAGATTGAAGTTGATCAGGAATCTTAGCTTGAGAGGGCAAACATACACTTGGAAAAGATGCTAGAGAAGGCCAACAAAGAGAAAAAGATGTTGAGGCACATGGCCTATCACTATTTGGCGAGAAACAAAGTTTGCAAAGCGAGAATTAGGACTTTGAAGGCCAAGTTGAGGAAAGCTTTGAGGAAGAGGAAAGAGCAAGACAAGCTCAAGATTTTGGCTGAGGCTTCCTTAGCCCAACATAGCACTTGATGCAGGACACTCAACCCAAATTTCAAGAAATTTGGGATACTTTTTGTCAATTTTGAATTTTTGGAGCAAAACACAGGTTTTTCTGCTTGGTGCGCCACGCCACCTGGCACACGCTTTTGCTAGGGACCTCCTTTGGAGGAAAACTCAGCATTTTTGGATTCCTCATGCAAAAATATGAATGCCCACAAATGGCCAAGAAATTTTGTCAAGTTTTGAGCTTCCAAAAGGGTCAAAAACACCTCAAAAATGCTCTTTTTGCCCCTTTTTGCCCACACAGGAAGCAGTGTTGGGAGAACTCACTTTTGGAAGGGAAAATAGACACCAAATTCAGAAATTCCACCTGTTATGGAAAGTAGATAGATAGACCTTTCCAAAAAGCCCACTTGGAGAAAATTTGGTGCACGGGAAGGCCTCCAAAATCAGCTGCAAAAAGGCGCGGTGCACAGGGACAGAGGCGCGACGCACAGGATGGAAAATTGAATTTTTTGCCAAAAAACTATGTTTTTTTTGCCTAGTTTTTTCTCAGTTTGACTTTTCTCTCTCTCAGAGTCAAGATCATGATGTAACTTGATGGAATTTTATGTAAATATGCTAAAATTTCACTCATGGAGGTAGATACATCATAAAAAGGTAGTTTGAAACTAAATGAATAAGTTTCCTAGGTTTTAGAGGCAAGCTGTTCCACTGCCTACTTTTTAGTTCTTAGTTTAGATCTTGTTGAAACAGCTCCTAAACTCATGAATTCAACCCCTAAATCCTAGCATGAGTTTTTTGTTTCCCATATCTAGTATTTTTTAAGTCATTGGTAAAGATTGGACTCTAGTGAATGCTTTGAGCATTATTGTACATTCACCTCTGCAGTTTGGCAAAGGAATAGACCAGGGTTTGTAGAATTTTGTGGGATTCTTGTGACAAGTTTGATTTGGTATTGTTTTTTCTTCTGTAATTCAAAGTTTACATGTGTTTATGTATGCCATCATCTCTCTCTTTTTAGCTAAACTAAATGAATCAAGGATAAAGGTAGAATTCATTGATGTTGCAGTGCTCTACCTAGGGTTTGTTTAGTTTTCTATGTTTTCAGCAGTTTGAAGAGGATCCCTGAGACTTTCATGCCCTCTCCAACTCCTCACCAGTCTTAAGACTCTCCATCTCATTCAATTTCAAAGTACTAAACCATTTTCCTACCTCGCCCCATAGAAACCTCTGCAAGACTGAGTCCATTCGCCGGACCCAAATCTACCTTTCACATTTGAGTCAACAAACCATTATAAAATTCAATCAAACTCCTCTGAGCATATACCTAGCCTAAAATTAGTCTTTATATCAGTCATCTCAAGCTTTATTGGCCATATTTTTCCGCGATTGACCAGGAGAGAGCCCTCTCCCAACCTGGTAGGGCTAGCTACCAGGTTAAGCATAGGTTGATGTTACCCTAGATCCTGCCTTTCTTAGCTTGAGGTAGATTTAGTCCCTAACATCATGCTCCCTTCCAACTACCTGGAGCACTAAGACTGTCCTGCCACCCTATAGTCATTGTGTACGATCCTCTATATACATCTTCAATCGGCTTCCATTCACTCTTCCCAGAAAAGGTTCTCCATTCAGCTTCGTGAGCTGAACTGCGCCTCCATTTGTAATTTCTATGATAATGTATGGCTCTAAGCAATGCATCTGGAATTTTCCTGGAAACTTAGTGAATTTACTATCATATAACAAGACAAGGCCATTTACCTTAAACGTGCGAAGCTTGATATGGCGATCATGCCATGCTTTTTCATGCTCCTTCTTTACCTACTGATGGAATCCAACCAAGAATCAGTCCTCTTCAAGCTCCATACCTGTGAGAGCTGCTATGCGTAGACTAGGCACAATATACTCCATTGGTATGACAAATTCTACCCCATAGACCAACTTGAACAACGTTTGTCCTGTCATCTTCTTGCAAGTAGTCCTATATGCCCATAGTACTATAGGTACACACACATCCTAGTCATTTTGTTGCACATTACAGATCTTTGTCAGCACATTCTACAAAATCTTGTTGAAGGCCTCAATAATTCGATTGGCCTGTGGGTTATATGCTATACTCTTATGATGGTAGACCTGGAATTCCTTTGTTAACGCACTGATTGTTTCATTCAAAGAGTGCATACCTCTATCTCTCATCAACACTTCAGGGCAGTCAAACCTAGTTAAGACATACTCAAACAAAAAGTTTGTTGTCGTAGCCCCTGTACAATCCTTAATAAGCTATGCCTCTGCCCATCTGGTTAGATACTCTGTCACAGTGATGATATAGGGCACACTAGTTTTCTTCCCTGGGGGCTGAATTGGCCCAACAAAATTAATCGCCCATTTTTCAAATCGCTGCAACGATACTTGAGGTTGTAATGGAATTCATCCATTCACAATGATCTTCTCATTCTCTGACACACATCACATGCCTTATAATATGCTTGGGGACTTCACACTCAAACGCATCCAAAAACATATTCATGTCAGTTAAACCATCATAATAAGGTAAATTCCTTACCTCCAATGAAACACAATGCTTCAATTTAGTCATCATGTTGCAGCGCGATGTAGATACTTCATGCAAACAATTCTGCCAGTGCTCCAATTCTTCATCTGAATCAGAGGTATAGGAACTCTCCCGGTCCCATGCAATCTGTCCATATACCATCGGATTGATCCAGTCCTGGTATCACATTATTATTTTGTAGATATGATCTAGCCCATCCTCACTTTCTTCATAGTTGCAGACCGATTCAGTGTAGCGTGCTCCTTCTGCAGGGTCTAGTGGCACTACAACCCGCATCGCTTTCCTTTCAAATGATGTTGTCCTCTTCTTTAAGTTGATGAACCTGTTCATGTCAATGGCCCAGTCAATTCTGAGGAGCACAGGGTATGGATTACTATCATTAATGATCTCTATCACTTCAAAGTCAGCCATCGCGCTTGCACCTTCTATATCAATTGTTACTCCATATAGTCGTCCGATAGGAATTATATTTTGCTTTTTTTCCATTCTAAGCTGAATCGGAGATCACTGCAATGCAGGTCTCCCCATTCTTTCCCACGTTTGTTTTGGAAAAATGTTCGCATTGGACCCTAGATCCAATATGACGTGGTCCATCTCATAATCTCCTATCTGCGTGGTGAGCCTCATGTCACGCCCCGTTCTAGCCTTATGTTTGCCAATTTTTCTAACTATGCGGTGTCCATATAGGACGTTCTCTTTGCTAGCGCACTTTTTTATTAACTCCTATAGACCTTTCACAGCTTTGCTATCACACAGTGTTTTCTTTTAGGTATCCAAGAATGTGGTAAGCACAGAGGGATCAACCTCTGTAGGCACACTGGGTTCTTGTACGTTGTTCTGGCTTCCTAAGGTGGAGGCCTTAATGAAGCTCATCTTGGCTTCCATAAAAGTTTCCTTAGCATGCTCCATATAAAACCAACTTCCTTTTCTGGGGCCTTGCAGACCCATCCGTCCTCTTCAAGTTGTTTTCCTTTATCATCTCCAGTTGTTATTCTGCTTCTTAGCACTATGTTCACTCTCTAATCCCTGTTGCGGGGCTCAGCTCTCATCATTTGTAAGTCCTATGTAGGTTTCTCAGGTTGTGCCTTCTTCTCCTACATCCTAGCTATCAACATCGAGTATTCTTCTATAGTGTGATCAAATTGGCTATAATATTGACATGACAGGCGTGCCTGATTCTGACACTCTCGCGCATAGTGCCCTGGTGTTCCGCAGTTGTAACAGATAACCTGTCCCCGACCTCTACTAGGTCCTCCTCCTCCTCAGCCTCGTCCACATTCCTAATATCTTCCGTGTGCTCCTCCAGCACCCTGCTCTGGAGGTCATGTTTCTGCTTGCATTCGGTAGGTAGGTGATCTTTCCATCATTAGCTCATAGTTGCAACAATAGCATTCATCTTGGACCACTGATTTTTAGAAGTTACAAAACAACTGTTGAGGTGTTTAGATGAAATTTTGAAGCAAATGACAGTTATTCGTTGCATTCTGTCCAACAACTTGACAAATAGCGCACCATAGCATAGCCCCTATGCTCAGTTCTGTTGGAGCTTCTGGCCTCAGGGGAATTGGTCCCCCTCCTATGATATATTTCAAAAATATAGGACAATGGTCTTTATCATTCCCCTGGCTTTTACACATCAGACACTAGACTTCCGCGTGCACCTCTGGCTTAGCCTCCTTGTCTTTCTTCAATCTCTACAATTCTAAGCATAGAATCTGTAACAGAGAGCGAATTTGTTGTAGCCCAAGGTCGCATCCTGAATAGGCATCGCATGCAACCTCATCGTGATTTCTAGGGCTTCTGCCTGATTTCCTATCTTTTGTTGTGATAGAGCAATCCTCACGTGGGTTAGAAGTGAAGCTATAAACCACTCGCCGTACTGACCATCTGTGAGCTGCATATTAGCTTCTTGAATTACGCATTTTAGCCTTTTATCTAACTCCCAAGGTCTCTCATAAACCCTCATTTTGATCTCCTTAAATCCAACTACTGACTGCGAGTCAGACTTGGGCTTACTAAACTCTTTGTTTAAATCAGCCTTAGTGTCTACCAGTGTTGCCAGAGGATTATCAGTGTTGAAATATGGCAACAAGAATATTCCAATTTAATTTGTCCTGGAATTAAATTGTGAATTAAAATCAAATTTATTCTTAACAGCTACTTGGAAATAATTAATTAATTTATTTTAAATTAATTAGTTGGAGAAATTCAAGTTAGAAGTCTTTTTGAAGTCATGCAAGAGTTATACCTTAAATTAAGGAGATAAGAGTGAGTTATATTTGAGTTGTAATTAGTTAACTCAGTTTACTGAGTTAAGTCCAGTTAAATTAGTTCCAAACTATTTGAGGAACTAATGGTGAGTTAACAGTCAGTTGATGCATGCATGCACTCAACTAGTGCTACTCCAGTTAACTAAAGATTCCCTCATCAGAAACTCATGCATGTCTATTATGAGAAAGACCCAATTGAGATTAAAGTCAAGGATAGTGTACTATCAGTTGCATGTGTTTTCTCATAGAGAAAACTCATGCATGCAGTCAAAGATTTAATCCTTGAGGATTGCGTAGTTTTGGAAGAGATCATCCACTTGGTTGAAGGAGAATCATCCACAAGGAACAACGCAAGGAAATAGGAGCTTGGAGGGCTGAGAGGAAGGCTGGATAGAAGCCATGATTGCCTGTGAGCATATGTGAGGATTGTACTGAGAGCTGGCTAGTTGTGAGAGCTAAGGCTTTGTATAATTCCTATGTATTTCCACGGTGTATGATAATACAATAGTGTGAGGTTTTTTAGCTGAGGCTTTCCCCAAAGTATTTTCATGTGTATTGTGTGATTGATTCTTCTTCTTCTGGTTATATTGTTCAGCTTGATCTTTAAGATTCAACAAATTGATAGTAGAAGTAGGTTATAGTATTCTGCTTTGATTTATATTGCATTATCGGGTTAACCTACCTATAACATATTTTCTACATGGTATCGGAGCAGGATTTGTAGAAATTATTCTACATGGTATCGGAGCTGTGAACAATATACTGAGAAGAGAATTCGAAGTTCGAAGTTCGGGGTTGTAGGTGCAAATAAAATTCATACCATACTTCAAGGTTGGCCAATGGCATTCTATGGCTTGATACTGGAGTATGCCTTGGAAGGTAGCTTGAATTACATAGCATGGAAAGATAGAATGGAGGTTGTATTAGAAGACAATGGCTTGAAGGAATTCATTGATCAAGAAATGCCAAAGCCAACTTCAACTAATGCAAAAGAGTTGGCTGAGTGGAAGAAGTGTGTGGCGAAGGTGAGATGGATCATCCTTGAGGGAGTTCGAGACCATATTGTCTCGAGTCTCCATGGGAAGGATACTCCATTTTCAATGTGGAAGACATTGAAGGACCTCTACCAGAACATTAGCAACTAGAGGAAATTGGTGCTCAAGGAAAAGCTTCGAAGAATCAAGATGGAGAAGGGCGATACTATTTCCACATATCTGAACAAGCTGACCACCTGTAGAGATGAGCTTGTTAGTGTGGAAATAACTACTACCGATGATGATATGGTGAGCCTCGCTCTCCTTGGCCTTCCAAAGAGTTGGAACAGTTACTAGGACTTTGTGAATGGAAGAGAGAAACTATTGGATTGGGAATGACTGTGGTCAGATCTTATGCAGGAGGAGATCAGGAGGAGTGCATGAGATGGTTATTCATCTAAGAATGATGATGAAGAAACTTTGGCCTTAGCAAGTAAGGCAAGGAAAGGGAAGGGGAAGGCTTCCCATTTCAAATCGAATTCTTCTCATGGAGGGAAGAAGGGTGACATGTCTAAAGCAAGATGCTTTAATTGTCACAAGATGGGACATTATGCGACTAATTTCCCATCGAAGAAGTCCAAGAATGGATCCTCAAAAGGATCAGAAGGTGAGGCATTAGCCTCTCAGTTCAAAATGGACTTTACCCTCATTGCATGCATAGTGTCATCGATGATGGGTTGTGTCTGGTATCTTGATAGTGGAGCCTCATTCCACATGACTGGTGATAAAAATTTATTCAGTGCCTTAGAGGAGAAAGACCTCAAGATGCGCATAGATATGGGTGACGACGAAAGGTATAGTGTTTCAGGAGTGGGTACAGTTGCTTTTTAGAGGGAGCATGGAGCTCCTCTCACCTTGACAGATGTGAAGTATGTGCCTGGACTGAAGAAGAACTTGGTATCGGTCATGATGTTGGAGGACAAAGGCTATGATGTTGTCTTCAGTAAAGGAAAGGCATTCCTAAGACACATAGCCATGGGTCAGACCAAGAGGATAGGGATTCGAGTGAAGAATCTCTATAAACTATAGGTAGATGATTGTGCAGCATTGAGTATAAAAGCAGAATTGGTGCAAACCCAAGACATTGGCAAGTTGTGGCACAGGCAGTTGGGCCATTTGCATCATGGGGCTTTGAAGATAATGCAACAAATATCTACAGGACTTCCCAAAGGTAAACTTGAGCAAGTTGACACATGCAAAGGTTGTACCTTGGGAAAGTACACCAAGTCTTCCTTTCATGGTCAAGATAGTTGAGCAAAGGCTATCTTAGAGCGAGTTCATATTGATTTGTGTGAACCATTCTTGACGGCATCTACAACGAAGCAAAGGTATTATGTGATTTTCATTGATGACTATTCTCGTAAATGCTGGATTTATTTCATGTAGAAGAAGGACCAAACTTTCACAAATTTTTGTGAGTTCAAATATTTGGTCGAGAAAGAGTCAGGGAAGAATATCAAGGCCTTGAGAAGTGACAACAATGGAGAATATGTCTCTCAAGAGTTTAAGGACTTCTGTGTAGTGGAAGGAATTAAACGAGAGTTGACGGCACCTCATAACCAACAACAGAATGGGGTGGTCGAGAGGAAGAACATAACTATTGTAAGGGCATCACGGGCAATGCTGCATGACCAAGGCTTACCACTTCACTTAAGGGCTGAGGCATGCAACACAACGGTCTATTTGCAGAATAGAAGCCTGCATCGCATACATGGTATGAAGACACCAGAGGAAGCTTTCTCCGGTAAGAGACTAGATGTGGGCCACTTCAAGATCTTTGGCTCATCGGTATATTGCCATGTGACAAAGGATGTATGGAAGAAGCTTGAGCCGACAACAAAGTTGGGAATATTTGTGGGGTACACTGATACACCTCACAACTATCGGGTGTACTTGACTACTAGTTGGAGGACAGTGGTTCGCATAGATCTCAATTTTGATGAGCAGAAGGCCATGTGAGTTTCCCTTGAGAGGGAGCTCTATCTACAGGTTGTGGAGGAGCTGTTGGTTCCTAAGGAGGAGGAGCCTCAGATTGATGCAGAGCATCCACATGCAAAGGTTCCAAGAGTGGAGACATCCACTCAAGCGGAGTCTTCCAGAGATGGATGGAAGCACACAAGAGAAGCTAACAGATTGTTGGAGGATGTGAGAGAAAATGTTGGAGCACCATTTTCTCAGCGTAGATAGAAGAGGTCACCCGAGAGGTACACTGGATACATGGCCCTTGCTAGGGAATGTGTTGAGACCAAACGAACCTCCTTTGAGGAAGCATTGCAGCAGCCGATTTGGGTTGATGCTATGGTGGAGGAGTATGACTCCATAGTTCGTAACAGTGTTTGGGATGTGGTTTCGAGACCTGAGAACAAGTCAGTTGTGAGTTCCCGTTGGCTTTACAAGGTAAGGCAAGTTGTTGATGGTAGTGTGGAGAAGCATAAGGACAAATTTGTTTCCCGTCAATTTTCACAGGTCAAGGGGATTGACTATGATGAGACTTTTTCTCTTGTTGCAAGGTACTCATCTATCAGATCTCTGTTGGCACTATAAGCACATATGGGTTGGAAGATCCATCAAATGGATGTGAAGAGTGCATTCCTCAATGGCCAGATTGAGGAAGAGGTGTACATAGAGCAACCAGAAGGTTTTGAGACCTTCGGTCGTGAGTCACATGTGTGTCGACTCAAGAGAGCGTTGTACGGGCTGAAGCACGCACCTTGTGCTTGGTACACCAGGATAGACAACTACTTCACTGGGTTGGGCTTCAAAAATAGTGAAGCAGATGTGAACCTATACCACATTGTGGTGAAAGGTAAGTTGTTGATCATCGTACTTTATGTTGATGATCTCATATTGACTGGTGATGATCAGTTGATCGTGTCTTGCAAGGAGGACCTTGCAAGAGAATTCGAGATGAAAGACATGGGTCTCATGCATTACTTCCTTGGCATGGAAGTGTGGTAGAAGGATGGGGGGTTATTTATGTCTCAAGGCAAGTATGCCAATGAGACCCTCAAGAGATTCCACATGGAGAAGTGCAAGCCCATGCAGACTCCTCTAGCAGGTAACTAAAGGACAGAGGTTGCTACTTCAAGAGAAGTGGTAGAGGCTATTGCATACAGGCAGCTTGTGGGTTCACTGATGTACTTAGTGAACACACGACCAAATTTGTGATATGCGGTGAACCAGCTGAGTCAAGCGATGGTTCAGCCTACCAAGATGTTTTGGAAGGTGGCAAAGCATGTATTGAGATACCTCAAAGGCACATCTCAGTATGGATTATGGTGTAGATGGACAGAGGGAGTGAAGCTATAGGGCTTCATTGATGCAGATTGGGTAGGGAGTCCATTAGATCGGAAGAGCACATCAAGAGGGATTTTCAACCTTGGGTCAGCGATAGTTTCTTGGTACAGCAGGAAATAGAGGCCGGTTGCACTCAGATCGGCAGAGGTAGAATACATGGCTGCAAGTCAGGCAACATGTGAGGCCATCTAGATGCAAAAAATCCTAGTTGGTTTGTTTGATCAGAGAATGGATCCAACTGTGATCTATTGTGATAATCAGATTTGTGTCAAACCCTCCGAGAATCTAGTATTTCATGATAGGTTCAAGCACATCGACATCCGGTATCATCATCTTAGATATTGTGTAGCGAGGAGGATCATGTTGCTGCAGTATATTTCGACAGAGGAGCAAGACGCTGACATTTTGACAAAGGCATTGTCAAAGTGTAAATTCGAGTTCCATAAAGACAGGAGCGGGGTGGAAGATAATCCATTTCTTATTGAGAGGGAGTGTTGAAAAATGGCAACAATAACCAATTTAATTTGTCCTTGAATTAAATCGTGAATTAAAATCGAATTTAGTCTTAACAGCTACTTGGAAATAATTAATTAATTTATTTTAAATTAATTAGTTGGAGAAATTCAAGTTAGAAGTCTTTCTGAAGTCATACAAGAGTTATACCTTAAATTAAGGAGATAAGAATGAGTTATATTTGAGTTGTAATTAGTTAACTTAGTTTACTAAGTTAAGTCCAGTTAAATTAGTTTACTAAGTTAAGTCCAGTTAAATTAGTTCCAAACTATTTGAGAAACTAATGGTGAGTTAACAGTCAGTTGATGCATCCATGCACTTAACTAGTGCTACTCCAGTTAACTGAAGATTCCCTCATCAAAAATTCATGCATGTCTATTCTGAGAAAGACTCAGTTGAGACTAAAGTCAAGGATAATGTACTATCAGTTGCATGTGTTTTCTCAAAGATAAAACTCATGCATGCAGTCAAGGATTTAATCTTTGAGGATTGCGTAGTTTTGGAAGAGATCATCCACTTGGTTGAAGGAGAATCATCCACAAGGAATAGTGAAAGGAAATAGGTGCTTGGAGGGCTGAGAGGAAGGCTGGAGAGAAGCCAAGATTGCATATGAACATCTGTGAGGATTGTACTGAGAGCTAGCTAGCTGTGAGAGCTAAGTCTTTGTATAATTACTATGTATTTCCACCGTGTATGATAATACAATAGTGTGGGGTTTTTTAGTTGAGACTTTCCCCAAAGTATTGTCATGTGTATTGTGCGATTGATTCTTCTTCTTCTAGTTATATTTTTCAGCTCGATCTTTAAGCTTCCGCAAATTGATAGTAGAAGTAGGTTATAGTATTCTGCTTTGATTTATATTGCATTATTGGGTTAACCTACCTATAGCAGATTTTCTACAATCAGAATAATACTTAATATACCATCTTAGCACGCAATCCTGTAGAGCGGTAACCAACTGGGCCTTCTTTATATTGTCATCAGTAATCTGTTATGCTGTCCACATAGCATTCGCAACAAATCAAAACTACTCTGTGTCTTCACTCCCTATACCCTTGAAAATTGGCAGCTTCATTGTGTTTGACAGGTTGAATGGCAGTGGTGGTGGTGGAGGTGTGGGCGAAGGTGTATGTGATGGAGGTGGAGGTGGAGGTGGAGTGGATGGATGATGTGTTCTTGGAAAACCCTCTGTTATCAGTTGAAAAACACTTCACGGTAGAGTCCTTCTGCCCCTTTGTCATCGCTTACGAGAGGTCCAATCAAGGGACTATACTCCGATCTTGATCCTTCTCGATTTCTAAATAATTTTCCACTTCGCATAGCTCTGAACATCAAGGCAATGGCATAACCCTTTTTTCACATAACAACATCTTAATCCAAGTATTCAAAGATCTTAAATACTTACCTTGCACTCCCTTGAAAAATCTTTGCTTCGCTTCATTGTAGCTAACTGAGGTATCAACTGCGAATTCTGTAACAAATCCTCCTATAATTCGATTGATCCAGTGATCGACAGCCTGCGCGATCTTGTCTTCAAAGGCTTCTAACCATCGTACCAGTTCTGGAGTTCACAATAATGGACCATCAAGCTTCCACCTCCCTTGACCGTCTACCAACTTATCTAGTCACTCATATAATTCGATCGGGAAGGTGTAGAAGAAAATTTCGTGTATCTCTGTATAAAAATACCTATCCAACCACTGCTCCTTCCTCAGGCATGATTCCTGTTTTCCTATGACGTGAATTCGTGAATTTTTCTATCCATCCACTTTTCAATTTCTTTCTTCGTCGGGTTCCAGTGATGTGACATCACATATCTATTTCAGGAAGATCCTGGTCCTGGAAACGGAATGATTTGTTGGCTTAGGGGGTCCTGACCCAGGTTCAGAGGTAGTTGCGCCCACCAACAAATCCCTACACTACTGGCCCTTTTGGCAAGAACCCGTGTAGCGTAGATTGTAGTCTCACTCAAAGTAGTATGGGGGGATGCAAGAACCAAGTTTATGCATCCATAGATGAGTGTTATGTCTTTTAGCGCCTCAGATTTGCCTTCGCGTTGATCAATAAGCCCTTAGGGCTTGGTACTACAACTCTACTGAAATAGCCTCTAGACCTTCGCGAAGGTCTACGATCGTCATTTTCGGACCCTTATTAGTTGATCTATGCGCGTATTAGGTTAATTAGAAAACATATCAGAATTCAACACAGTCTTCGTGAAATTACTTAACATGCATTGCGTACATTTATTAAGACTTATTCAAGTGAATCATGCATAATTAGATCAATATTTCATAAACACATCATTCATCCACAACATATATCGTAAATATAAGTAAACATAAATAAGCAGATATACACAAGAATTCTTCAAAAATCTTCTTTATTGATCTTCAATACGGTATTATAGAGTCAAAACTACCCTGCGCACTCAGCTGCAGACTCTACCTAGTCCTCTGCGCACTGAGCTGTAGAGCCTTTCTCTCATATCTAACCCACTTCTTTGCACTATGACTTTTCTCCATTGACCCATTACATCCATCATTATGCCTTAGACTCTCTAAGACACACCTATTTATAGCCTTTTACATACAATCCCATGGTTCGCGGACCATGGGTGGATCTCCAAGCTGACTCAAACTTTACATAAACAAGGGGCTAAAACCCCTTTTGACTCCTAATCATGTATGTGCTACATAGCCACAAATCGTGGAGACTTTAAATTACTTACAAATATTACATCAAAAATTGGGTTATTTTAACCCCAAAACTGACCCAGGGCACCCCATCCCATCGCCATGACTATGCAATGAACATACACAATACTACACATACACAAAAAAACATGTACAACATGCACACAATACCACATGGGAACAACACAACATGTATGTCATGCACACAATACCACATGTAAAACATGTACACATTACCACATGTACGCAACACCACCTACACAACATGTACACATTACCACCTGTACGCAGCACCACCTGCACAACATGTACACAACACCACATGTACTCAACACCACTTGTGCAATGTGTAAACAACACCACATGTACACAACTGATCCAGATTTAAATAGGAACGCAACAAATTGCAGAGATAACCATATACACAAAGATGCAGTGGAAATAATACTTCATTTCATTAATGGAAAATACTGAAATATGCTTACAAACAGTAATGGAAATAAACCAGCTAGGGCGATGGTAGCTTATCTATGAGAAGATATGTGGTGGCTGCATGCCTCTGAACTGTTCCGAACTGTGTTACAATGAGGCTCAAAGGCCTATTTATCCTTGATAAACAATGGAAAACCCTTCACATCCCAAAACCTAACCCTAGAAGATGAAACGCCAAATTGTGGGCCCCGTTTGGGTAAATTGGTACATCAATTTCCTGGGGTCATAACTTTGGCATACGATCTCCGTTTGATGTGTACGATAGCTCGTTAGAAAGATCTATCTGAGTACTACCACTTTGGGAGGCAACATTCATCCATGGACCCATGTTGCCCCAGATTTCCCAAAAAACGTCATTTAGCACCTCAAAACGGCTCCGGAAGTTCAGGACCCAAAAAACTGCTAAAAATAGTAAACTATGCTACAATTTAGGAAACTGAAAAGCTGAAAGAGACAGTTGTGGGCGTCCAAATGGGATAGGTGGGTGGCCACCAACATCCACCTGGATCATTCCTCCCCCCTTAGGAAGCAATGGTCCCCATTGCGTTGAGTTCCTCCCTAAGATGAGGAAGCTTCTACTGAGCTGGGTCTCTCGTGAGCTGTTTTGTAATCTCTGGTGTGACCAAAAATGGTGGGAAGCATGGTCGACGATGGTCCACATTGAACACTCGGTGCAAGCAAAGGAATGGAGGAATGCTGTGCTTCAAAGCATTGTTTCCCGTAGCCTTGGTACTGGTGTAAGGACCATGTCGAAGTCGCCTGAGTTTCTGATGGGTTCTGGTAAGGCGTTCTCTCTGCAGATGTAACCAAACTTTGTCGCCCACCTGAAACTTGTGTGGTACCCCTGTGGGTGAGGAGAAGTTGTTCCTGTGTCTTGTCATGACTGTATCCCTTTGTTGCTGCTGCTGCATGGAGGAACCCTTCGCGAGGGTCATGGATGTGATGGCAATCTTCCCCTTACTTTGGGAGTGAACCAGACAGATGAATTTCCTGGTCTGGGAGATGAGCTTGCTACCTTTCTTAGCAGTGATCAAAGATGTGGAGGTAGGTGGGGCTACCTCGGTATCCTGTATAATGAATTATTCAAAGAAATAATGATAGCACGAGGGCTGGACTCATACACAGCATGTCGCCTCCACAAGTATGGCTGGCCTAATAATACATCACAAACATACAGAGGTGTAACATCACACAATACCTCGTCTGTGAAGGGTTTGATGCTGTAGGGAAGGCGGCACTGCTGGCGAACTTTCAGATCTCGTCCTTCATGAAGCCACCCGATACTGTATGGCTGCGGGTGCAGTGTAGTCGGTAGGGCCAACCGCTTCATGACCTCTGCTGAAATGAGGTTCTTTTGGCTGCCACTGTCGACAATGAATTGCAGTGGCGAACCCTTCACCCACATCTGTGAGTGGAAAAGACGCTCCCCCTCTTCTGGATATGTAGGTTCATTCTTCTGCATCTTGGCAGTGGCAATAGTGGTGCTGGGATCCGCATCAATGATCTGCTTCCCTTTGCCATTCCCCTTGTCAGGTTCTGGCTCAGGGTCAGAACATGCATCTGATTCGGAAGCCTTCAACTCGGCCACCAACGACTGCTTGGTCCGACACTCACTTGTGTTATGAGTGGGACTCTTGTGGAACTCACACCACTTTCCTGTGTCCTTCTTCGGCTTCATGGTGTTGTTCTTTTCTTGCAGCTTCGACGGGTTGTCTTGGGTCACCCCGCCTTGGCTTTGTCCTTTGGGCTTCGAATTTGCAGATCCAAAGTCTCGCTTCTCTTGTTTGAACTTTTGCTCGATTTTGACAGCGTATCGATATGCTGTGCCGAGTGAGGAGATGTTCAAGCACCCCATATCTTCTTGGATGTATCTGTGTAGGCAGCCGCGGTATTTGAGTACCAGATGCAGCTCAGAATCTTTGATACCCAATTGTGTGTGAGGGGTATGAAAAATGTTTGTGAACTCTGGCACATCTTAGTCTCGTCCCTGCCGCAGTGTGGTCCATTTGATGTATTTGTCCTCATAGCTTCCGACAGGGTAGTACTGCTCCTTGATGGCATCCCGGAAGTCATTCCAAGTGGTTGTGGCTGAAAATAGTGAGCCTGTACTTTCATCCTTCTGCTCGCAGTAGGTTTCCCACCAGTCCTTGACGTGGGGGGCTGCTTTGAGAAGAGCGAAAACAATCTTTTCCCGATTTGAAAATTCATGAACAGAAAAATACCCATCTAGCAGATTTAACCATTTATCTACGACATCTGCGTCTATTTGACCCTCGAAGATGGGGATTTGAAAATTAACTTGTACCTTAAACGGTGTGGCGTTTCCAGAGTAGTTGTTGGAAGCTGATGCGTCGCCTCTAGGTAGCTGCTGAAGGATCTGCGCAAAACTATCCATCATCACGTTCCTTTGCCGCTCGAGGGCTTCTTCGAGCAAGATTTTGATAGGATCTCCTGCCCCCTCGTCTTTCTTCTCATCCGTCATGGGAGGCCGTTGGGATTTGCGAGGCTGGTCTTGCAAAGGTTCAACTAGTTCAAGCCCTAACTCCTTATATCCCAACCTCGTTGGGGACATGCAAAGAAAAATAGAGAAAAAGCAGACCGCTCTGATACCCACTGATCCAGATTTAAATAGGAATGCAACAAATTACAGAGATAACCATATACACAAAGATGCAGCAGAAATAATACTTCATTTCATTAATGGAAAATACTGAAATATGCTTACAAACAGTAATGGAAATAAACCAGCTAAGGCGATGGTAGCTTATCTCTGAGCAGAGATGTGGTGGCTACATGCCTCTGAACTATTCCGAACTGTGTTACAATGAGGCTCGAATGCCTATTTATTGTTGAGAAACAATGGAAAAGCCTTCACATCCCAAAAACTAACCCTAGAAGATGAAACGCCAAATTGTGGGCCCCGTTTGGGTAAATTGGTACATCAATTTCCCAGGGTCGTAACTTTGGCATACGATCTCCGTTTGACGTGTACGATAGCTCATTAGAAATATCTATCTGAGTACTACCACTTCATGGACCCATGTTGCCCCAGATTTCCAAAGAAACATCGTTTAGGGCGTCAAAACAGCTCCGGAAGTTCAGGACCCGAAAAACTGCTAAAAATAGTAAACTGTGCTACAATTTAGGAAACTGAAAAAGTTGAAAGAGACAGTTGTGGGGGTCCAAATGGGATAGGTGGGTGGCCACCAACATCCACCTGGATCAACAACACCATATGCATGACATGTACATAACACCACATGTAAAAATAACAACATGCATGACATGTACAAAACACCACCTGCACACAACACCACATGCACACAACACCACATGCACTCATCACCACATGTATTGTTGTCACTTACTGCCAAATGTGTTTTCAGTTGTCCGAAGAGTAAATGAGAAGAGAATTTTGTAGTCATATCCCAATTCTCAAAAGGACTCAAAGCCCAAATCAGAACCCCTCCATTGGAAAGTTCCCTGAACAAGCTTTCCAATGATTTGTGGAAGTCCAAAAATGGACTCCTAGATCAAAAGCCATGGTCTTCTGAAGTTTTAAGGATTGAAGCCTTGTGAAGGCATATCAGAATATCAGAGATTTCAATATCACAACATCAGAGATATCGGTGATTTCATATCGGCGATTGCATATTAGAGGTTCAGATGATAGATTCGGTCAAATAGATTGACGATCACATATCAGCGATTACATGTTGGGGGTCAAATGCATTGGAGTAGGTAGTATCGGAGCTCGGAGAAGATCGGTGCATTGCAATATCACAACATTGGAACTTCTGGACATGTGAACCTTTAAAAATCTGCGATATGGGAAAAGTTCTGATAACGTTTAAAACAATCAAGAAACGCTGATAAAGGTTTACAAAGGATTTCATCGTAAAAATAAAGGTGGGCTGGCTCTTTTCTCTCTCCTCCAGCAAGACACGTGGCGGCATATGATTGGTTTCGATAAGCTACTCGTGGCAGCATATGGTTGGCTCCGATAAAGACGCGTGGCAGAATATGATTGGTTATGATAAATCTATAGTGGCATCTAACATCAACATGACATCGTAGTATGGTAGGACACGTGGAAAACAATTTTGGCATTTTTAGGGGCCTAAGGGGGAATTCTGGGTGACACATGTCACTACTCAGGAAGTGCCACGTGGAAATGATGTTGTCATATCAGAGGTCGCATATTGGAGAAGTGGGAATTTCGCAACTCCAAAGTCATTTCCCCTCCTCGAAACCTTTAATGAGAGGGGCTTCAATATTGGGCTAGCACATGATGGCTAGACGAACTTAAAGGAACAGAGGCACAAAGCACTTTACAAAGGAAAAACGACCCCCAACATGAGTCTAAATTTCCCAGTGCCTTAAGGCTAAGCCTCCGGTCATGACCCTCAGTTCCATGGAGGAAAATAGAAAGGGGCTAAACAAAAGAATCCAAAGACATCGAGACTCATTGTTTTCATAATGTCTGTTAATAATAAAGTCTCGATAAGGCAAAGCTCCGGTATAGCATTATGACAATGTTACATGACATGATGGGCCTTGATAGTGTAATGTAAAGAGTTATGTGATGGATGAGTTGAGAACTGTGATTTTGCAACACCACTCAGGCCACCACAATGGATCGCTCCCAACTCTAGAAAGTGGGAAATTCAAGCGGTTAAGCAGAAAGTGACAGGTGAATCAACTGAGTAGTTGAAGATAAACATTGTGGTAAAGACATGGCCTAATCAAAGGCAATCCTAGGAACGACTGGGAGATATTTTCCTCAACCATCATTTAGTTTCCCTTATTTCTATTTTTCTGTAACTTTTTTATTTTAAAGAGTGAAATCAAAACCCATTGCAATGATTTAGGCAGCAGGAATTCACTTTCCGAGACAACTAGTTGATCAAATAGTTCAGACTTAGCTAAGATATTTTTGTAACTATTTTTCAAAGCTCTCCATCTCCTTATAAAAGGAGGGAAGAAACACTTAACAAAGGTTCATGAATTCTACATCGAAGAGGTCCAAATTCTGTGGCTTCACTTTGGTTCAATTTGCTTGTTTGTGAGGTCGTTGGGTTGATGCAATTGTTGAATGTAATGGACTGGTGATTTGGACTCCATCTTGAAGGTTAATGAAACTATTTTGTTGATTCCTATCATAAAAATGCGCGGTATGTTTCCCCTTTGTTTATCACTTCATGTATGTCTTTCCTCCTATGAAATAGTGTAATGAAGCTGTTGGTATCACTCTAATTCATGGTTGTATATTTGTTGCTAAGTAGTAACAATACCTATGTTAACTACAAATTTACTTATGTTATGTAATAACCTAAAATACTTGTAATGTGCACATATTTACTTAATTTTATTTGGTGACAAATGTATTCATGATGCATAGAGCTTGGGACCTTAATTATTGCTCCACTCTTTCTGCATTTTCATCACCTCACTCTTCCATATTTCTGCTAGATATTATTTCTTATGATTCTGTTTTCTGTCCAACCCTTTGCATCAATTTCCCTCTTTTCCTTCCTTTTGTTCATCTATACTACAACAACAATGTTAATCTGCCTATTGTTGTGCATCGGCCACTAAAACCAAGACATTTCTCTTTGATATTCGCCATATTTACCCCTTGAGTATTTAGATCTATGTGTTTGCTTGAGTTTACCTTGATGAAGGACTATTGAACCAAGCCTTTGAATTATCTTTTTTTCCAAATTATGTGACATATGGAGTGCAACATAATTCCCTTACACAATATTCAAATTCACTCCTCTTGGATGCCCTAGGCACTTGTCTCCCATCAACCCATAGGTTGTCTCTACGAGGCTTCTATATATTCTAAATCACTTGTGTGACATGATATAGAAAATATACAACATCTTTCTGGCACCGTTGCCGGGGGACGAATCAAAATTTTTTCCCTGGGTACGACAATTTTTACATTCTCTCTGTCAGGTGAGCAAGGGAAGTGTGGGTTGAATATCTCTCACCTTGGCGCCTCCACTGTTTCAATATTATTGTAAACACCCTGGTGACTCCACTCTCTCTATCCTTATTTGGTCATCCTGGCTTTCAAGGGGCCTCATACTCGCTCTGATGCTAAACAACAAAAAACTTCCCCTACATTTGAAGTTGAGATCGCTCACCTAAAGGGGTTTTCAAAATGGCCCTTCCTGCGTTCTTGTCCAATAAATTTACCCAACTATATTTTTCTTCTATTGCTGGTTATCTCCATAATGTCCCTTCATTTCATGAATGGTATGCCTATGTGCCTAGATTAAGTGGAAACACATATAGAAGGTCAGACCAAAACCTCAAGGATTTTCTTGAATTGATGGAACAACTAGGTATTGTTTTTGAAGATGTGAAAATGAAATTGTTTATGTATTATTTAGAGAATATGCTAGACTATGGTACAAAACAATACCTCGTGGCAACATATCTTCCTTTAAGATATTTCATATAACATTCAATCATTTTTGCAAAAGATTATATCCACTGGGCGCTCTGTTTGAAGATTGTTGTGCACATTTTAATGTTGAAAATATTTCTGAGGTTAATGATGCCGCTGAAGATTTTTATGGGGCTCAACTCCAAGAAAACATATATTCACATCAAGAAGCATCACCCAGTGATCAAAAAAGAGAAGAAGGAGACATTATCAAGCTGCAAAAAAATCTCCAGAAATCTTATTCTACCGAATTTGATGATTCTCCTTCTTACGATTTGTATGACTCTGATGGGATGTTGAGTAATGCAAGAATACAACAGTCCTAGTCATGGGAAGATGCAAATAAAGAGGGGGCTCACTAGGAGGTTAATAAAGAGGCTCCAATTTACAACTGACATCCTTCAAAGGAAAAATAAGTTCAAGAAGTTGATATTAAATTCGATAAATATTCTCCAATTTATGATTTAGATGATTCATAGGAGGATGAGATTGTTTCATACTGTCGAAGGGATCTACTTACAAACAAGTTGGGAGAATATTACCAACAACAACTACTTCGAGAGGAGCCCAAAGTTGAAGAGCTAAGCAATGTTTGTGGCTTCTTGTTGCAGAAATATTCCTCCCTGGAAACTGTTCAAGAAAGGGAGACAACTATAATTTTTTCTCATCATTTCCATGATCCAGTAGCTGACTACATGGAATCTTTCTTTGGCCTGAAACAATATACATAAATCCCAAGGTATGTGTCAAATATTTGGTCTGAATTTCTTATGGGGTGCATGCCTATTATAGTCACTGATTTTCAAGAACATAGCCAAATTAGAAGGTTCATGGAGGAGATTAAAAGAGCTGAGCATCAACTATCAAGTTGGGGGAACATATCAAAATGTTTGTCGAAAGATTTTATGTGGCACATGCCTATTTTAATTGCTTAATTTCTAGAGAATGATGGCATAAGGTCAAGTAATTTGATGTTGAGATGGTATCATCAGAAAGTTAACTTCACTTGGGTGAATTGATCCCTATGCATAAGTAGGCGCTGTATATAAATAAGCTCACTAGCTGAGCATTTAATTTCCAGTTGTTAGAGTTTTTATTTTTGAATTTTAGCATTATGAGGAAAGGACTCATAGAAAATAAAGTTCCATGGATATTTTATGGTTTTATATGTTTAATATATTTTTGACTCCATGCCCAATGGTGAAGGCTACTGGTTTGTGAATTCTCGGCACCTTGCTAGCAAGGCAGTGTCCCTAATTGGAGCCAATGTTGTCAGTTACTGTAAAATGTGTTTTCAGTTGTCTAAAGAGTAAATGAGAAGAGAAGTTTGCAGTCATCTTCCAAGCCTCAAAATGACCCAAAGCCCAAATCAAAACCTCTCCATTGGAAAGATCTCTAAACAAGATTTCCAACGATATGTGGAAGTCCAAAAATGGACTTCTGGGTCAAAAGTTATGGTCTTTTGAAGTTTCAAGGATTAAATCCTTGTGAAGGCATATCAGAATATTGGAGATCAAAATATCACAACATCAGAGATATTCGTGATTGCATATCGACGATCGCATATCGGAGGTATGAATGACAGAGATCAAGCAGATTGATGATCACATATAAACGATCGCATGCTAGAGGTCCAATGCATCAGGGTAGGAAGTATCAGAGCTCAGAGGAGATCGATGCATCACAATATCCCAACATTAGAAATTCTAGACATGTGGACCTTTAAAAAGCTGCAATATGGGAAAAGTTTCGATAATGTTTAAAATCGTCAGGGAATGCTGATAAATATTTACAAAGGATTTCATCGCAAAACTAAAGGTGGGTGGGCTCTTTTCTCTCTCCTCTAGTGGGACATGTGGCGACATATGATTGGTTCCAATAAGCTACACATGGTAGAATATTATTGGCTTTGATAAAGATACGTGGCAATGTATGATTGGTTCGAATAAAGCTACATTGGCATCTAACATCAGCAAGACGTGGCACTATGGCAAGACACATGGCATGCAATTTTGGCATTTTGAGGGGCGTAAAGGGGAAAATATGGGTGACACGTGTCACCACTTAAGAAATGCCACGTGTAAATGATGATGTCATATCAGAGGTCACATATCAGAGAAGTGGGAATGTCACAACTCTAAATTTATTTCCCAGATTGGAAACCGTTAATGAGAGGGGCTCCGATATCGGGATAAAATACAGTGGCTAGAAGAACTGAAAGGACCAGTGGTGGAAAGCACTTTACAAAGGCAAAAAATCCCCCAACCAGAGTCTAAATGCCCTAACGCCTTGAGGATAAGCCTCGGTATGGGCCCAGGTCCCATGGAGGAAAATAGAAAGGGGCTAAACAAAAGGAGCCAAAGACATTGGGACTCACTGTTTTTGTAATGTCTGTTAGGAATAAAGTCCCGATAAGTAAAGGCTCTGGTATAGCATTATGACAATGTTACAGGACATGATGGGCCCCCATAGTGTAATGCAGAGAGTTATGTGATGGATGAGTCGGCAATTGTGATTCTGCGACACTACTCAGGCCACCACAACTGATCACTCCCATCTCTAGAAAGTGGGAAATTCAAGCGATTAAGCAGAAAGCAACAGGCGAATCAACCGAGTAGCTGAAGAAGAACATTGTGGCAGAGATGTGTCCTAATCAGAGGCAATCCTAGGAACGACAGGGAGATATTTTCCTTAGCCATCATTTAGTTTCCCTTCTGTTTTTTGTAATTTTTGTATTTTAAAGAATGGAATAAAATCCTATTGCAATGATTTGGGTTGTAGGCTTTCGCACACTAAGACGGCTAGTTGATTAGATAGCTTGGACTTGGCTAAGATATTTTTGTAACTGTTTTTAAAATCTCTCCCTCTTATTATAAAAATAGGGAGGAAACACTTAACAGAGGTTCCCGAATTCTGCATCCAAGAGGTCTGAAATCTGTGGTTCCACTTTGGTTCAATTTGCTTGTTCGTGAGGTCCTTGGGCTGATACAATTGTTGAATGTAATGTACTGGTGATTTGGACTCCATCTTCAAGGTTAATGAAATTGTTTTTTTTGATTCCTATCTGAACAATGACCAATATGTTTCCCTTTTGTTTATCACTTCATGTATGTCTTTCCTCCTCTGAAATAGTGTAATGAAGTTGCTGGTATTACTCTCATTCATGGTTGTATATTTGCTGCTAAGTAGTAACAATACTTGTGTTAGCTACAGATTTACTTATGTTATGTAATAGCCTACAATACTTGTTATGTGAACAAATTTACTCAATGTTATTTGGTGACAAATGTATTCATGATGCACAGAGCTTGGGACCTTAATTAGCGATCCACACTTTCTGCATTTTCATCTCCTCACTCTTCCATATTTCCGCTGGATATTTTTGCTTAGGATTTTTTTTTGTCCAACCCTCTGCATTGATTTCCCTCCTTTCCTTCATCTTGTAGATCTATACTACAACAACAATGTTAAGCTGCCTATTGTTGTGTGTTGGTCACCAGAACCAAGACATTTCTCTTTGAGATTATCCATATTCACCCCTTGAGAATTTAGATCTATGTGTTTGCTTGAGTTTACCTTGATGTAGAACTATTGAACCAAGCCCCTGAATTATCTTTTTTCCAAATTACGTGACATATGGACTGCAGCAGAATGCCCTTAGACAATCTTCAAAAGCACTCCTCTCGGATACCTTAGGCATTGGTCTCCCATCAACCCAAGGCTGTCTCTAGGAGGCTTCTATAGCTTCTGAAGCACTTGTGTGATAGGAGATAGAAACAACTACATGTACAATCATACACACAACACCATAGGTACATGTATATATGTATGTACGTATGTTGTTGTCTTACAGGGTTGTCAGGGATCATGATTTTTTTATGCTGATGTTTATATGTATATATGTATGTAAGTATGTCATTGTCTAACAAGGCCATCGGGGATCATTCTTGTGAAGGAATGATTGCTTATGCAGGTGAATGGCATGAAGAGGTTCCTGATTTATGAGGAATCAAGTGGGAAGAGTAACCCCGACATATCTACAAGGTCAGTATCATGTGGATATGAATTTATATTATATGTTTGTACTATGTATATGTTTATGTTATGAACAGGTAATGCTAAGGAATACATCATCAAAATGAAAGCAGTGTGTTCTGTGGCATGTTAGGACAAGCATGGATAGTGGAAAGACACAAGAAGTAATATTGCTTGGTAGAGTCAATGTGTGGTCTATGGATGTGCAATACTATTGTTGTATGTACATTGTACATGTTGCACCTGTGATGTTGTGTGCATGCGTTGTTGTGCATATATAGTGCGTGTACATTTTTTTTATGCAATATTATGTAGAGGGTGGTATAAATGGTGTTGTGTACATGTTGTTTATGTAGTTTTGTGTACAGATCATGTTGTGTGCATGTTGGATATGCGGTATTGTGTACATATGGTGTTGTGTGCATGTTGTATATGCGGTACTGTGTATATATGGTGTTGTGCGCATATTGAATATGCGTTGTTGTTTACATATGGTGCTTTGTGCTTGTTGCATATGTGGTGTTGTGTACATATGGTGTGTTGTACATGTTGTATATATGGTGCTATAGACATCATCATAATAATAATCAAAACATAATTATCAAATATCATAAGGTTAGGGTTAAGAGAACTCCCTTTATCCATGCATCACATGCACAACATTGAGAACAATAGTTCCCAACATAGCCAAGGTATTTGTTACCTTAATCCCATTTACTTTACCTTTCCTGCTACGTTTCTCATGAATGTTCTTCCATCGTCCATTTATCCTAATAGACCCAACCATCTCAAATGACTATCATACTCTTACCTTTATCTTCCCTTACACATGCATTGGGCTTCATCTAGGTCTTACATTACCTATTGGGTTTCATCCAAATCTTCCCAAACTCCATTAACTTTCCACTTTCCCAAGAAATTCCCAAGACTCTCAAAACATAAAATACAAGAACAAGAAACAAACAAGAATAAAACCATGGAAACCAATAACAATACGACACCACAACAAAGTGGAATGGACATGCACCAGGCACAATCAAAATTTCAAATCAAGTTCAAACAAATCACAAAAGACCAAAAGCAAAAGACTAGGAACAAACACCATGACTCAATCCCCATGGTTCCCATTTCTTCCAAAGGAAATCCCAACCTGAGCCTTCTCTAAGATTTCACGGTAGTCTCTTTGCCATGCAATTCCCTTTATCATACTGCCATAAACACATAAGTGTTAGTGTATAAAAAAATATAGTAACATACAATTTATCTTACCTTGTTGTTCCAATCACGCTGCCTTGTAATTGAACACACATGTTAGCCACACATTCCAAAGATGAAGACAACATATCTATTAATTTGAAATTAACCTTTAACAAGACTAACAAACATGTCATAATCAACTCACAGTGATAAGACATATTGCTACAACTATCACCTACCTATACTCAAGTACATATCATTTATTCTCAGAACATATGTGTTAGTGCAACCATCTAAAAACAAGATCATTCCTTCATGCCATCTTATAGATACAAACTCATATCATGCACTAGTGACACACTCAAACAATAGATAGACAACATAATAGACACCAAACACTCAAACCCCAAATATATGACATAATCAAATATTCAAGCACCAAGTAGATGACATAAGAAAACTGATACCTTAATGTATCTTAGGGGAGGCTATCTTGTCTGCACCATCAATCTAGATTAGCATGATATAAATTCACAACACATCGACTCAAACATAAATAAGGCCATGATATATGTAACACTAACTTGCTAACATGTTCACATTATAAGCTCATAAAAAATTGTCATTCATGCATAACAATCACATATGCACAGTTAGTTTAGATTAGTATGACATAATATGACAATATATTAACTCATACCTAAATGTTATAACCATAATCATTTGCGTAGGCCAATCCAAATGAGAAAAAAACATAATAACATCAATACCTCCACTGCAATCACCGTAATCATCATGCATGTAACCACAATTCATACAACAATAGGTTATTATCATTCATGACTATCTGACACATGTGCATATGACTACATTGATCAACTAGAATTTATCATGCATGTAACCACAAAAAAAATAGAATGACAGACATGTATATACCCCTAATTTATATAAAAACCATTAACCAACATACATGCATGCCAAACATTCAAACCTGTATGATGATTATCTCTTACCCCGAGGTCCAATGCTGCAATCTTACTTTGATGATATGCATCTCCTGCTATATCTCAGCCAACACATTATCATCATAGCAACCAACAACATCATGATGACACAAACTACATACAATGACCTCACAATGCATGTTTGACCTACTATACATGCATAAATATAACCATGACAATGCATGCATAACAAAATATAGACAATGACATGCATAACAAATGCATATACAACTGACATGCATTCATGATGAACACATTTTGACAACAACACCATCAAGTTTTGCATGACATCATAACAACAACCATGACCACTGCCACGCATACACAATGAGCACATATACCACAAGCATAAGGACACATATACAACTGACATGTACATATGACAACACAGTCATCCAAGGAGAACAGAAACCAGACATCACCCAAGGAGAATGGAACTGCTCTGATACCACTCTGTAACACCCTCCCTCAAAATTTACCCAAGTTACCAGCGTACGAGGGTAAACATGTGATGAAGAGTTACTATGATATGATTCGACTCCCAAAGTACAATTAAGGAAGTGGAACCAACATGAAAAGACCAATCTAACCTTCCACACATGATACATAACCTCAAGGAGCTAACCAACCCTTCTAGTTGACCAACCCCTGAGACAACTTTCCTTTTCACTTCCCTAGTGTTGGCATTATGATACATATGTTGTACTTGATGGCAACCCACTCATCTCAGATGATAAATTATAGTGCAGCAAAGTTCACGCACCTTCATGAAGATAAAATTTTCTTTCATGTAGAGAAAAGTTCACGCACTTTTATGCAGAGAAAAGTTTATTTCATGTAGAGAAAAGTTCACGCACTTTTATGCAGAGAAAAGTTTATTTCATGTAGAGAAAAGTTCACGCACTTTTATGCAGAGAAAAGTTTATTTCATGTAGAGAAAAGTTCATGCACTTTTATGCAGAGAAAATTTTATTTCATGTAGAGAAAAGTTCACGCACTTTTATGCAGAGAAAAGTTTATTGCATGGAGAGAAACGTTCATGCACTTTTATGCAGAGAAAAGTTTATTTCATGTAGAGAAAAAGTTCACGCACTTTCATGCAGAGAAAAGTTCCTTTCATGAAGAGAAAATTTCACGCACTTTCATGGTTGGTTCATGGTATTAGTTCGACAGTTTTTGATCCTATGGTTTTGGCCCGTGGTATTGCATCCAAAAGTATTGATCTCACGCACTTTCATGGTTGGTTCATGGTATTAGTTCGACAGTTTTTGATCCTATGGTTTTGGCCCGTGGTATTGCATCCAAAAGTGTTGATCTCACGCACTTTCATGGTTGGTTCATGGTATTAGTCCAACAGTTTTTTGATCCTATGGTTTTGGACCGTGGTATTGTGGAAGGCCTAAGATTATAAAAGAGGAAGGAGATCATTTGGCAAAGCATCATCGAATGAATTGAATATCTAATAAGTGCTAGATCTGAAATATTTGTGATTGGGTTATGGTGCAGATCTGGATCTGAATGAAGGAGGAACCTTAGCGCATAAAGAAGGATAAGTTATTTTGATGGGTCATAATTTTATGCTTGAATAATAGTATCTTTGCATGATTTTGATCTGTTATATGAGGCGCATGCTTGATCTATAAATCTGACAATCTGGGTTAATTAGTGTCTGAATATTTGAA